>CM040243.1:83461942-83995236 GCA_022545495.1 Chrysanthemum lavandulifolium | reverse complement strand
GTCGCATAAAATCAACTAAGCTAAATAGCCAAGTCGCATATGCCAACTAGCGATCCAATAACAAAGCTAAGCACTTGAGGAACAAGATATCAAAGAGACTCGTTTCAAGCCTGCATAAACTTCAAAAATAACCACTTTATCAATCAAAACAACCAAACCATAATGTTTAAAACCTTCCAATTCAAAACATAAACACATATGATGATCCTAAACACAAAAGTACAAGCAAAATTCAAACTTTAACACTTCGAATTTGTCGAAATGAATCAAACTCTTCTAAACACTTAATACATTAGCACCTGATGAATCCTTTCAAAACAAGAGCATGAAAGATGAGTGATCAAACCATGGCTCTTGATACCAATTGTAAGATATGGGATTCCTGAAGCACCACTAAACCCGTTAGGAATTAGAAATTCCGGTATTAAAGAGCTCAGTCCCTTCAAAGTATATATATTCGTTAGAAAGCTAAATATCATCAGTTATTTTAAGTTAAGTAGTATTTAGTTACATTAACACCGTGGAGAAGTGACGGGTCCTTACCCATCGTATGCACGATCCACGCCGATGTGTGGCGGTTTATGTAAGATTATAATACTCTCTACCTTCCAAGGTAGAGAGTTGGAGCTCATAATAAGAAATTTCTTTCTCTCACTAAAGTTCCCTAAACCTCTAACTTTCTCTAGAATTCCACTTATTTGCCTTGTTGTTATGGTTTGATGTGTATATGAAATCTAATATCCAACAATTGGTATCAAGAGCCATGGTTAGAACATATCTTGTACATCTTTGGATTTCTAGTGGTTTAAAGTGCTTTTGAGTTTGAAAGTTTAGTGGTTTTGCATCATTTGGGTGATTTCTAGTGTTAAAGTTTGATTTTGATAGTACTTTATGTTTAGAATCATCACAAGTGTTTAGGTTTTGATTTGTGTTTGAATCATCGTGGTTGGGTAGTTTTTGGATTGAAAAGTGATGTTTTGTGGTTTTCTTGCAGCGACTGACATCCTGACTTCATTCTTCAGAGCGACTTGCTTTGCAATTTTGTGGCGTAGTTACGCTGAGCTAGCGACTTAAGCCCAGCGACTTACAAGACAAATAAGGGACTCCACTATGGGTAGCGACTTGGTGTTAATGACTTGGTCAAGAGCGAGTTGCTATTTGTTGACTTGAATCTTTAGCGACTGATTAGTTAATTGTCGCCAAAATTTTGTTAGCGACTCTGGATTAGGTGCGAGTTGTTATATAGCGACTTGGAGTTTTAGCCAATTAGTACTTAGCGACTCTGGTACTTAGCGACTTGGTTCAAGGGTTTAGCGACTTGGTTGATTTTTACGAAGAAGAGGTTTGACCAAAGTTGACTTTTTACGCCAAAACTTCAAACGCCATTTTTGATCCAGAATCTGCTTTCAATTGAAATACCGCCAAAACTAATCTAGAACAGCTGAATATTGTGGTTTCACCATGATGTCATGAAACAAATTTTTGAGGCCCAAATCCTCTCCGAAAGGAAGTTATTGAGCTTTTTAAGTTTTTAGACCTAAATTTCTCCATAGAATGGTGCAACAACCAACCCAAATCACAACCAAACAACATCTACGCTTATCCCACAAACAATAATAAGACCTAACACACAATTGTCTATCATTGTGTCGATCCATCACCATCTTAACACATTTCATTGGTCATTGCTTAACGGTTTAGTCTTGATTTTAGTAAAATCTCATGAAGATTCTATTTCTCTGCTTAAATCTTAGACTTGTAAAATCCGTGCATTCTACCACATCATGTCTTACTTCATTGAACGTTGATTTCGTATGCTTAAATTGTATGATGTTGTGATAATAATGATAAAGGATGCTACAACTCGAACGATTAAAGATGTTTGAATTAAACAACGAGGATGTGAGATCTTCATGTTCGAGTACAATGAGAATGAATTGCACGCTATAGAATGTCGAGCAAATGGAAAAAGATTGAGTCCTATCAACTACTTCATCCAGACCTGATACAAATTGTTATCCATAGTCAGATCGATACATGTAGTGCTCTTTTCCGCCAGACTTACCTACATTGACAAGAAGCTTCTTGTTGAACTAGAGCATTTAAAGGCTGCAACTTACCAATGAAGAAGTTCAAAAGATGGTTCCAAAGAAGACTCTTCAAGTAATCTACAAACAATTTCACCATTCATCGCTGGGGAATATTCAAATAGACACATCGACACAAGACCGAAATTTCCTTCAAAAACATACTGAATGGAAATTCAGAATTATCGAGACATTTATCCAACTCATGGATAATGTGAAAAGTACATTGAGGAAACTGCACAAAGGATGAAAAGTGAATGAGTGTCAAGTGCGGTTGAGATTGTTGTGATAAGTCATAATGTATCTATGGAAGAATCAAAAGTGTGCCGAATGGGTAATGTTGTAGAAAACAAATAATGATGAGTCGGACAATGCTAAATAGAATCTTCATGCTCATGTTCACAAGAGAGAGAGGTGCACCAACACAACCCAGTGCAAGCTAATGCAAAGGAACGCCCATGGAAGCTTCGGATACCCAGATAGAGATGCATCTACCACAACCTATAATGCTAATGCAGGAAAGTTGCATGAAAGTCGCAGACATCTAGGTATGCATCTTCTTCTCAAAGTGATGATTATGAATTGCATGAGTACACCGTGATTTGTGCTCGATGATTCCTTGACCACCAACTCAATACCTATAAGGATCAAGTGTTATATATTTAAAGGTGTGCTAAGTTTGAACTTACCACTGAAAGCGTGGAGATGGATATCCAAATGCATAATTATTAGAAAAGTAATTTTAGAGAAGAAGTATTAAACAAGAGTTAAACTCCTTACAAGAAAGCTTTCAAAACTCGCTAAGCAAAAACACGAACTTCAAGAAAATGTTAAAATGCTTAAGCAATTCAAGGCTAAGGAATCAAAACTTTTGAATGAGTTTTCCAATCTAAAAACTTTGAAAACAAGCTTGAAAATAAGTTGTAATGCACAAGGAATACCATTCAAACCGCCACATGATCACTAAGCATCGAGTCTTAAGCGATAAGCATAGCATTCCCTTGTTGAGGAACCAAACTGAGGTAATTAAAAGGCTAGAAATGCTCATAAGGTGCTTTATGATGGTAATGAAATCCTTAAGCCTAGGCGAAACCTAGTTGCGTTGAGTGCACCGAGGAAGATAAGAAATGATGAAGTCACTAGGAGAAAATGAATAAGAAGTTAGAAGATCCCTGAGTGTAAAAAGAATAACATAACGATTAAACCCCATAATTACACTAAAGAAAATTGGATCTCCTTGAACAAGTTTAAGCCTCGGACTTATTAACCCCGAACAAGTGTTCGAAAAGGATTTAGATAAGCAAAAAAGTAGAATCTTGTTGTAACGAACCCTCCCTTAGAAAATGCCTAGAGCGACGTGGTATCCTCCAAATACACCAATGCATCTTGTTCCTAAAACAATTGCCACTAAAAGCAAGACCTTAATTAGTCAATATGTTATCTTTCAACTATTTGTTGATTTTGAGAAAACTTGCAAGAAAAGGATCACACCCATTGGTATTATCAAGGAGAAAGGGGTTTGAGCAAACTAAAGAATGTTATTTAATCAAGTCATGCCTTTTTAAACAACTAAAAGATCATTTTGAAAGTCTTAAAAAGGAATGAATTCGTATATTAAAGAAATGGAAAAGGAATTTGATGCAATGATTGTTGAGGTTAGTGATTATGAGAGAGAATTAAAATATAATGAGATTGAGAGGAAGAACTTGCATAATCAATGAGAATCGATTTGAATGTATTGCTCAAGATGTGTTTTTCACGCTACAAATTGTTCCATTAATGCTTCTCAATTTCATAAATTATCTGCTGCTCAAAGTCTCCCATGATCGTGTCATTGAGCTTGAAACAACAAATTCAAAATTGCATGTGAAAATAGAACAAGATGATCATGATAACTTGGTCAAACATTATTCTAAATTAGAAGTTGAACATCTTGCTTTGCAATTAAAACATCTCAAAGAAAATGTTAAACCTCAAATATCAAGACATCCTCGATGCTCATGAGTTTGATGCGCTTTTGAAATTAGCAAACGTGATGAACAAATTCGAGCTCATTGCCACACGATCAAAAGATTGAAAGCCCAAATTTCACAACTGAAAGGTGAAAGAAGGATGTGACTGTTCCCATATGCCTCCACCTTTAGATTCTCGAATTTCCAACTTCAAAACATAATTGATAACTTGCAAAAGGAAATGATTGTTTTAAAGTTGAAATTTCAAAGGTTAATGATCAAAACAAAGAGTTATGTGATTCATTTAAAGTTAATCATGATAAACAAATTGAAAAGATAACTCTTTACTTAACAATATTGAGAATCAAGCGTGAGGTGAAAGGAAAGTTGCCAATCCCCAATTGCAAATACTGCTCCTAAGGTTTCGACAGTGATAAATATGCTATCGATATGTTATATATTCCTCCTCCCATTAGGAATAATGAACTTGCACATAAAGCATATCTCATACCTTAAGGAAAGTTTGAAGGGTCTCCATGATTGTTGAAGATGAAAGATTAGAAAAACTTTGATAGTACTATTGCCTATGCCTGCATGGATGCCAAACGATCTCGTGAACTCTTAGAGTATGTAATTGTCACAAGTCCGAAATCTAACAATAGGCGAGATAGAATAGTTGTGCCTTGTTCTATGCCTAAAGCCAAGCATGCACCACTTGATATGCCTTTGTTCCATGTCAAAATTCAAGCAAGCAACCTTTGATGTGCCTCCTAGAATTTCGCGATCCCAAAGACTTCTAGACTGTGAATGCATAAAGTAGTGAAGCCATGTAATGTTCCCATCGTTATTTCTACAGATGTTAAGATTAACACTAAAGTTAGCTGTCAAAACCTAGAAGCAATGCAAAGAAGGATAGGATTACGCAAACTAAAAGTGATCATGATATGGAAGTAAAAGAACACCATAGGGACAAGAAGTTTGATTTGAACAAAAGAATCGTGTTAGTTCTAGTATTAGCTCTAAGCTTCATCAAATTAATTCGAGGTCTCATGTTGTCTACAAAACATGTAAAAATGTTTATTTTATGGTAATCATGATAAATGTGATGTGTTATTTCGAGGTCTAAAAGTCATAACCCGCTTAAGAAAGCTTGAGAGCTAAACAGAAGCAATCTTGGAAACCATCGTGGAATGTGTTTACAAATGTAGGATTTTAGTGGAAGCCCAGTCGAATATTAACGAATGGCGAACCTTACCCCTTAGCTAGATCCACTATGCCTAGAATAGTACCCGTTATGGCTTGAAGCCAACCGTAGAATAATCCCATTAAGCACAAAATGTCATTTGACTAAGTCCGATGCTTCTACTAGTTCAGCTCCTAGTGATAATGCCATTGCATCTAGGGTTTCGTGATTCAAAGACCTGCTCAAGCAACCTAAAGGAACCCATCGACGCTGGGATCCAATGTTTCAATTTCTCTATCTTCGTCTGTCCAAAGCGTGTCGTATAAATCGCCCCTTGGTATTTGATTCAAGGCTCTAAACATATGATCGGCTCTTAACAATGATGTCTCTGCTCAGCCTGATTGAGCCTCGTGCTTTATCATTATGGTGTCTGCAGATAACACTTCAGCCTCGTTTCAAAGAAAAGAAAAGTGTACGCCTCTCAAGCGCTTTATCTTCTCCTAAAGAAAAATTCTCTCATGAATGGCCATACTCATCTACATTCTTCATCAACAAGCTTCATGTTTTCCACGCCATTCAATCATCGTGGATCTATGTTCATTGGTGTATACCTTATTCACTTGTTAAATCAAAAATGGCAACGCCGGATGCAATTTTTGAGGGGAGAAGAGGAATATACTACATGATGATGGATGTTTGAATAATGGTTATACGACTTAATTTTTGATGATGATGAGCGATATTCTTTTGATGAAGAAGTAGAATATACTAAGGATAACCGGGATTCATTGTTTTGATTTTGATGACTCTCCTCCAACGCCTAATGCTTCACTTACTAAGGATAATTGGGAATCAATGTTTGGGATTCATTGTTTTCAAAGATATGTTTGATGAGTACTTTCAACCTTCGACGAATGTTGATCATCCAACATCAAGCCTCATGTCTGCTTTCTATTGATTCAACCGTTCACCATCTAAGAAGTACTTTTGAATTCTCAAGAAACCTTATCTCCAGTTATTTCACAAGGCATTTATAATGACTATCATGATATTGCAAGTTGCACTATTGAATAATGATCCGCTTCTTTTGTATTCTTGTGCCAAATCTTCACGGATTGTTGTTCATGGATAATGATCCGGCCTTGGTATTTCTTTGCCAAATCTTTACGGATTATTGTTCCTCCATTATGTACTTTGTAAATCAACCACATGAACATTAAGGAAAATGACCTACCTCATCCTATCGAAGATATTATTGTGATTCTTCCAGATCGCCTCTACGTATACTTTTAGGAAGAATGCATTGATATTGAGAAATCATTTGTTCCGTTCATTCAAAGGGATCAATGTACATCCGATTGTATGTTTATTCATGTGTTGGGCATTTGACACAAGTTGATTACTCGAGTTAATCATTTATCACTCATTTGAGATTGAAGTTAAATTTCACAAAGGCGTGTTCTTATTTGATATCTTGCTCGGGTCTAAGAATGTTAAGTTGAAGACTTGGTTTATCTAGTTACCACAGATCAAAGTGATGGTTAAAGACCGACGATGTGGATAATCTCAAGAGGTGTTAATGTCTCATACTTTGTTCGAGTTGTGAGTACTTAGAGATTTGTTTGAGCATAGATTCTCTACACCGCTCTTCCATCATTAAAGTGCAAGCTTAAGATACAAATGCGGGAATTCACTTCGCTTTCAAGTTTGGTATATCGGGTTTTTCATCGTTGATCACTTCAAATTGTCTACGAATTGGTTGATAAAGATAGTCGAGAGAGTTTCAGAGCGCTGATTCTCACGAGATATATTTGAGCTAATCAGGTTCTTCTCTATTTCAAGTATATGAGTGTATTATGTTTCTTCGATTCTCGAGGTATAAAACCAGCAAGGGGGGAGATATATATCTAAAAGCACAATGAGTACACTTGATGAACTTAACACTTCTTCCCGATTGAGTTATCCCGAAAGACAATGGTCATAACCGAGAAACTCGGTGTTTTACTCGTAGCCTTTGGTGTATTATTCCAACCATTTGGGGAAGGATATATTATTCCAACTATTTGGGGAAGGATGTATTATTCCAACTATTTAGGGGAAGTGGTCTCTCGAGACCTTTGGTATATGTTACTTCAGCCGTCATTGGAAGAAATGTGAGAAGAATATTTGAACGTGAGATGATACCGCCATCGACATCTTATATACGGTTTATGATAAAGTGCTTACGATTATATGCACAACATGTTCACTTGATCGAGCTAATTCGCTTATTTCGAGTTGACATCCACAGAGATGATTAGTGACTCAACATGTTACATGGATGTCATCGCTCTACTCTTGTTGGGTACATGTGTACATTATGTGTCGATTGGTTATATGTTAGATAACCGGAATGCACTTGGTAAAATGAAGATGTTGATATATTGTCCCTAAATAGACAACCGGTCAATCTCGAAGAGTAAGGTGTACATCGGGATGCATAAACAGTTCATGTGATCGGTCGTAATCGCTAATCCGGATTTGATAACCACCGAGACGATCAATGTTTCAACTTGTTACTTCGTGTTCTCGCTTCTTCGGGTGATGAGCTTCAATCAATGAGACCGCTTTGTATTCATCTCTACTTTGGGAAATGGTCTTTATTCGATGTTTGTCGGTTTGGGGAAGCTACCAAAGATTCAAATTGAGAAGGCTCATGTTCGACGATTTTCTTAGAAGCCTCGAATGCTTTGGTGGCGTAAAGTTTAAGAGAATTTGATTCCTTTCTTCTACAATGTGCTTGACGATATCTTTATCTCGTACTCATTTCATCATTCTCTTAAACTAATTTATCTCTTGTAAATATTTATTCAAAAACAAAATACAAAATTATAAAACCTTCAAAAAATCAAATAGAAAACATAAATCTTTCAAAATCCATAAAATCAAAAATTCAAAAATCTTCAAAAATATTGTCATTTTGTCATGTTTTTCTCGGTTCGATAATATCTACTAGATTTTCAGTCATTCAAAGAATGACACGGACTTTAGATGTTGTTCGAATTTTAAAAAAAAATATAAAAAAAAATAATAATAAAAAAAAACAAAAATATTTTGGGAGAAAGAGAAACAATGGCTTATCATTATTTCAGCAAGAACCAGCTTTCAAAGAAAGAACAGAGCCATGCTTACCATGTTTTTCAAATTCCATGCTCGATTCTATAAACACTTATATCAATGAAAACTAACTCGCTTTGAAAAATAACTCGGTCTCTATTTTTGATAATCATCAGACTTATTTGTCAAAATCTCATCTCTCAATCAACAACCTATGTCATTGATTGAGGGGAGAATGATTTCAATCAAATTAAAAAGTTATTTGGCATTAAATTGTTTTCAAAAGATGTACATGCATGTTTTATCAATTGAGTTTAAAGTCTTAAAATCCGATCCTTATCGCTTAAGACGCTTTCATAATCAAGTCACAATTCTCCTAAAAGCTTTCAAAATCAATTTAAATATATAAGAGATCACAAATCTCAAATGATTTGATAATTGTGATCGGGGAGAATGTGTGATTTAAATTGGATTTAAACCGATTATTCGGTAAATGGTTTTATAAGGATGTACATGTCGTCCTTCCCACATGTGACAAACGATTTCAAATTTTCAATGCACATGCCGAGGGGAGCATCTATCTTAAACCTATGATTTGAAACGTGATCATTTATCTCAATGCAGGAGTTCCTCTAGTATGTGCAAAATTTTTTCAAACCTCGAGGCACATATTGAGGGGAGCAAATTTATGGAAACCTCATCCTTCCCGAAATGCTTTATCTACTTGATTTGATCAAGGAAGTGATGTTGATATCTTTTAGAAAATGGTAATCAAAGAAGTAAATTCTTCCTCTCTTGCCTCCGTGTGCAAAACAATTTCAAACAATTCATGCACATGTTGAGGGGGAGCACGATTCTAAAATATCAAAACAATTCGTGTACAAAATGTTTTGATAATATATCACAAGTATCCGGATTGATTTTCAAATGGTTTTCAATTGGTTCCAATGGCGTATGAACAATACCAAATAGACCGACCAACTTTAATTTATGTACGGTCATATAAGGATGATAAGGTTAGGTATTGGTTCCCATGATCCACCGTAATCCGGAGGGATCTACCCAGGACAATCTACTAGTTAGTGTAGAAGTCCTTAGGTATGATGATAAAAGGAGAAAAGTGAGATATGGGAAGTGCGGAGCAGGAGATGTAACAAGTACTCGAACAAACCCAACAAGGTTCTTGCAATGAAGTCTCGGTAAGCAATCAAGGTTGAAGAATTAAAAGAATTGAATGAGAAAAGGGTGAAAACAAATAGCCCTCAATTTATTCAACCTTAGGGCGTAAACCGGGTTCAATTCATACGCCATTGATGGTAACATCGGTATGGAAGACAAGACGTCATGGACCCAAAGTGACGATTGCACTTCAACTTTCTAAACCACTCAAGTTCCTCTTAAAAGGACTTGTTTCATTCTCACGGGAACCGACATATCTATCGACTTTCTTAGAGATTGTTGATATTGAAGAAGGAGACCTCTCCTAGTCTCCCATGTGATCCAAATATGCACAATTGAGTCAGAGCCTCGAGATCATCAATCAATCTCATTAGGACACTTTCAATGAAGACTCTGCGCTCTACACAATGTGGAAAGAGATTATATCTTGAGTCCTCACGATTATCCTTGTGGTATTGCTGAACATCCGAGGATATGCATACATATTCACAATGAAGATGGAAAACCTTCGAGCCAACATCAAACAAGCTCTCTCGTAGTGGCATGTGAGATCTATTCATTAGATCAACCATGTGACAACCTGAGCACAAACAATGGGGCGATTCAAGTCTTGAATCAATCACCGGTTCGAGTTATGGATTGACGGATACTTTGAAAACCGGTCTTTGTGCTTAACAACTCTTTTCTTTAGCACATCGACCGTGTACTCATTTTTCAAACCAAAGGTGTTTTTATGATTGATAATTGATTTTCAATAAAACCTTCGTTGTATTGCAAAAACAATTTCTATTGAGCAATACACGATTGTTTTCAAATCTCTTTTCATCAATCGTGACTTAAAATTCAGTTCACTCACCCGTGTTGTCTTCTTTGAGACGTCTTGCTTGAGAACAATTTAGAACAACCGCGAAACCCTCACAAGGAAATTCTTCAAATTATACGATCACAGCAAGATTGTAATCGATCAATCGGGAACCGTGGGCCGGTACCTCAATTCAACGAAGTGATCAAAGAAATTTTCGTGCGATTTATTGCTAATCTGCTGTATCGTGTGTACGCCCGACGCTTGCAAATGATCGTAATGAAGCGGTCAACCACAAACCGCATGCTCACTTAACACATTCAACTCAAAAGAAATCATGATTAGTGCATCAATGACTCGATATTTTCACTCCATGCTTCGCCACCGCCGCCAATATCATGAATCAACAAAGCTCCGCCACTCGATGAGAAGATATCATGATCCGTAATGCGAGCATGTCGGTCCGAATGTCACAACATCACATAATACCAACACCACAATGGATGTCACGTAGATCTTTGATTGCCGATGATCTCTATAGTCGGCTCAAATTTACTTTCACGTGGATCAGAAAAGACTCCACTAGAAGTAACCAAACATGCAATGAAGTATCAATGACTACGAGCTTAGGAACAAAGGACTACATCAAGAATGCAAGAACAATTTTTATTTAATATCTATTTATTTTCAATGTAATTTTGGTACATGATTGAGGTGACCTCCTTGGGAGATTGTTAGGAATTAAAATTCCAGTATTAAAGAGTCGGTCACCTCAAGTATATGTATCGTTAAGCTCGTAGTCGTAGTTATTTTAAGTTAAGTAGTATTTAGAAGTATGGAGACTGACGGTCTTCACCATGCTGCGATCCACGCCCGATGCTGGCGATTTATGTAAGACTAAATACTCTCACCTCCAAGGTAGAGTTGGAGCTCATAATAAGAATTTTCTTCTCTCACTAAAGTTCCCTAAACCTCTAACTTTCTCTCCTAAATTCCACTTATTCGCCTTGTTGTTATGGTTTGATGTATGTGAAATCTAATATCCAACAAAACCATAATCAACATGGGCGTTCAAGATAGTTTAGAGAGAAAGTTCTAGAAGGGAAGAGAGTTGGAACTATGTGAAAATAGAAAATAGTATTGAGCTCAAACCTCTACCTTGGGAGGTAGAGGGTATTTATAGTGTCTTACAACAAACCACCTACGAGCCGGATCGTGGCATATAGGTAAAGACCGTCTGTCCTCCACGGTGTTACTTAACAAACTACTAACTAACATATCATAATCATGACTACGAGCTTTCTATTGAATGCTTATACTTGAGGTGACCCGGCTTTAACGACAAAGATTTTCTAATTCCTAACAAACTGTTGTGTTCAAACGTCATAATATCTCTCTTATCAGCTCTCTTGGCAAAACTTGTAATCATCACCATTATCATTCAGTAGGCTCTTTGTCGTGACAACTGATGGAGAAAATCGAATATGATGAATTTGACCCTGAAGTAAACTAATCCGAACTCGTGACTTAAACTTGCACATATGTAATAAAGAGCGGTGCCGAGACTTCATCCTCCATTGAATCTCTAAGTACTCTATACTCTTCATCCAACCAACCATCAAGTATAAGACGACATCACCTCTTGAAAATCCACAATTGAATGTGACATCGAGCACTACAACGTAACTACTTAAAGTGATAGTTATTTTGTGGTGATAAGAGCCCAATTCCCCAAGTGGTAAAAAGAAAGGAAGAAGTCACCCAACAACAACTAGATTTCCAAGTCTTCGCTTTTTGATAATAAGCTCAACAAGGATCTTGAAGAATCTTCATCCAACCATCCCCGATACTTTCAGATACTAAGTACACACTCCGTGATATTTCACTTCAACCTCAAATAAATAATAGTGAATTAACCCCGTTGTCACATCTTTTGGTTAAAAGCTCAACTCTAGCCTCCTTTGACGCTTTTAGTGAACTATGATAATAATTTCATCCCGACCATGGTTAAAAGCACACAACCCCGTAAAACATTGTAATAACCAAACCGCCATGAAGAATATCCAAACAATCACCTAGTTCATGAAGTACACCCTTTATCCTTCTTCAAGCGAAATCAGTAGCACCGCATCGACACGATCCCGAAATACACTTTCCTTTCTCCAGATGGTTCCATCATTACGGGATTTTACAATTCTATGGTTTAAACCGAGAAATAATTTCTTCAAGGGATTTTACAAAACCAAGAATAAACCGTAAGATAGATCCGAAATGCACTTTATTATTACTAGGATGTTTCCATTGTCACGGATTTTACAAGTCTATGATTTAAACCGAGAAATAGATTCTTTCGGGATTTTACAAAATCAAGACAAAACCATAAACAATGTCAGCTTGAATGTGTTATGACAACTTTGGATTCGGTGAATATGTGTTTTAGGGGAACATGCAGCGGTTCATCAATGGTTAATAGTCCAGCATCAACAAAATCAATACCCATCCAGTAAACACTTTGGTAAACACATCATTCAAGCATTCTGTCAGCAATTGCAATGACAACATGGTGAAGTAAACCCAATATGCCAAACTTGATTATGAAGTGAAATTCCCCAGATTTGTTACTTAAACTTGTACTAACCCTTGTGAAGAAGAAATGGTGTACCCAATGTACAAAACCTCTTGACGTTTCCTCAACTGCGTGAGACACCAAAGTGACAGTTACGTTGTGGGTTAAGCGAGAAAGAATCACAATCGTAACTAAATAGCTAAGTCTTTATCACACTTAATAAACGCCAAACAAGTCATCTTCGGCGAAGGGAGAAAGAAAGAAGATGAAATAGGTAAACGTGCCAGTAAAACCTCACTTCAAAGCCAAATAAGAGATATCGTACAAAACCACGTAGTCAATTTTGTTCAACCATCAATTCAAGCCGTGACATAATATTCTTGGTGAAGATGTATTCATCAAAGTATCAAACCGCATAACTCAACAAGTCTCATCATCAAATCTCTTCAACTTGCCCAAGTAAACAATTTTATCATGACCCGGATCAAGAAGTATACCCAATCAAAGTGACATATTACCCGGTTCAAAACAAATTAGCAATCAAAATCTACATCCATGGTTCAGATTTTAATTGGGCCCCACCAACCATTATGCTCGACCAATCTTTGATCTAATATCAATACAAGGTCCAAATTTCATAGTCAAAATTTCAACAACCGAACCAAATAAACTCCCATCTAATCCGTTCAGTTATCAAACCAATATCAATTTAACCCGAACCATTAATATTCCCATTTACAAATCAACACAAAGACCAATGTCAGCCCAATGGATTCTTCACCTCCAAAGCCTAATGTCTAGAGACCTCTGAATTGATACATTAGGTGGTTAATGATGAAATTTTAACCCAAGAAAAATTCTCCACCTAATGTTGGTCCAAATACTACAAACGAAATTTAAGAGAGTACAAAGATCATAATGTCACACAACATTAATACAATTCACGGCCCATGTTTAAATCAGTTCTGCCCAAGTAGACAAATAACTGGACCAATTCATAGTCCAATCCACTCTTAATACCCGATCCATTATCGACCCATACCATTCAACCCTAAAATTGAGGTATTTAACACACACATCTCACACATCTTATCGCTAAAATTCTCTCACCAAACCCTAACAAGCTTATTACCTCCGCCCCTATTATCCGATTCTCTCAAACCCTAAAAAATCGCTCCATCAACTACTAATCACAAACAAATTTTGTATAACATTAATCTCATCTAATAACAAGAGATTAAATCCAATGTAAAGATTACACTTTTCTAATCATGAGTCGGATTAGACAAATCCAAGCCATAGGGATGGCTTTAATCATGTATGATTCGATCTTCCAAGATTGCTTACAAGACAAAGGTTCACGGTAGGCTTTTCCATTTCTTTGTTTGTGTTTCCGTTTCATTTTACAACGAATCAAAGTAAAGAGGATAGCATATTTGTTATTATCTTTACTTTCAATTCGGATAGCAACAAAGAAGGTTTTCTTGGATCTATGATGAATTCTCTTTCGTGTATTTGATCTTATAAAGGTCTTGATAAATATCTTAAAACACGAAAAGGATATCTGAGATCATATACAAAAAGAAATCCGAGTTTTACAATTAAATTAAGTTTTGGATCAATGATGATGTTCTTTTGTGGTTAGATTGGATCTGAAAAAGGTCATTGTAAAGTCAACCCACAAAAAGGAGAACCAGAGATCATGATATGTTTGCCTATTTGATGAGATTTGTGTCTTGAGTTTTTGGTATTTCGAGACATGATATAAGTTTAAAGGATAAAAGTTGGGTTGAGTCTTGTGAGTCTTGATTCGAGTCAAGTAGTTGTAGATGTAGATTTGATAGTTTGTTGATATACATTTTGATATGGCGTTGGTGGAATATGGTTTGAACAAATCATGTAGAGATTTTGAATTTATGTCTCGAATGTGATTAGAGAAATGAGTTGATGATGTTTGATTGGTATGTGTAGATAGATGTTGTTCGGTTTTGGTCACAAGTCGCCTCATCTAATTGTTTCTTCACAAGTCGCTACATTTTATAAAAACAACTCGCTTTATTTTTTAAAGCAAGTCGCTACTTCTTGTTATGAGACAAATCGCTACATGTTAAATAACAAGTCGCTACATTATCTTCACACACCATGCATTTTGACAAATCACTACATGTTAAATAACAAGTCGCTACATGTTAAACACAAGTCGGTTTCAATAAAGCAACTTAGGACAAGTCGTCAGATGAACCAGCTTGACAAGTCACGCTAAAATGAAGGACACAAAGTACTATCCTCGAAAACAGAGAGGGGCATTTCTCATACTCTAAGTCGCTACCAAGAATACCAAGAAACCCGTAAAACCGCTTAAAGTACATCATAATAGACCCGCTTTTGACCAAGAAACTAACCAGATTGATGACCATTTAACCATATATTGTAACAATTAACATTTGAGGACCAAGAACCCAATTGTTTGGACAAAATGACACAAACCGGATATGTGAAGATGTTGAAACCATGACTTTTAGACCAAAATAGGATACAAACCGAAAACTTATATAAACTGCTTATCACAAGTTATCAAAATATTTTCTCGACAAAAAAAAATACAAAAACAATTACTACATGGTACAAAAACCACAATAAATCGACACAACACAATAACCATGGCTCTTGATACCATTTGTAGGATCTTAAATATTATTGTGTTGATGATTCGGTGGTCTTGGATGATGGAAATACATGTTAGCCATTTAGAGAGAGAAAGAGATGAGAGGGTGTTCTTGTTAGAGACTTGTAATACAAAATGAAAGGTTAGATTATGAGAACCACCCCTTCCAAGGATGGAAGGGGTATTTATACTCTACTGCACTACCGACCTCCCCGACGGCCTGTGGATTAGGTATCACAGGTGGTAAAGACCCGCCTTCCTCCACGGTGTTACACTACGCTAAACTAAACTAATAACTAACTAATAAACCGATAAATAACGATATGTCTACGAGCTAACTTATGCTAGATAATAGTTGGGGCGACCGACACTTCACTATGGAATTTCGAATTCCTAACAAACTCGCTCTCTCCTTCGAGATGCGCCGAGCTCCCTCATGTTAAGCTTCAAGTCACCGTCCTTAGAGAACCATCCCACCGAGCTGATTAGCACGACGCCCGCCCTATTCCTCTCTCGTACAACTCAAAGATTACGGCCTGCAACACCCTCATATGCACCCAACAAGGACCCATATCGACCGAGCCACGGTGGTGGCGCCGAGGCCCCACAGAATAATGGAGGTAGAAATTGTTCGAACAATACGCCGCCTACACGAACGACTAACCCCACGCTAGAGCTTGGACCCCGATGAACCAATATCATGTCCTCACCGGCAAGTCATCAACCAAAAATTGGTCACCCGCACCCCAACATCGCGGGATGACCAAAGGGTCAACAACGAGGGAGGTTCTTGGTCTCCAAAGTCATCTCGTCGTGTTCTTGCATAAGAAAAGTCATTTCACCAATGTCTACAAAAGTAAACATATATAAGCATATGAAACATTCAAGGGCTTAGCATCGCTTCAAACACTCACCGCCATATTAAGACACCTCATGATGCACCGCCTAAGTACGACTCATTTCGGTGACGTACACACCAGCCGGTTGGTCGGTACAAGTCGCAGAGGTCAAACACAAAGTGCTACTGGAAGTGCCCTGTAGATATGGAGATGAAGCTATGACCCGCATAAAAAACAAAAATAATAATAAAAAGATAATAAATAAATATATAGAGAATACCTGATCCATTAATAGAAATGTGGGTGAAAGAAACATGGTCAAAAATGAGCATTTAAGCAAATGAAAGTAATGATTGCCTAAAAATATTATAGGCTTTTGTGTCAAAACTAAACACACGTGTTTATGGGAAGAATGGAAATAAAGCGCTAACGATCGATAACCTCGACCATGCAAACACATGGAAATTTACATAAAATGCAAATATTACAAGATACATAGAGGCAAATGGGTTCATCATCTCATATATATTATTGAAGCCTTTTGATTGTCATTATTTTTAACAAAATAAACAATATCAAATAACGAATCCTCACCGTGTGATAACCAATAATAAATAAATAAATAAATATTCAACGCTATAATTCACATGTTGACGGCATCTCACCATGCGAATTGGGGCTTGATAGGATAACCAATATTATAAAAATAAAGGTTCATGAGTAGTACAAATGACCAATACAATATTATAAATAAAAGAGTATGAGTCATTTTGTACGGAAGAAGCCTAACGTACATATGCATGGAGCAAAATATCAATAGAAGTTACATGCACACTGGTGCTCGCACATGGAGTAAAATGTTAATTACTTGGACATGGAGCAAATAAATTACATCCACATGAATAAAAGGAGTGAGTCAGCAACTACTCACTTAGAAGCTTGCCAATGCCTTATAAATAGAAGAGAATGCAAAGGGCATAGACACACTTCACACTCACAAGTATCTCACTTACTACTTTCTCCTCAGTCCCCTTTTATATTTCCTGTTCACACTCCCTTTCGATGAATGCATTTCTTTTATCAATATAAAAGAAGTAATTCATATAAACAATTATTCCCTATGCATTTCTTTCTCCTCAGTGGCGTAAAACCGCATGATAAATGTGAGTTACCAACAGGGAATCGCCACCCGAAAAATTCTATCCTTCAATAAGCCTTCATATGATTCCTTAATAATATTAGTTGTAACACTATGTATCGTCATAACCACCAATCACCATGTTATATGATAACTAGCACTTGAGCTCTGCTTATTGATAACCCGGTCCACGTAACACGTCGTAACCTTGACTCGTGATTCTACGCTTCATCAGTGTAAAATAATACCATCCAACTGAAATAAATATCACATGATTTCTAAGTGAGGTGCACCTCATTTCCACCTACGTCCATCACTAAGTGAGCAAGAAAAAAATGAAATTAAGGTGAGCGGGTCACCTTTCGGTAACCATGCAAAGCATGTGTGTGTTATCATTTTTTATTTTGTTTTTGAGTGTGTGTGGAGTATTTAGTAGAGTATATTCGTATAAAGTAAACATTTTAATAAAATGTGAGAGTAAGGTGACCATGTCATGTGAAATGTGAGAGGGAGTGAGGAGAAGTGAGGGAAGAGAGAAAGGTGATGTGACGCTGATGTGTAAGGTGAGAGGGTAGTGACCATGCCTTCTAGTCTAAATGGTATCCGATGGATTTGTGACAAAAATAGAAAAAGTATTTTGTTCGATAATTAAATGTGAAAAAGGTGACAAATTGAATGCATTTATAGGTAGGGATGTAAATGAAATGAACGTTTAGTGAATAATTCATGAACCATTCGGTAAAGGTTCGTTTATTTATTAAATGAACGATCATGAACAATATTTTACAATCGTTTTGTTAAATGAACAAGCATGAACAAAAGTCATGTTTGTTCATTTATTTTCATGAACGTCCGATTATACGTTTATTAACGTCCGTTTATGTTTATTTATTTGTTTATGCTCGTATATCATATCTTTTGATTGTATACTTTTAAAATTGATTTTTTAAAACAAACCACCACTTATAAAACAAAATATTATGCATAATTTAATAAAATTTACTGTTTGTTTCTCTACATTCATTTATATTCGATCGTTTAGAGTTTCTTTAGTGTCTTAATGAACGAACATGAACAACTCATTTTTTAATAAACGGACATGAACAATATAATTTGTCCATTTAAATTTTCTTGTTGTTTATTTTTCCGGTTAAAATTAAACAAACGAACATGAACAAAGCTCCATTCGTATTCGTCCGATTCGTTTAAGAACCTATTTATAAGTCCTATTTTAAAGGCTATACACGAGTATGTATTTTTAGAGATTAATATTTTACAAAAGATATAAATAAAAATTATATGACTCATTTGAAACATGATGTGTTGTTTGGAAACTGTTAAGATATGAAAATAGTAGTTTAGTATTGTACACGTAAAATTTTTAATATGCTAAAGTCATATCTTTTTTTAATAACGATGTTTGGTAAATTAATTGTTAAATGTAATTATATATTTTCATAAAAGGACAAATCTGTAATTGTAAATAAATGTTTGGAGGGTATATTAGTAATTTAAAGTTTTAACAATTAATAGACATTTAAAAGCTTTATGAATCAATTTTCATTTTGGGCTATTTGTTAAAATAAAACTTTTGATGTATTCAATTACTTGTTTTGGAGAGATTATTTTTAGAAACTACAATTTTAAAAAGTCTAGTCAAACAGGCCCGATGTGTTATTAGATGTTAAGATATGAATATAGCAGGTGATTCGCACACTTTTATTTCTAATTTGCACATTTTAAATTGTGCAATAAATAGTTGTATATTTTTCATATGCTTTCAAGTTGTACATTTAAGTGTACAAATAAAAAATACAATGTTAATCAATTATCTATCAATATATATGCTTTTCAATTTGTTACCAACTACCAACATTAGCCACTTATGTTTTTACATTATCTACTAATTTTGTTTGAGGTAGAAAACCACATACATACTGCTTTGTCTTAGAAGCGTAAAGTCGCGACACTAATAACACGTTATTGGTACTTCAAATACAACATCATCTCTTTCAAATAACACACCAATAACTAAAACACCTCTCCCTTATAACACATCACTAACATGTTATTGAGTTCCACAAAATACCATACTAAAAATACACACCCACCACAAAAAAAAAAAAAAAAAATTTGGCATGAGCCACCAAATGGCTCATATTCCTTCTACTCACGAATAACCATACAAGCGGTATGGTTTACCACCAATAGCATTTAAAAATAAATATTTGGCATGTTAAATTGCATATATTATGTGTGCTCTTATAATCAAGATATGTAAGTTGCATCAATTGACAGCGCATCCTAGACTAGTGTCGATTGTATAAGTACTTTTGAGAATGTAGTGGATGTAAATGTTGTTATGGAATTTTATGTAACCAAGGAACCATAAATTTCAAAAGTTGAGTGGGGCAAAAGTAAACTTTTTGGTAAGAGGTGAACTTATATTAATCCAACAATATTTAGATAGGAGGGAGTGGGTTCGGTATTGGGGTCCGATCGGGTTCTTCACAATTTCCGTCGGGTAGGGAATTCGTGGTTCTTGACCAGTGAAACCGAGTGTTTGCATGGTCAAAAGTGATTCCAACGGTGGGTTTGGCTTAGAAACCGAATTGGTGTCTGGTACCACTCCCACCATTTGGATAGTCTTGGGGTAGAATCCAGTTTTGAGTTGGAGATTTTTATTGGATAGAGGTGATGTGACATTTACACCCCTCCCTTACAAAATAAAAAGAAATGGATTGGACATGCCCAAAACCATGATACAATAGCTATAATATCTAGTTTGCAAACAACAAACAAAAATGATACATATCGGATACAACATACTCAAATCTAGTGAAACTATACCATTTATTTGATGAAACATAATAAAGCCACTTATGTAAACCCAACATACCAGACCTTCCATTGTTCACCTTAATTCACCGGGATGTGTTAAGTAAACTTCATTTCACCTGTGTCTTGTAAAAAGAGTTGAAGATAGAGAAAAGGAAATAGACGAGGATGTTTGGTACTAAAAAGAAAAAGAAGTGGTGAAGAAATCAAAACCCTCGAAAAATTAAATTTGTGTTTGTTCAAAAACAGTGTTTTGAAACCCGACTCTACCCTGACCGGTTCAACCGGGTCCGGCCAAAAAAATGGGTAAAAAAATCGGGTTTTTAAAAATGTGTTAACCGGTTAGACCCGTCGGGTTTAAAATGACATGGGTTAACCCGATTATCGAAACCCGACCGGTTTTGTTTTGTTTTAAAATTTTTTTTTTTATAGAAAATTGGGTTGATCCGATAGTAGAACAAGTTAAAAAAATAGTCATTTTTTTAATAAAAAATCAGGCTAACCCGACGATTAAATCGGTAACCCAATAACTTGACAGAGTGGATTAAAACCACATTTTCAAAACATCTTTAAAAATTGCATATATATCCTCTCAAAGTGAATAATTGTATATATATATCCTTTTACAAGTTTTTATCTTACATAATACAATGTTTTTATGACGCTTTGGATATATATGCGATTTTGCGTTTTCGGGATGATATATACGCAAAAGCCCTATAAAAAGGAAAATTAAATTTGTGCCTCGTCCACTCTCATTTCCATACCTTTTGTAGTGGAAATAATCAGGTTGTCAAAATCGCGATTCATTACAGGATCGCACGATCCTACACACAAAAACGATCGTGATCTTAACAAGATCGTAATCTCAGTAGGATCGCAGCAGATCGTGGGATCGCGCGTGGGATCGGATCGGACTGTTATAAGAGTTTTTTTTTTTTTTTTTTTTTTTTTAATTTTATTTTGGTATATTAACTAATTAAGTATAAGCTTATGCCTTAAAGCCCAATGACTAAGAAGTTTTCAAAAATTATTATTTTGGTCTTTATTAATTAATTGTCTCTTGCAAGATTAATGAGTGTAAAATTATTATGTTTTATTGACTATTTAGAAATAGTTTAGATGTGTTTTTGGGTTTATTATGAAAAATGATTTCGCTTTGTAAAATGTCGTAAGCTTGTTTTTAAAGAAACTATCTACATATTGACCCAATTTGTTCATATTTTATTTTATGTTACATATAAAAGCATGAATATTATAATTTAATTTATTTGGTCATCAAGAAAAAATTCGATAATATTATCGTAATATTCTAATTTAATTTATTTGGTCATCAGAAAAAAAATGTGTTGCCTTTATTATAAATTATGTCGTTTCATTTCGGATCAATCATTTTATCTTTTGCATTAATCTATATATTGAATAAAAAGTTATAAAATCACGTCTAATAAATTAACATTATCTTTTCGCATAAATATTATCACAAAAACTTATAATAAAAACATTAAAACAAGAAGTAGGTGCACCGTGCACGTATGTAAGAACTTTGTGCAAGATGTTCTGATATATCTAATATTCTACTTACGATACTTAAACATATAACTTAAACATATAACTTTTACAAAAATATATACTTTTCATCATCTTTTAGATTTAAACGATTATGTCGATCCTCACATTGAAAATAATATTTCTCCGCCCAATTTGTAAAAGAAAAGATCTAAAACCTCTATGGTAGTCAAAAATATCACTTTTCATATGGTCATATCTTAATCCGATCACTACAACCTTATACAAAAATATATACATTTTCATAGAATCTTACGATCTTAATCCGATCCTACAATTCGATCTTGCAAAGAAAACGATCCTAGGCGGGATGTCGATCCTCACAAGCTTGAAAATAATATTTCTCCACCGAGTCACTCAATGGTCAAATTTTCACTCAATCTTCAAAATGGTCAGCAGCACCACCCACCAAAATGTGACACGTGTCATAAGGAAAGTACACTTTTACTTTTTATTCTACCCAAATAACCACCAAAATTGCGCAACCGACTATTCTCAACCTACTTTTACTCGACTTGCATTTATCCATGTATGAAAAGTACAAAAGTAAAAAAAAAAAAAAAAAAAAAAAAACAAAACTCTTTGTGGCCTATGTACCAGCTTCATTAATCCTAGTGTTTTAATATGGTTTTAGCGACTTAAATAATATTCTAAATATGACAATTTGGATCTTAAAGAATAAGAAATAGAAACTGTTTATCTCAAGTACTAAAAAGCTAATCTTTGTATGATTACCGGACTTGATAAATAGTTTGGTTAACATATCAAGACACCCTCTAACATGATGTATGCCTTAGCTTTATTGTCTACTTGTAATTTTGGTTGAGTCTATTGCGAATGTGATATACATTCACCCTGAACAAGGGACTCATATGATCTTAGTATTCAACCTGACATCTTTTCAAACAAAAGTTTTAGATCTTTTTATTTTAACAAGCGGGATCCGAGCATGTCAGTAATCTATTTAAGATCAACTCGAATTCTTGATCAGTACATTATAGATAAACATCTTGCCCATAACACATGAGATAGTTTTCCAAAAGAATATCACCAGAAAATTATAACTTTTTTAAGGAATTAGCTTCAAAAATTCTAACAAAACAGTTAATAATATATTTAAATCATGATTATCTTTACCCTCATTTTCTCTCATTATTAGATTTTACAGAACCAGATCATCATGAACAAGCTATAGACTGATTCAACAATTTGAAAGGAAATTGACTCTCCCAAGCATAAACGAAATGAATGCTAACTTTGGGATTCATCTTTAAGTACAAAAATTTACTGTATATGATGAAGAATAAAAAAAGTACAAAAAGCAAAAAGTACAACGTACTTTTATGTCACATCCTGGCCGTGGTTCATGTTCATGGGTTGAAAGAAATGCGGTTCTTTCGATAAGAGAGTTATTTGGAAAAGTGAGAAGATAAAGGTGTATTGGTAGTTGGACACGTGTCACATTTTGGTGGGCTATGGTCGAGTGGTTAATTTGTATTTTTGAGATTGGTGAAAAATTGATGAAAAGAGACTAAAAAAAATTTTAAGACTTTTGGTGCTTTTTTCTCGTAAAATTCTGATAAAATAATTAATAATCAAAGGAAATCATCACATTCCACTTTTTTCTAAACAAGTAAACCCCACCCCCAAAATTGTAATCTTCCTATTTGGGCCTCTAGCGAAGAATAGTTGCATCATCAGTGGTATAAACTTGCAATATATAATTGGGGTTTGTTATTCATCTTGATTCTTAATTTTGTTTAGTTATTTTTTCCTTGAACCTCTCATATTCGGTTGAGCGAACAAGTGAACAAATGGAGTTGGGAGATTTGAATTTAAGCTTTTTTACCAACTGCAATTTATAAATTCCATTTTTTTAACCATACAACGATTGGGTAATTAATTGGTTCATGAATCTATCATTTATGAAATAAATACTCAAGTTGCATGTCATGATGTTGGTCCCAGGGTCAGTGCTGTTGATTATTTGAATGTGGAAAAGAAAAAGAAATTAATTTCTTCTTTTTTTTTTAAAGAAGTGATTTGATGTTAATTCTCGAGTCAGTTCTTTGCGGTTACCAAACACTATAATTTATCACAATTCTCCACCAATTCCATTTCTCTGAATTCTATTCTCTACTTCATTTCTAATATCTGAAATTCTCTCCCAGGGTAAATAAAATTGCTTTTTTGGTACACCAATAGAGAGCAGAGGCTGTGTAGCCGACAATCGCCATTGTAACGATGAAAGGAAAACCACCTAAAAGACGCCGCAAAAGACAAGTAATCAAAAAGGAAGATCGAATAAGCTCGTTACCAGACTGCTTGCTCGTTGATATCATATCTCGTTTAGACTCTACAGAAGAGGCTATCGGAACAGGTACACTCTCGAAACGATGGGAACTTCTTTGGCTTCAAGTTCCTAATCTCATTTTTATACATTATGTTGATGATGATGATCTTATCTTTGATTTCTATGACTCTGTCCAAAATATCTGAAGTCAATATGGCCTATCAAACATCAACAAATTCCAATTGCATGCGTATTACCACTATCAAGTGAATGTCGACAACTGTATTGGTTATGCTATCGATCTTAACGTTCGAGAGCTTCATATTCATATTTGGGATTGCTATGAGTGCACTGGATTTGTTTTACCTGAGTTTTTTTTCGATTGTTCATGTTTTATTCATCTCAAATTGTTTGAGTGCTATTTTGATCAAGCGGATGTCATACGTTGGAAAAACCTTGGAGTTTGAGCATTGCATTTGGTAATTTACATGAAGATTTGTTTCAAAATATCTTATCCGGGAGTCCACTTTTGGAAACTTTGGTGTTGGAGAATTGCTTTGGTTTTGAGCGGCTTGATATTACTAACAAGAGTGTTAAGAATTTGGTCATCGCTGGAGATCCGGATGGACATGAAGATTTTATCAAGATCAATGCTCCTTATATTTTGTCGTTAACAATCAAAGATCATTTTCCATTAATGAAGCTTTTGTTGGAAAACGTGTCTTTAGTTATTAAAGCTGAATTAGATTACTCCAACAAGACATATGAGGAAATGCACGAACATCAGGAAATGAATGAA
The DNA here is from genome assembly GCA_022545495.1 of Chrysanthemum lavandulifolium. Lineage (NCBI taxonomy): Eukaryota > Viridiplantae > Streptophyta > Magnoliopsida > Asterales > Asteraceae > Chrysanthemum > Chrysanthemum lavandulifolium. The sequence goes on along the minus strand of CM040243.1, from coordinate 83,970,230 downwards.
GAGTTGCTCAAAGGATTTATACTAAGCCTTAGCCATGTCAAGGAACTTAGAATTGGGAAGTTATGCTTAGAGGTACAGCTTTATTTTTACTTTGGCAATTTGTATCTTAGTGGCTGTTTGGATATGCATTTTGAATGAATAGAAACAATTTGGGCTAACTGTCACCTGCTTCTTCATATCTGATATGTTTTAATCTGATAATCGTATTATATGAAAGACAAAATCAACATAAGAAACAGACAAAACCAATAGCATTAGAATCAGAATCAGATCATCCATTGTTTGAAGCTAGCAATAGGTAAAAATCTTAGACTTACAAGTTATGCCAATTCTATTTTGACCCTAAACCACCCGCCCCAAAAAAAAAAAAAAAAAAAAAAACTCTAGTTAGCGTGAAGGCCATTAAACCATACATTTGCATCACAGAAGAAACTATGAACCCGCCTCAACAGTTAGCACTCCTTGTCACAAACACACTTGTGTTCTTTCTTGTTGTTGGTCAGTGTGATAGGTGCTTCCTTTATTTTCCGATTAGAATCATCCATGGAGTGTGGACGTTTATCTTTCATTCTCCTGTTTCTTTTGTTCTTGAGGGGTGTAATTGCAAGTTCCATTTTCATTTTGCCTTAATAATATACAGGCATTGCACCATTCTCGTTTCTGTTATCTAGTCATTACTTTTTTGTTGGCAGGTTTTCGCCCGTTTAAAAGCTAAAGATTTCATATGTCCATCGAACTTGAAAGTTCTTGAAGAGATTGATTCAACTTGAAGCGGAGACTGGAAATAACTATTGTTTGATCATGGTCCTAAAGGTGAAGAAGTTAGCTGATGTATGGCACTTTTGGTTAGGCTAGACATAGTTTATGCATTCAAAATGCATTTAAAGAACTATCTTGTTTTAGTAGATTATGTATGATGCTTATCTTTAACTGGAAGCACTAATTGTCGGCTGGTATGAACTTAGTATGAACTATATAAACACCAAGACTATTGAATGCTCCCTGCCTTTGATATTTGTATTTCTGCCTGTTCACTTTCTGTGTATATCGCGTTGATTATTGAACGCAATGCTGAAATGCTTATTATGGTGGTTGTTTGAGTAATAAGAGGATGTATATTGACGGTGTGATTGTTTATTCTTGACGGTTGGGGTGATATTGTTTAACTATTCTGATACTGATTTTGACGTGAAAGCTGGTGACCGAATTGCTCAGCTGATTATCAAGAAGATCATCACCCCTGAAGTTATTAAGGTTTGCTGATCTCGATTTAACTGTAAGAGGTGCAGGTGGGTTTGGATCAACTGGCATTTAACACTTTATGCATAAAGAGCAGAACTTATTTAGACATCAAAACAATCTTTTTTGCCACCTCTTTGAAGATCTATGTGGACAGAAACTTTGACTACTGTTTATGATCAATGCTTTTAGTTCAGTTGGCAAAATCATGTGGATGCTCTACATCAATAAGAAAAAAGGTATTGCACTAATATAATTTTGAGAAAATAAGTTCACATACCAAAGAATTGCCATTGCTATGCCAGGTTTGACCATTTAAATCAGCATTTATTTGTAACCTATCCTCATTTGCGTTTATCCTGCCACTTTGAACTTTTGTAGAATAATCGAGTGTAACTAACATATGACGGATGTAGGACAATTATCACACCATATCCCAAATTTCAGAAATGCCTAAAGAAACAATAGAATATGCCATTGCCACACAACAGGTCCAACCTATTGTACACAAAACCTCATGATAGTTATTTGATAGGCTTTGATATCTCTTGTTTTGAGGTTCACAACAGAAAATTAGTTCAATTTTGTCTAGTAAGAAACTGCTACCACCACCAACAATAATATATGTAGTTTGAAAACATATATTGTTGTTAGTTCTGTTCGGTTTTTATTTTTGCCAAAATCATATCAAAACCGAAAACCGGATATATAACTCGGTTCGGTTTAGGCAAATTCGGTTCGGTTACAGAACTCGGTCCGGTCTTTTTCGGTACTGTTCGGTTTCGGTTTTTTTGGGTGAAACCTGAATTATGCACACCTTTAAGTCGTTTGCATACTGAACCTGGGCCTGATTGGGCTTGTATAAAGCTTTAAATGATCATATATATACAATGGGCTCATAAGGAAATGGTGCCCCTCTGCAACATGGTACTCTGTGCAACGGTGCAGCCCGATCTGACTCAAATCCGAGCTTGCTTGGAACATTCATGTGCCCATCGCTTGGGGCTAGATTCTCAATAAGGGTCGATCAGCACTTAAACATAAAAGTAAGGTGTTAGAATTTTTCTGGCGATTTAAAGCATACTTTGTACGCGATTCCATGTAAGTTGTACAGTAATAATTTTCATCTAGTTTTATTACTGTATTTTACACTTGTGTCTCCAGTTTGCATAGTATAAGTACAAAGAAATGCTATAGATTTTGAATGCTTCACTCATCACTATAATACAAAGAAATGTCAATAAACTAATAAGCCGGCTATTGTCTTCTCTGCTGATTCTATTCCATAACGTAAAAGCCGGCATTAAAATCATTAAACATTCTTCATCTATGAACCAGTCAACTTTTAATCTACAGATATATACTTACCAACTATGTACAAACACACCATATTACAAAATGAGCATTGTTTTCACCATCTTTGTTCTCTCAACCTTCATTTCACTCCCTAAAACAATCTCCCAGACACAACCATGCAATGCCATATCGCTATCTTACGTTTACAATTCTGGTTTCCAAATCCCCCCAGCATCCGCCACACCAGCTGACCAGGCCTACAACTTCCAATCCACACTAACACTCACTAACGCTGGCACTGGTCGGCTGAACTCGTGGCGGGTGTTTGTGGGATTTCAACATCGTGAAATACTAGTTTCGGCTACGAATGCTGTTGTTGTTGGTGATGAGGTGTCGTTTCCTGTGAATGTTAGTGGTAGTGGTGGTGTTGTATTGGCAGGTTTTCCTGTTAGTGATTTGAAAAGTGGGATTGAGACTGCTGGTGATTTTAACCAAATGCAGGCGCGGGTGCAGTTGGTTGGGACGCAGTTTGGTGTTGCGCCTCCAGGTGTTCCATTGCCTGCGAGTTTGTATCTTGCGAATGATGGATACCTGTGTTCGACTCCTTCGACTCCAGGTACCTGACATGTTAAATAGTTCATTTTTTATACGCTTTAAGCTACATAATTATATTATTTGTAGATGTTCGTCAAAATAATAATTAGTACCAAAGGGCTTATAGCCTAGCGCGGTATATGAGTTGTCCACCAACCACGAAGTCATTGTGGATTCAAGTTTTGTATAGATAGAAGAGTATTAAATCTGAGAAAAATGAAAGTAGATAATTATATGACTCGATTTCCCTTTATAAATTTGTGTCTAGATTCTTAAAGTTTTAGGGATGTAAACTTAGATCGGTAAAGTTTCAATTTAAGGCAGCATAAAAATTGGTTATCAGTTTTGTACAGATATAGTTAAGACCAAATTAGTTTATCCAATAGTAAGTAAATTTGGTCATACATTACTAAAATGAGTTTTTCGCAAAGTTCAATATATTTAACTTTGTTTACAAAATGGATTCACATTTTTGTTATTTGTTAATTTGAAATAGAATACGAAAACCTTTTGAGCATTCAGTATAGTGCATTCTAACTAAAGTTCGATTTGGTGCAGCCAACAACGAAACACATGTATGTTGCGAAAGGGATCCAAATGCGTTGCCCATAACAAGTGTTGAAGCAGAACCATTTGAGACCCGCCAAGAAGGCGATATCTCCATTATGTATGATGTAGTCAGTTCACAGGAAACTGAATACATGGCGCAAGTCACAATTTCGAATCACAATACCCTTAGCCGTCTTGATTATTGGAAGCTGAGTTGGGATTGGATGCGAGATGAATTTATCTACTCAATGAAAGGTGCATATCCATCTATTATAGACGCAAATCCTTGCATATTTGGCAGACAAGGCGAGTTTTATCAAGACCTCGACTTCTCAAAGGCTTTAAATTGCGAGCGAAGACCAAGTATAATTGACCTTCCCCTGGACAAAACAAATGACACACAGTTAGGGTTGGTCCCGTTCTGTTGTCGTAACGGGACCCTCTTACCACCTTCAATGGACGCTAGCAAATCCGTCTCGGTTTTTAATATGCAAGTTTTCAAGATGCCACCTGATCTAAACAGGACACAACTCACCCCACCTCAAAATTGGAAAATCAACGGTACAATGAGCCCTGATTACCAATGTGGACCGCCCGTACGAGTAAGCCCCACCCGGTTTCCAAACCCTAGCGGGCTTACTTCAGACTCAACTGCCGTTGCTAGCTGGCAAGTAATTTGTAATATGACACAAACCAAACCCGATCCACCCAAATGTTGTGTTTCATTTTCGGCATTTTTTAACAAGTCTATTGTACCATGTAATACTTGCGCGTGCGGGTGCACCAGTACTACAAGTACATGCAGTACAACTACACCCGCACTACTTCTACCTTCGGAAGCACTTCTAGTGCCATTCGATAACAGGACCAAAAAGATTGAAGATTTTGCCAAGGACAATGATCGGGTCTTGCCTGATATATTGCCATGTTCGGATAATTGTGGTGTTAGCATCAATTGGCACTTACTATCCGATTTTAAAGACGGATGGACTGCAAGAATGACTATTTTCAACTGGGGTGAAACTAGTTTCGCAGACTGGTTTGCAGCCGTAGAGTTAGACAAGTCAATGGCGGGATTCAAGGAGGTATTCTCATTCAATGGTAGCCGCCTTACGGGGTCTAATAACACAATTTTTGTACAAGGTCTCCCGGGTTTAAACTATATTGTGGCCGAAGCAGATGGGAAAAACCCAAAGAAGGATCCACGTGTTCCGGGTATGCAACAATCAGTTATTTCTTTCACAAAGAAGAATATCCCTGGGCTTGATGTGGCTCGAGGTGACGGATTTCCAAACAAAGTCTATTTCAATGGTTTTGAATGTTCGGTTCCTCCTGTTCTTCCGGGCCATGGTACACGAATGAGGATTGCCTTTAGTTCTGTATCTGCTACACTCATTATGATGTTGCTTTTACATAACTTACTTTAACACATTATTTGTTATCACATTTACATATTCTTTTTTGTAATCTAAAATTTAAAACATCTAAAGGTGCATTATACACAATTGTTAAACAAAATTGTTTGTTCAGTAACTTCATAAACAAAAACCAAGATAGAAAAAACATCCAGTGTACAGTGTACTGAACAGTCTAACCTATATATGACCAAATCAATTAAAAGGTATGATTTGGGTCACAGGAAGCTAACCTAATTGGGTCAAGTTGTAGCAATTCATCAGTGTTCAGAAAGTCGTTCGGATCGATCACTGGACCATTATCCGGTTCAAACTCCGGCCTGTAAGCGCCATCCTGGATGCTTGAATCTTGCACAGTAAAAGGATGATGCATTTCAGTGATCGGTGGAGTGCTTATAAATGAGTCGTTGTATGGAATATAAGCACCACTTGAAACATGGTTGATAGATTCTTGCACTGTAAAATGTTCTTGCGTTTCAGTGATCGGTTGAGTGCTTATAAACGAGTTGTTGTCTTCGAACACCGGACTGCAAGCATTACTTGAAACATGGGTGCTGAAACTTTTCTCCGTTAAACTTTGTGGCATATTTCTGGATAGCTTTCGGAGATTTAACCTGTATTTCTGAAAAATAAGATATAAATTGTTAACTCTCAATTGTTATTGATCAAGCTCAACAAATAAACATGTACTTTGGAGTGAATTTCGAACCTGTAGATGGCTTGCAACGTTTTCCCTTCTAAGACCAGGAACATTCATTAGCTCCAATATCATTTTTGGGACTGCGTCTGCAACAAAAAGTTACAATATGTTCAGATATCACTTATAAATTTGGCTGAAAAAAATTCGTCTGGACCAGATTGGGTAGATTTACAAAACACCCTATAATTCATTTTTTTAAGTATCAAAATTATTAAGTTACTATAAGCTTATTAGACTTTGGACGACTTTCAACTTTAAACCATTGTTCGACAAGTTGTTTTAAATGTAAGATAAATGACCTGTCTACCAGTAAATGGGCTGAAATTGTTTACATTGAAAAGGGGTCAAAAGATGGATAGAAATAATTCATACTCTGGATTCCAAGAATTTTCACAGCACGGACAAATTTCTCACGAAGCTCAGTAGTCCAAGCTATTCGATTTTTTTTTGGTTGGTTCTTATTTTGCACATCCTCCATCGGAACACCATCCGAGCTGGAGCTTCCACAAAATTCTTTATCTTCAGCCGAACTAGTCAAACTAGGTTCATTAATTTCGAGTAGATCAATCGGTTTCATAAGTTTTTCGCGGAGCATTTCCTTATGAGCTCGAGCAACATGCTGCCATAGGACCTGAATAACCTCCTTCTTGGCCGGTTTTGGTATGTAAGCACATGCACCCTTCACTATACACTCCCTAATTGTATCGATTCTCTCGTTTGCTGAGACAACTAACAATCCAAAGAGAGTATGTATGATCAGTTTCTTAAGTAAAAGAATTGCTCAATATAACAAAATATTTTCTAGTTGTGCACATGGTTATGTTTGCTAACAATAGCTGCTTAATCTTTACCATAATTATAAAATAACTCCTAATAAACTCAGTATCGATATTTTTACACTGACTATTTTGCCGTTCTTTTTCTATTCAAGATTCTCCAACGACATTGGGACCAGCTTCATTCTTATACATCCAAGTATCCAACCCTTCTGGCCTTCTTTTATTTAACCTTCTTAACTCTTCACAGCTTCACATATTATGATTTTATTTACGTTCTCTTTTTCATTATGCTGATAAGTTACGTACATAACTTATTAACTTGTGTCCATTAAAAAAATGAATGATATGCAAAAAGTATCCATGGATGATCTGTACAGAAAAACCAACATCGCCTAGACGTTGTTATGGACATTATCTGAAGACTAAAAGTTCATAAGGAAAACATTCAACTTAAAAATGATAAGAGCAATTTCTGAAAAATCAAAACAAAATATATGAGACAACCTACAAAAATCTTATATGAACCTGACTCTTTTAAAGCACTTTTCCAGACTAACAAATAGAGGCATCAAATCAATAAACCGAGCCGCCTTGAGCACAAAAAATGTTACTGACGTATTCTAATTTTAATAAACAATCCAATGTGTTTGTGACGTTTGAGAAACAACAAGGGACGTTCGAAGGCATGATTAATACAAACTTAATTTTGTGAAATCAAAGATAATTCTAAGGCATGATCAATGGAAAATGATTTAACTAATGACTACTAATACTAATACGTTCCAGAAAAAAGCATTACATAATCCCAAAAGTAATATACATCAGATTATATTGTTGAATCATAAGTGTTAAGATGTACGTTGAAAACTTGATTTGCAGTAATTGTGAATTTTTTTAACAGTTTAAATGAAAACAATGAGGGCTGTAAGTTGTTTTGTTTAAGATCCAGGCACAGATCTTTGCTAATATAGAGGGCGTAAAATGATGGAAAGTATGATGTTTATTAAGCTATATAAACAATATGCATGTTGCTAGTGCAAATCTTTTTCCATATCGAGTTGCTATAATATTAGCAAAAGTATCTTGTTATTTTCGGCAAAAATCCACAAACGAACAAAGAAAAAGAAACAACTTACTAACGACGGGTAATCTGGTCTCACGAATAATGATCTCAAGAAACTCAACACCATCAATATCCGGCGAGAAGTGTACTTCTGTTATCACTATATCAAACTTGTTTTCTTTGATCAACTCCAACGCTTCATTTGGCAATGAACATGTTGTAACTGCACACACCAATAACAATCAACTGTTATTATTGGTAACTAGGGTTTTGCTAACCATAGGCGTGTTCCATTGTTTAACATCACATTAATATATCTATGATAAGCATTGCATGCGCCATCAATCACATGCTCAATCATGTTGTACAATAAGTTAAATATACATCAATTCTAGTGTTGCACAAATCACCAATATGATTATAATATGAATAGAGGATTAGTACCTTGATAGTGATAAATTGTAAGCATCGTGGTAAGATATAAGAGTGATGTGCCATTATTATCCACAACAAGTGCCTTAAGACCATGAGGATTGAATATATCTTCAATGGATAAAGGTTTCATGGGACTGTTTTTTGATGATGACATCATGAGTTCATCAACTGTGAAAATCAAAGATAAACAAACAACTAAAGAGTAAGAACATGAAGTTTGTTACTTTGTTTAACAATATATGAATTTACTTAATCAAGTTGTTTATCTAGTTAACTAACAAACTCCACTTTATACTCACACTTTGTATTCAAAAAATCAACTAGAATTCTGAATAATAATGTTATTATAAGTTAATGATAAACACACAATATTAACATTAAAAAAAGAAAAGAAAAAAAAACAGAAAAGAAAAGAGATTTACATGTATCTACGTGGTTCACAGGATCAAGATTAAAGTTAGGGCTATCCATGAATGAAAGTTAGGTTAATATAATTATATTGTAATTGTATTTATAAGTGGTGAATATCATGGTTTAGAAAGATTTTATTGTAAGAAACTCTCTTAAAATATAACTTCGTTTACAAGACTAAGATTTAATGCCCAAAAATCATATGGGTTAAAGCCCGTAAATCTAATCCTTTATTCATCTGATTATAAAGGCTATAAATTAAAAAAAAATACTTCTGTAACAAAATTTAGACCAAGATAAGTGAAAACAATATAGTAAAACATCTATAACATACCAAACAAAGATAGCTAGGATGTTAAAAGAAGAAAAATGTTTTTAAAATGTATCATACTTATTATTATTTATTTATTTTTACGAACACAATTTTTGTTTTGTGAGTATTTTTTTTTTTTTTTTTTTTTTTTCAAATTCATCTTTTTAAGGTCTTATGTGATATTTTTCTTTCAAGAAAAAAAATTTCTATTAGGTGGGGCAAAAATGTTCTAAAATTTCGCAAAATACCTAAAAAAAAATGAATCTGAAAGAAAAATACCCACAAAGCAAAAAAAAAAATTGTTCCCTACCCACAAAACAAATGATAACAAGTATAATATCTTTTAAAAACATTTGCCCTTAAAAGAATAGACTTTCTTCCCAATATATACTATCTTGGCTAGCTAATACTTTGGTTTAAACTTACTAATTTTTTTATATAATCTATTGATTAAAACAACTTTTATGAATACTCTTTTCTTAAATGTGTTACATGCCAAAAAAATGTTAAATAAAAAACAAGAGTAGAAGGATTTAACTTATGTTGTAGTGTTAAAGTGCTAACTACTTGGATGACTTCACACTTTCTTCTTTAAAGCATAAAATAAAGGGTTTAGGCTATTAAATAGTCACGTATTTTTTCAAATGTACCGATATGGTACGTGTACTAAATTTCGTTAATTAAATAGTCACGTACTTTTTGATTTCGTGCTAATATGATACATGAGTAACTTTTTGACCTGCTAAATTTTACAAAAAGTTATTTTTGAGCAAAAATGGTCCTTTGTGGTTTATTTCTTTTGCAAAAAAGGTCCCTTGTGATTTTATTTCAAAATAAGTTTTAACGTGTTTTCATCTTCACAACAGTGCAAACCAACCACTCATCATCTTCACCAGGCTCCACCCACCACGCCCAACAGATCACAGTCCGTCGCTTAGACAAATCCCATCGCTTCAACGACATCGAAAAGCTAATCGAGTCCCACAAAACCGACCCACGTATCAAAGACGAATAGTTCCTATCTTCTTTGATCAAGTCTTACGGCATTGCTGGCATGTTTTGTCACACCCCGCCAGAGGCGGAAACGCGGGGTGCAACATAATTAATATACATTGCAAAAGAGATATAGTACAATACCATATTTAAATTTAAAGAAATAATAAAATGTTACAATATTTTTCAAGCCAACTTTGGCAATAAAAACTTAAAGCTTGGTTTCCAAAGACGTCTTCTTATACTTAATGACCAAAGACGACACGTGAAGACTCCTTTATGCAAAAGACTTCATAAATCATACTTATTGATGATCACCTGAAATGCATGAGAAAACGGGTCAACTATGAAAATAGTTGGTGAGTACACATGTTTTATGTATTACAAAAAGCCATTTTAATAAAAGTCCTTTTACATATTATGAAATCAAATTTTTTTAGAAAGTCTTTAAATAGTACGAAAATATTTTTGAGTATGTCTGCCTTGCAAATGTCTTGTCAACTTACCATGTTACAAGTCCCGCCCATACAAGACTTGTAACATATAAGTTCACATACACCCCCATATGCCCAGTAGTATGCCTAGTAATTAATACACATATGGTCATAATAGTCCACGATAAACAATGCCTAATATATAATAGATCACACCTGCTCCGATCAACGGAGACTTTGTGTTGCTCCTGCCGACAAGGAGACTTAGTATTGCTCTACCGGAGACTTAGCATTGCTCAGAGGGAGACTTGCACAGTACATAACTATTATATATTATCAATTCAGGGTTGCTCCGAACAATGGAGACTTTAAGACTTAGCACGTAAGGCACATTATAGGTCTAAGCATACTAAGGGATTAGGAACAAGTCATAAGGTCATAATAAATCAAAGGGTTCAGGATATATCAAATAGTCCAAATAAATTTATAATTTAGAACAAAAATATAGTTTAAGATTTAATTTCATGCATTTCACCCCCAAATAAATAAAACGGTAAAAAGGGGACTGTGAACTCACCTTGGCAATTAGCGATCTAAAGCAATCAAATAAATATTATTGTATAAGACCGACATCGCCGACCTATATTAGTATGGCAAATTTAGTCTTCATTCATGATTATGACTCGACAAGGTTTAATAAAAGTTTTGTTGTTGCTTGTGTGGCAATGATTAATGTTTAATATTATTTTTGTAGATTTTGGCTCTTGGAATAGACGGGGAAAATGTATAAGAAAATGTCGTACAAGAATCGGCTCGAATATTGGCTCAAGTACGATTGAAGTGAGAATAAATATAAGTGAATTATAGTTATTAAATTCCTTTGGCTCACAGGCAAATAATATATTTGAAAAATATATCATTTATAATTTACACATATGTGGTCGTTAAATAAAAAAATGTGTTAAATATATTTATTTTGGTGAAAAGTGATAAAACTATAAGTATTATCAAACTTATAAATGTTCAAGGGTGACAAGTGTCAAAGTGTCATATTTAGAGGGGTTAAAGTGGTAAAGTTTAGGATAAGTTATAAACTTATAAAATCTTTAAGAAAATTATCGATTGTTCCAAAGTTGAAGGGTTGTAAATGTAACTTTTAGTATAAATTATAAAACTTATTAAAAGTTTTTAAAAAAATCAATAAGTGATGCAAAGTCAAGGGGTTAAAACTGTCAAGTCGTGAAACTTGCAAAAATAACACAAAAGAAAAATGGAAAAACTACCACACTGCCATGGCTCGACCTCATGACCTCTGGTACACACTCCAAACGACTTGACCATCTGAGCCAAGGGTATTTCTTTGTTTAATTTTATAACTTGAATGTATATAAGGGGCATGTTACAGTGTATCTAGTTTTAAATTTATACCCGGTGCAATCTGAGTTTGTTTTTCTTGCATGCTTGTGATTGTATTATCTTATTTCATTTCAAAATAGTTTTTAATCAAAGCTCAACTAGATATTTCAAGTTCATGTTTACGCAATAAGGTCATGAAGGAGGCAGAAATAAGCTCAAATAAGTGTCGACTTATTTGAGTTTATACGACTTGAAAATTCCAAAAGGAACCAAAACTTAACCTTTTTAGTGTAGCGTTCCGAAGTTTTGTTTACATTTCAAATGAGCACTTTTTAAGTATGATAGCTTATTTATAAGCATAAGATTATCGGATTGGGCCTTATGGCCCGTTTATGGTTCGAGTTGGGTTTAGTAATAAGCCCGTTAACGAAATAAGCACATAAGTTTGTAAATAAGCTTTCCTACTTGAAACTAAGCCAGTGAGCTATGAATAGGCGTATTTATGTACTAATATATATACTTGTCCACGAGCCAAGACTTTTCCTTTTAAGTTTCATTTAGTTTTCTTAATGTTCACAACATTACATATAACTCACTTTTAGTTTATGTGGTTCGAATATAATGAACATAAGTACAAGCTTATTCTTTAAGCTTAGGTGTATTATGCGAGTTTGAAAGATTTACCACACAAGCTTGAACTTTACAAAACCAAGTGAAGATAATAACTCGTTATGAGCCAAAAACTGAGTAATCGATTACCATTATAATTCTATATTAAATTTTCAGTAACAATTTTCCTGTTTTGTTTTCTTTTACCACACGACAACAAAAACGTTTTGACAAGTACCTAAACAAATTTATTCCTTCTTGTTTCTTTCTTGTGTCTCGACAGGAATACAACATAACAATTTACAAATCAAAAATTTTATTTCGTCATAAAGAATAAATCTGATGTGCACAAAATTAATTAACAACTTAATTAAAAATCTAAAATATCAAAAGTATTAATCTTACAAAAATCAAGAATGGGTCGAGTGGGATGATGAACCAGACCCAAATTGCTTCGATTGGAAAGATTCGAGATGAATTAAGACGAATTGATGCTTGAGCAAGCTTCCTGATCCCTCTAATTATAAAACCCCCATGGTAATTATCAAAACCCCTTTGCTCTAAGAACCCCAATTTTTGATTATGAGGGATGTGTTACATTTGTGATACCATGGGCATAAGTAGGAGAATAAGGGGATAGTATTGACTCCTCTTTCTTGGTCTTCAAGTGGAAGAGATCTTTTCTTGGCTTTCCTCTTCTTTTTCCAGCAGAGGCTCGTGACCTAGCTTAGGGTCAAATAGGCTGAACATGATAAGACAAGTGATAGCTGAAGCTTGAAGGGAATGGGGAACATGGTTCTTTCGTTCCTGGCTTTTGGAGAAGAACACAAGAAGAGAAAGGGTAGGGTTTAGGGGGAAACGTGGAAGGAGAAGAAAAGAGAGAGGGTGATGGAGCGTAGGTAAGGGTAGATTTTAAGATAGATTTATTTTTATTAGAGTCAATTTTTCAAGGATGGTTCATTTTTAAGATTCTTTTCTCATCTCTTTCTCAAAAGATCCACGCCGATCGCTCGACTTCACCTTTCTTTTCGACACGTGTCCATACAAGTCTGAGGTTAGGTATACATGCTTTTTACTTTTTCTTAAATGACCAATACGCCCACTATATAAAGTGACAAAACTCCACCTTCTTTCATCTAAGAATCAATTTCCTGCATCTAGTCCCGATTCAACTTCTCGGTTCGATCGTGTCATACTTTTAAATAATTGATGTCTCAGCTTCTCAAGAAAAACAAATACAAAGAGAAAAACAAATAAAATCATCGAGATGTCTTTGTCTTTGTATTTGGTTTCTACAAATCACCACCGTGACCGAACATAGTTGGCTCAAGTTAACAAGTATTTTCTCTTCTTAAATAACTGACACGTGTCCATAACTGATCTTGATTCAACGTAATAAATTCTACCCCGTATTTTTCTTTGGGATGGATGTCTTTGGAAATGGAACCAGTTAATCATGTCTTTTGGGATGGTACCATTTACGGCGCAGCAGATCTGAGTTTCGAATTAGCAGCATCAGATTATGTTCGGTCACAGATCTGAATGATTCCGGCGAGATTTTTAAGATTCCGGCGATAGCAGCAGCAGATTCCGGCGAAACTTTTCATGTAATATTGATTTTTAAGTCAACTTTAATAACTTGCATTTCATATGGTTGATGAAGAATCTTTTGATGCTTGATATTTTTTTTTTGTCAATATTTTATGATTCTCATATATATATTTATTTTCAGATCTGTGATGGTATTTTTTTTATTATTATTATTATTATACTATTTTTAATAAAATTGTTATTAATTAAGTAAAGTTATCTTTATTATGGATTTATTGAATAGGTGGATCGAGTAATGAAATAAGTAATTTTGTAAGTATAGATAATTTTGTGGTTGATTTATTGAATGGTGGATCGAGTAATGAAATAAGTTTTTGAAGCGATAATTTTGTAGTTGAAGCGGTGGTGAGCAGGTGGTGGTGGTTATGGTGGTGGTGGTGGTGAGCAGTGGTGATCGAGCAATGAGCGGTTGAATGATGGTAGTCGGCGATTGAAAGGTGGTAGTGGTGGTGGTGGATGGAGTTAAGTGAGGGTAGGTGGGATGATTAATAAAATTATAATAAAGGGCATATTGGTCATTTAAGAAAAAGTAAAAAGCATGTCTACTTAACCTCAGTACTTGTATGGACACGTGTCACAAAAGAAAGTGAGTCGAAGAATTGAGCATGACTCTTTTGGGAAAGAGATGAAAAAAGTCTTAAAAATGGACCAACCTTGAAAAATTGGCCTCTTTTGGTAATTTTCTCTTTTTATTATTAGTTTTATTATTATTATTAACTGTATCCTGTACTGTATCAACTGTACCGTGAAAATAACGTATTCTCATGTAGAATATTTTTCGGGTGTCCGTATTTTATAATTTTTATATTTCCGGAGACGTTTTGACGAGCGAAATATTATGGTATTATTATTACTTTGAAGTTAGAAAGTAAATTTCGTGCCAATTTTATTATGGTGTCAGTACGCGTGTGGTGCCGGGACTTTGGAAAACACGAGATGACTTCTCGTTTTAGAGTTATAATAATCAAAAAATAAATAACTCGCATATTCTGATCTAAATAATAGCCGGAAATTGACGTATTGTCACATGTTTGATCATGCTTACAAGACCTATGACGAAATGGGTTTTTACAAAACACCCAGATCCAACTTGTCTTTTAATGCCTTGTTGACTGCTTGTGTCAATTGCAAGAGGTTTGGTGATGCTTAAAAGGTGTTTGAAGAAATGCCGCAGAAGTACGGGTTTAGGCCTGATGGGTATAGTTATGGGATTTTGGTCAAGGGTTTTTGTGAGGATGGGAAAGTGGATGTTGGGTTGGGGAAACTGAGGGAGATGGAGGAGAAGGGGGTGTGGATTAGTGGGGTTACATATACGTTGATTATTCATTCGTTGTATAAGGCTGTGAGGGCGGGTGAGGCGGAGAGGGTGTGGGATGAGATGGTGAGTAAAGGCCTTGTGGTTGATGTTGCGGCGTGGAATGTTAGGATTAT
This sequence comes from Chrysanthemum lavandulifolium, assembly GCA_022545495.1. Classification (NCBI taxonomy): domain Eukaryota; kingdom Viridiplantae; phylum Streptophyta; class Magnoliopsida; order Asterales; family Asteraceae; genus Chrysanthemum; species Chrysanthemum lavandulifolium. Next base: position 83,955,002 of record CM040243.1, on the reverse strand, counting down.
GAGTGCGGTTGATGGGGAGGTGGAGGGTGTTAAGGGGATGATTGATGAGATGATTGCGGCTGGGTTGAAGCCCGATACGATTAGTTATAATTATTTGATGACTTGTTATTGTAAGAAGGGTATGATGAAGGAAGCCAAGGAGGTTTATGATAAGTTGGAGGAGCTTTGTTGTAATCCGAATGCTGCTACGTTTAGGACTTTGTTGTATTATTTGTGTAAGAATGAGCAGTTTGAGACTGGGTATAAGGTGTTTAAGCATAGTGTTAAGGTGATGGAGCTTGCTAAGATGATGAGTGGTCCTGGTGATGTCGTTTTTAAGATGATGAGCAGTTTGAGACTGGGTACAAGGACTTATTTTGAAAAAAACGCAAAAGGACCGATTTTGCAAAAAAAAACATACCACAAGGGACCATTTTTGCTAGAAAAAATAATATTTCACACTTTGGTAACCGGTTTTACCGGTAGCAGGTCACTTTGTGACCATATTAGCACGAAATCAAAAGTACGTGACTATTTAATTAACGAAATTTAGTACACGTATCATATCGGTACATTTGAGAAAGTACGTGACTATTTAATAACCTAAACCCTAAAATAAATGTATGTATGTTTAAACTCAAAACTCAATAATTGCATATATATCCTTGCAAAACTCAATAATTGTATATATATCCAAACTAAAACCAAAATTACATATATATCCTTTTAAAGCTAAAAAATTAACATATATATCCAAATAATTAAATTATAAATAAAATAAAATATTTTAATAGAAATTCTCCATTATACCCTTCCTTTTCTTTAAACCCATCTTCCCCTCTATCTGAAACATGACATCTAGAGTCACACTGATTCAACAATTCTTCTATCCACTTGCAGGTACTTTTAAAATGTATGTAGTTAAAATAATTTAGTATATTAAACTACAATTGAATTATTATCACGAAAACAAAGTAACAAGAAGTTTTTCTTTGACGCCTATCTTTGGTAAGGCAAGCATCAGTTGCCAACAATCTTTCACTTGTCATTTTTTATTACATCCTTTTTCTTTTAGATCAAATACTTTATTGGTTTTGTTTGTTGTAAATTTTCTCTGTGCATTGTTCTTTCTTCTTTATTACTGTTGCTGACATCTTTAGTATCAACTTCTTTGATAAATTTTCTCTGGCAAACACAAAACTCAGTTCTTATCTTGATTTATTTTGGTCAATTAAAACTATTCGTTAGATGGTAATAAAATAATGGAGGTTTTGATTTTATTGGGGAAGCATATGAGTTGTGCAACACAGGTAATAGAGAACGAAAGGGTATAATGCCATTATGATTTTAAGTTGGATATATATGCAATTAGTTAGCTTTGGAAGGATATATATGCAATTCCCCCAAAAAGTTAAAAACATAAACTTGCGTTAACACCCCATAGTAACAATGGAGTTGATCACACCATATCCTAATCACGTATGAATAGTAAATTTTCATCCATGAATGTATATATATTAATAACAATAAAAATAACGATGACAATTTGATTAACACGAATTAAAACAACAAATAATGATGTAATGTAAGCATGTCGTGTATTTATTTATGCAATAAAGTTATAAAGTCAATATTTTCACTGTGTAGTTGTATCAATTAGAGATAAGTAATTTGAACAAAGCCCGACCGAGATCGGTTCTAAAAGCCCTACCCGATGAGGCACGAACCCAATCCGATCCGGCCCGCCGATCTTATAACAATTATGTTTTGGTTTAAAGCCCTATCCAAATGTCGCCCCGATATTGAGCTTAGCTGGACCACCCGGTTGGAGGATCGGATAAAAGCCCTGGTCTTGCCCGATTTATGGTAAAATAGACATTATTTTCATTTGACAACCGACCTAGTTTCTTTTAAACAGAATTCCGAGCAGCGTAGCAATAAGATAACTATCAAAACCAAAGCGATGGCCTCGTTAATATAAAACATCGAAAAAAGGAGGGGGGGGGGGCTAAGATATTGGGCCTGGACAACAACAATGAGTGGGGTCATGCAAAACTGGTTCAAAACAATAGATGGAGCGTCATTTTCGACGCTCTATATTATATATCTATACTAAAACCCAACATCGGTGGTTTTAAAAAAAGAAGTCGGTGCTTTCTAATATTAACATAGGGTTTTGGCTATTAAATAGTCACGTACTTTCTCAAATGTACCGATATGGTACGTGTACTAATTTTATTGCCTAGATGGTACGTGTACTTTTGATTTCGTGCTAATACGATACATGAGTAACTTTTTGACCTGCTAAACTTGACAAAAAGTTATTTTTGATAAAAAAAATGGTCCTTTGTGATTTGTTTCTTTTGCAAAAGAGGTCCCTTGTGATTTTATTTCAAAATAAGTCTTTGTGCGTTTAGTTGAAAAATTTTAATTTGTTTTTATACGTTTTAACGCGTTTTCATCCATTTTTATATGTTTGCATCATATATTTTTTGTACCTTATTTTACGCTTTCATCCATTTGTGTACGCTTTTATTTGTTTTCATTCATTTTATATGTTTTAATGCGTTTTGACGCGTTTTACACGTTTCATAAGTTTTGTCGGTTTTCGTTTTCGTCCATTTTCTTCCGGTTTCGTCCGTTTCTATACGTTTAAATACTGCTTTCTTGGTATTCATACATTTTTATCCGTTTTTATATATTTTCGCCCGTTTTATACGTTTTCGTTCGTTTTAATACATTTTCATCTGTTTTTATATGATTTAATCCGTTTTTATAAGTTTTCATCCGTTTTTCTTACGTTTTCATATGTTTTTATAAGTTTTCATACATTTTAGGCTGTTTTTATACGTTTTCGTCTATTTTTATATGTTTTACTATGTTTCTATTATGTATGAAAACGTATAAAAATGGTAAAAAAAATGTATGATAGTGTCTAAAACATAGGAAAACGTATAAAAATAGATGGAACGTATAAAATGGACTAAAATGTATGAAAACATGCAAAATCGTAAAAAACGGATAAAATGTATGAAAACGTAAGAAAATGTACCAAAACGGATAAAAACTTATCCTCAGTCACCAACATTTGCATAAAAAAAGTAGGAATGGATAAATAACACATAAATCGAGGGCAAAACAAACGAAAACATAAAAAATTGACGAAAGCGTAAGAAAACGTATAATAACGGACGAAAATGTATAAAAAGCGGACTAAAACATATGAAAACGTATAAAAAATTAAAAATAGATAAAAGGTATACGAAAACGTAAGATAATGTATAAAAATGGATAAAAACGTACAAAAACGGGCTAACATGTATAAAAACGTAAAAAATGGTTAAAACGTATGAAAACGGATACGAACGAATGGAAACGGATAAAAACGTTTAAAAGTAGATGAAAACGTATAAAAACGAATGAACACGTATAAAATGTAAAAAGCGATAAAACGTATGAAAACGCATAAAGAAAAATATCTTCATTTTTTAAAAAGGAAAAATTTCACCATCTAAAAGCACCTTAAAATGTACAAGGACTTATATTGAAAAAACGCAAAGGACCGATTTTGCAAAAGAAATGCACCACAAGGGACCATTTTTGCTAAAAATAACATTTCACACTTTGGTAGCCGGTCACTTAGTGACCATATTAGCACAAAATAAAAAGTACACGTATCATCTAGGCAATAAAATTAGTACACGTACAATATCGGTACATTTGAGAAAGTACGTGACTATTTAATAACCAAAACCCTATTAACGTAGCTGAATATAAAAATCACATTACTTTTTGGGCTGATTCTAGGCCCAAAGATCCTTATACCAGCCCACGACAACAATTGATAAACTGTGTTCTACTACTCCTGTCCTGCCTATTCGAAAATCTTCGGGGTGAAGAAAACGTTTCGTTACCGCCTTTATCCATCTTCCAAACCATGCTTCCACAGTTTTCCACAGAGTTGGGTGTTCTGGAAGCTAGGTATGTTCCTCTTTTTTGGTATTTCGTCTTTGACTAATAGTTATTGATATGATTTGTTGTGCTTTTGACTGTTAATTGCTAAAAATTGATTACACAAATGGCTGATGAATTTGCAGATTCATATATACGTGCTACATATCAAGATATTTGTTCGGTTTCCTTTGAGTTTTTGGTGTGTTTGTTGTAATGATTTTGATTTTGGTTTGTAAGATTGTTGATGTGTGTTAACTAATTGATTTCTTTCTTTTATCGAAGATAATGTTTTCTACTCCTGTTTCAGCTTAGAGGTAAGTACCCAAATTCCTAAGTATGATATATTGGCTATTGGTTTAAAAGGCTATTGGTTTTATGGCCATTTGATTTTTTTTCGAAAGAAATAAGAAAAGATTGTTAAAACTAGGCGGGTTAGTTGGCACGTGAAGAAAACGATTGTGGCCATTTGATATTCAGATAGTTGGCACGTAGTTAAAACTGAGCGATGCAAAAAGAGATAAAAAGAATCAGAAAGATACGGAGCTGAGTTGGAAAACACATGATAAGGCGAAACATTTGAAAGTAAAAGATTACTTTCTTGCATATGATTTTTTGCCTTATCTTTGTCACCGCATACTTCTATTTACCTTCTCTTACTTTGTTGTTACCTATATGATGTTGTTAAAGGATCACTGTTTATGTAGGTGGATGACCATACCTGTCTCAGCAAGGGCTTTCAGCGGATAGTCTGTCTCAACAAAAAAACTTTGTGGGTCAGTCGTGTGACGCATAAAATAAGTAATAAAACTATCAGTCGGTTCACAACTCTAAGACAGTTCTAGAACATCTCTACACCATGAATAATAAAGAAGAAGCAAACCGACCGATTTCAAGATGGGAAGCGAAATTAATCGTGTCTTAATCATTATGTGAGTTTACCCAATTTGATCTTACATATTTTGATGGTAGGTTTTAGGGTTTTCTTATAATTGGTTGAGGTTTCGATTTACTTTTTCGCTTAAGTGGATTTTAGGTATGTTTTGATATCTTTTATTTATATAATTGGGGTTTACATAATTTTATTTGATTGGTTGGTGGGTTGGTGAGGTATCGACTTGATGTTTTCTGATTGGTTGATTTATGGTAAGGTCTCGAGTTTAATTGTGTTTAATTTTTCGGGTTTTGAGGTTTAGGATATTCGGTATTGAGGAAGAATGGTGGGGAAAAGATGGTGAAGAACATTGTCAAAGTAAAGGGAAAACTTCAACCACATGTAAGTGATTCTGATTAAACAACCTTTGTTTGTCAACTTGAAAAATCATTTACAGTCAATAAGTTTTTTGTAGTGTGGTTGCAGCAGGTCTCGCTATTTTTTTTTTTGGAATGAATTGACTGATGTGGATTCAAAACTTGTTGAAACACAATCAAATCCCCGGCAACGGCGCCAAAAACTTAATGTGCTACATGTGTACAAGTTTTAAATTTATAAAAGACGAATTACCAAATTTACTAATAACACATACGAGCAAGTGCACTCGTCCGTTATAGCAAGATTATGAAGGTAAGTCGGGATTGTTCGCAGGGATTTGAGTAAATCTGATTAACAAGTTTGAATCAACTAAGACAATCCAAAACATATAACAACGCAAATAGATATAATGAAATTCAGATGATTAAAAATTACACTTGCTTAAACTAGTTTCTTATCCTTGATTAGTATGATTGTGTTAACCTCTTAACATGTTGGTTGTGATAATTAGTTGGTGTTCTAATCTATTGTTCTTACAAGTTAAACCTTCGTCAAGATTTTAGTTCATAAAACAAGCATTAAGTTTAACCAATCAATTCAAGTTTCATAAGTTTATTTTCATAAACTTAAACACAAAAACATCACCTTGTTTATCAAATTGCTTAAGAAATGGTCAATACAAAGGTAACCGATTATAGACAAAAGGCCGCAATTGATTGTCAACAACTAATCTTACGACCTGTTAGATGTTTCCAATCAATCCAACTTGATAATCAAAAAGCGTTTTCATTACAACCACACCTTAGTTCCTTTGTTTAATCAAGGATAATGGGTAAAAACAATCATCCATAGACAAAATGATTATAACTAGTTGAATAACAATAAGTTCTTTCGACCTCTATGATTACTATCAATTAGTCAAACTCGATTAACAAATGTCACTATGAAACTTTAGCACAATTGGATCTTAGAATCAACTTGAAATTGAATTAAAACATGCTAACACAATCACTAACTAATCATATGATAATCAACATCATTTAAGCAAGTGTATAAAGAAACTAGCCACTCATAGCAAACATGAACATAAACTCAGAACTTTGAACATTAAAAAACATTATTAAGAGTCTTACAATGCTTGGAATAAGATTACAAATTGTGAAGTAATGATTCCCAAAGTATTAGGGTAGACTCCTTGGTGTTTTGGCCTCTAAATGTTTGAACTTCTGGGACTCCAAACTTTCCTGGACTTCTAAGGACGAATTTGAGAGCTTAAGAGCTTTGTTTGATGAGTAGAGAGAGTTGTATTGAAGTGTGTGTCTCATATGCTCACAAGAGGTCTCTATTTATACTAGTTCCAAGGCCTAGGGTATTAATTGCTGAACTTGGCCTCCAAGGAGTTTGGAAGGACTAGAATACACCAGGGAAGGACCTAGAATCGCTTGGATGCAAAGGGAAACTTAGTGATGAAGATTTGGCGAAACAGCTCCCCAACCGGATCGGTCACACGACCAACCGATCCGTTGGTCTTCATAGGTTCCAACCGTATCGGTTATGGGCGGCAACCGAACGGTTGGATTGGCGTTGGTCATCTTCCAACCGATCCGTTGCTATTGCAACCGATCCGGTTGGTCTTCCGAGTTACGGAAAATTGATCTTTACTTGTTTTGACTTGTAGAATCTTGGTTCTTCAATCACTTTGGTCTTCTATGGTACTTGAGATACCGATTTGTACTTGACATGCTTCATCGAACGGAATCTTCTAATTTTGAACATTCCTTTACTTTTCCTTCCGCTTTCCCGCACTTGGTTATAAACACTAGACAAACATCTTTTGATGCGATTAAGCACCAAATCGCATAAATATAACCAAATAACATATACAAAAGCACACATAACGCTACTAAAAGATGTATAATCGGCGTTATCAAATTCCCCACACTTAAACTTTGCTTGCCCTCAAGCAAATCTAGGAAAACATCCATTGGTACAAGAACATGATTAAGAAAAATGTGATGCAAATCAACCAAGTACAAGTACGAGAGAAGATTCATCAATTTATGCTTTTTAAGAGTGAAACTTTCAAGATGTTTTGGGGAAAACTAGAAGGGGGGGTTGAATAGTTTTGCCAATTAAAACTTCCTTTTAAACTATTTAGATCGACTTATGTCAATCTATTTGGATGTGTGTGTTGGATGTTGATAAACAAACATATATAGGTATGTAATGAAAAGATAAGAGTAAGAAGCACAAAATCACAACGCGAGCATTTATAGTGGTTCGGCTACAAGGACACCTTCCTTGCCCTACTCCACTCCCCGAGTCACCTACTCGAGAGTTTGTAATCACTACACCAATCTCCTTATGGCGGAGAAGCCTTCACAACGTCGCCTACCCTTTTTCCGGTGCTAGGCTAACCACCGGGTTCTTTCACCCAAGGTGAACCACACCTACACAACGTCGCCTACCCTTTCTAAGGTACTAGGCTAAGTACCTAATTTTTTCACACCAAGGTGAACCACACCTACACAACGTCGCCTACCCTTTATTAGGTACTAGGCTAAGCGCCTAGTTCCATTCCAATGGATGAACTACTACCCAACACTACACCAACGACTAATCCCAAAGAAGATCCACTCCTTTTTACAACATCATCAAGGTTATCAATATCCTTGAATCTAGTACTAGTCTATCTTGTACATCGAAACACACCATATCGAATGTACATCTAAGGCACCTTTCACTAATGCCTTTAACTAGATCTTCAAGACACCCTTCACTAATGTCTTGTGTCTTGACTTCTAAGCACCCTTCAAAAATGCTTCTAGTCTTGACTTCTAAGCACCTACCACAAGTGCTAATGATGTGGACGATAGATACCCTTCACTAATATCTTCGTCTTGACACTTGAGACACCTTTCACAAATGTCTTCAAGACTTTAGAAAAGATAAACAATCATCAACAAGAAGACTTCAAGAGTCATGATGATGAGGAAGCATGGCAACTCATGGACTTGAGCTTGCTCGGCTTCAAAGGTGGTGATCTCACCTTTAAGAGGAACCTAGAAGATCACACAAAACAAAACTACAAACATATATCTCTTGGATCCGAGGTTAGAGAGTTTTTAACTCTAGGGAAAGTATGTTAGAAAGGGTTGAGAAACAAAGAAGAAATGGCTCACTATTTATAGAGGAAAAATTCTCTCGTTCCCGGATCCCACGGATCCCTTCCACAAAGGATCCGTCTAGCGTAGTTAGGGATCCATGGGACGCCCTCTTTACCCATGGGTATTTTGGTTATGGGTCATGGGTTGATCTATGGGTCTTTAGCTAGATACAATATATCTCTTGAGTGCAATGCACCTAGTCACATGGGTATGGGTCAAACCATGGGTTATGGATATTATCCATGTATGATATAAGCATGATGTCATGCAATGGGTTATGGGTCAAGCTCCATGGGTCATGGGCTTTGGGTTGTACCAACTACATTCAATGTATTTGCCCAATGGGTTATGATACTTAAGTTTCTACCATTTATATTACCCAATATACTACATACGTGTATATTTTACCCAAATATGTAAACACTAGTTGTTGTACATATGTAATATTAAATCATAAAATCACTTATACTTGTTTTAGTGTTTTATGTGAAAATGTGAATATGTTAGAAACTATTAGTTCAAACCATTTACGTATTTTATTTGTTTCGTTAAATGATTTTACGTTTGTTATCGACAAAACATTAGAAGATCGTAAAATATAAATAAACGCTTTTACGGCTTATTTGTATTAACAATCTCCCTTTTGTTGATGACAAAACATAAAATTATTTTAAGGAAAAGCTAAAATTCGTAAAAATTTGAATTTGTAGTTTTACTTTCTTCTCCCCTTTTGTCGAAACAAAAGAGCTTCGAAGAAACTAACACATTGTTTTAGGAAAACATGTGAAAGAAATAAAAGAAATAGAGAGCAAGTAACGGAAAAGGATCTCGTCTTTACTCCCCTTGACGAGTCCATCCCATGTAAGGGCGTCAAAAAGTAATACTAAGTTAGTTTGTTTGCAACTACGTTATAAAAGATTTCGCCTAAGTGACGAATGTGCTCCCCTTGATGATTGCAATTATTCAAAGGGATGTCAAGAAATGTAATCCTAATATTGCAAGTGATTTGCAATGTATTGCTTTGACACAAAGCTCCCCTAGCTTTAGGATGTCAAAGTCTTCATATGTAAATTGAATAACTACAAAAAAACGATTAGAAAACAAGTATAATGCACAATTTCCTGCATATGTGATCCAAGTTAGTAGAAAAATAGTTTTTTGTCTCACGGATCCCACAGTTCCCTCCTAGTAGGGATCCGTCTAGGCAATTCTGAGGGATCCGTATAACTGAAGATCAATTTCAGCAATGGTGATATAACAAGTAATGTTATCACAAAAGTGAGATATGAATACAAAGTAATCATATACTCAGAAATATAACAAGTAGCATGTAATTTCAGTTAATAAAACTAGAGTTATGATATACATGACTCTAAAAGCTAAGAAAATAAAAAATACATGACTAGGACACCACTAAAATCTTCTAGCTCAAGTTTTTTTTAGGTTTAATCTCGTCAAAACGTTCGAGGAGATGATAGAACATGAAACGTTGGTCTTCTCGTACTTCATGTATTAAACTTTCAACATGTTGACAATGATAGCAATCTTTGTCATGGCTAGGTAGTGGTGGTAGAAGAGATGAGATGGCTTGATACAAAGGATCAAGTGAAGCGGCTTGTGGAGCTTCAAACGACGGAGGGATTGGTGGAGGCGCATTTAAGAATGGCTCGACCAAGAATGATGATGGTGGTAGAGAAGTGTCAACTTCTATATGGTCGGGTGGTTGACTTTGATGATTTCTCATAATCCAAATGGAATTATATGATGGAAACGGCGAAAAGGAAGCCGGAGCTAATGTTGACTCAACACCTTGACTTTGTACCACTATTCCTCCTAATGAGGAGAATGTTGTCGGCGGAGGAGGATGAGACAGCATAGGAGGCAAATCCTCTAAATTGTAGAGGTATGGTGATGATAGTGGAGATGTAAAAGAAATAGCTCTAGGAACCAATGGTGATGGTTTAGTGGAGATGATATGATTTGGCCTAGGAGGTATGGTGGTGTTTGGCATAGGTAGTTTTGTGGGTACTATTCTTTTTGGAATTGATTTGATTGGTTGAGAAAAGATCCTTGCATTCGTTGGTTTGACCGGAGATGATTCGGTTGAAGAAATTTCGTGTACAACACGAGCAATTTTCTTGGGTGGTTCTTTGGTGGATAAGTTACTACTTGGAGTTTTCCTCATGACGAGATGATTTCAAGAGGTTTGTAAGGATTTCTAAAGTGCTGAAAATTAGGATGAAGGTGATGACTATGGAATTCCTAACAATTTGGTTTATAAAGCAAGAGATTTGGCAAATGCATTTAAGCCTTAAGCCACTAAAATTCATTGGAATGTGATGATTTACATGCACAAGAGTCAACTTCAGAGTTTGTACTGATCTAGGAATTCATTTAAGATGAGATGGAGTGTTTGAGTTAGAAAGATGAGTTGAAATGATTGTTTTAGCAAGGTTTGACATAACCTTGTCACCCGGATCTCACGGTTCCTCCTCGTAGGGATCCGCCTAGGCTAATCCTAGGGATCCGGCTCTCAAGTGACTATGAAAGAGTAGAAATGATGTTTCTAAGATCTAAGATCTATATCACCTTGAGTGTTTCAGTCCTCCTAAGTGTCTTAAATGAAGGGTTGCTTAAGTACTTGAAGGTAATGAGTGATGTAGCTAATGATTGCCTTTTATGGAAGAAATTGAACTTTCATGAGTACCAATGAATGGACAAAATGACACTAAAGATTTTGAGAGTGTCAAGTGAAGCTACATGATCCTAGAGATCAGATAGTGACTTAGATTAATCCTTTGGAAAATATCCTAGAGGCTTAAGATGGAAAAACTAGGATTTGATCAATTTTGACCAATTTTGTCGTAAGGATGATTATGATCGATTTTGCTATAAGAGGTTTCCAACGTTTTAGATATGAGGGATCATGTGAAAATTGATGTGTGAGTTTGAGAGCGGAAGAGTAATGGATTAAAATGAAATGATAGATCTACAAGCGTCTTTGAGTGTGATCTAGGTGAGTTATGTGTGAGTAGGAAGGATCTACTTAACTTTATAAGGACTTAATTTGACTTAAGACACTATGTTTAGCTTAGTGAGGTGTTCTAAGGATATGTTTGAAATACAATGCTTGCAATTGCATTTTCTGTTTGCCGGATCCCACGGTTCCCTAGATGTAGGGATCCGTCTAGCACAAACTTTGGGATCCGTCCATCTGCTTAGCAGAACCTTTACTAAAGGTATGCATTGATCTTGACAATGCATTATATTCCAAGGTTAGTTAAAAGGGGTTCTAATACTAAGATATCAAATGTAAGATGTTTTATTTCATGAAGGAAATAGGATTACATTGATAAAGCACGAGTACAAGAGGATTGATCCTATTTGAAATACTACTAGGTTCCTTGAATGTTTTCGCTAGTAGGATCATCATGTTGTTGATGAGTGTTGGTGGAATCAAGAATGAAGAAAGTCTTCATGAGAGATAAGTTTAGCGGTTCCATCATCTTGTTCACAAGTACGTACAACGGCCTTTGAAATTGAGGATGAAAGTGCATAATGTTATGATAGAGGCGCATCAAGAACATTCCATAAGGGATGAGTTTATTCTTGGAGCCTTGAAGATTTTCAATTTGCCTTGCGAAGAAGTAGGCGAGATTGTATGGTTGTTGTATTAGCAAACAATACAATATGTGAGCACAACAAGCGGAAAGGATTTCTCGATTTCCCCTAAGACTTCAAACATTTTCACGTATGATGAGTGCAAGGGGCTTGTACTCTTCTCGGATGTCCCATGTGAAGATAATGTTTGGATCGGAGTAATATGGTCGAGGTTTGCATATTATGCGATGTAAATCTTCCGGGGAGGGTATGTGAGAACAATATGGACTATTTTCTTCATAAAAGTTGAAGAGAGAGTCAAGTGACCAATATTCGGTGAAGGTACATTGACCATGATTTGGAATTCGGAGGATGTGAGCAAAATGCCCAAGGGTTAAAGCAAACTTTTGGTTTTGATATAAAACCAAAGAGATGAGAGCGATCCTCGTTACGAATGAGTTCAACTTGACGGAAGAATTCCATTATGAACCTTGGACATATCTTCTCGTTGATTTCAAGAAGACATTCTAGTCCTATGACTCGGAAGGAGGTATTGATACCTTCTTCAATTGTAGAGAGGTGTCTACAATACGCCCTTCGTGGAAGTGATTTTTTGAGATTATTGAACCCACGGACATGATTGCCAGGTGTGTTGGGTTCAAGGGAGATGTTCGGAGTGTAGACGCTAGTGAGTGAAAAATCAAACTCATATTCATGCGTCATAGTTGAACCTATAGAAATGATGAGTTAATAGAAAGTGATGTTTGTGGTCAACCAATGATTATCTAACGTTTTTATTAGATTTTTATTAACAATGGTTTTTAACAAGAAAGACACTTAACTCACTTATGGTTTTGACATATTAGTGGAGTATTACTTTTAGAAGAGAAGGTGGTTTTTATTTTGCATGAAAATTGTTTTCCAGTAGGACGGATCCCACAATTCCTTTACAAAAGGGATCCGGCTAGTATATCTTACGGGATCCGTAGATCTAAACCAAAACACGTCAATTTTATTCCCAAGATATGTGTTTTAGCCTACATTTTCTTTTAGCATGCATACATGACTTCTAATGTATCACAAAGAGTACTATGAAACAAAAGAAATGACAAACACATTATAATAATAATAACCTAGATAAACTAGACTATTAATAATATTTCATTTCAATGCTTAGAATGATACAAATGATTGGGTATATAACCCTGATTGGTGCAAAACCGTCAAGTTTAATTACACAAGCTAACCACTTGTGAATGGTCAACCGTAACAAACTTAAAACAGCTCACACACCAATACAATGAAGATCAGAGGAATGTAGTGGATTCCTGGGTCGTTAAGTCCCACGGAGGATGAATTGGTGTGAAAACACTTGATCAGATGATAGAATGATCACTAAGGATAGTGATCAGTAAGGATATTGATGTAAAATTACCTAAAGAAAATATCTACAAATTACAGCGACTTAAATGCAAATTAAGAAAATTAAAAAGTTAAAATATATTAAATAAACGCTATCACTATTGTTACAATGATGTTTTTATGATTTTATAAAACAAAATATCTTAAATAAACTATTTAAACTAAAACGTAAACTCAAATTACCTAAAAACTAGATTTAAAATGAAAGCGAGCGTTAAGTCTAAAAATTACGCGAGCGCAAGCAAAAACGTAAATTTTATGAAATAAAAGTCCTACAAGTGTAAAACTAATTTTTTTACGTACTATATGATAAAAGAAAATTTTAGAAAAAGATTTATATTTTTAGACTTTTATATTTTTATTATGAATTAAATAAGATTTTACACTAATTAAATGTTTAAAAATACTAAAACTAATGAGAAAAATCTGAAACTTTTTTATAAAATACTTAGTACTAATACACTTTTATAAAAAATACAAAAACTGAAAAAGCTAGTAAGAATAAGCTGGAAATAAGTGAATAAGCTCGTTTAAGCTTATTGTGGAAAACGTGGTTATATATTAAGTTGTGTAAGGTTTTAACGAGAAAGACCCAAGGGCGCAATGGCATACAGGTACACCACTATCATCCTCTTGAGGGAGAGGTCTCAGGTTCGACCCCTGCCTCTCCCTTTTTGTGAAACATTTTATTTTTGGAATTTTCTTTTTGCACTTTATTAAGAACAATGAAATAAGCAAAATTTAAAACTACAACTTTTTATAAAAAGTACTAATAAGCTCTGTAACAGCTTATTATTCCAACAGTAGACCTATATGAATGAAATAAGCTTAAGGATAGGCCAAATGGCTTATAAGCTACTAAATAAGCAAGGTGAAACTGGAAATAAGCTAAGATTATGATAATAAGCTAATACAACATTTGAAGAAGCTCAATTAACTAGAAATAAGCACAGGATAAGCTATAAATAAGCACTACTTAACTGTATTGCACAGGACACTTTTATTTTTACTAGGCACCTATAAGCTTAATTTTAAGCACTTAAATAAGCTAGAAAATTAAAACAAAGACTGGGATTAACAAGTTGACCAACTCAGCTTTTCAAAAAGCTAAAATGCTCACTGATTTGTTCACTGGATAGCTTTTTATGAGCTTATTAAAATTTGGAAAACTACTGAGCTATCTTGGACTAAATGAAATGGTCAGAACTAATAAGCACTTGCAGCCCTAGAGAATAAGCTACAAAATGGAAACTTAAGCTGGTGTCCTCAAGATGGCTTGGTTGGCTATCTAAGGAACCAAGAATTACAAGCTATGGTACACTGGAGAGCTTTTTACAAGCTCTTGAAAATGAATGTAAACCTGTGCACAGGGCACTGTTTTGAAATTGTGTGAAAAATAAGCTAAACAAAAAGCTATTAAATAAGTTATGAATGGAAAATAAGAACTTGTAACCTTGAGACAGTTAGGTGAACTTCTCAAAAAACTAAAACACACAGGCTTAAGCTAAATAACAAGCTCTGTGTGAGCTTGAGAAAGTGATAGGCTCACTGATGCACAGGACACATTTTGACTTTTGTTATTAAACTAAAGGTTTGACTTTTATGAACTTGTGATTGATCTTAAACACTGATATTGATGTATTAAGGTATATTAAGACTTGTTTGATGCATGGTAACAACTTTTAACACAAAATCATGATCACGCAACCTAAAAGTCCAACAGCTTAATGCATAAAATGAGATTAAAAGGATTTTTGACTTTTAACTAATAAGGACAGATTTTGTTGGTTTCTATGAGCTAAAGAGACCTAATGAAACACGAACCAAGTAATAACAATGACTATGAGTACTCTTGAACATGTTAAACAAAGTAAACCAAACACACCTTTTGAAACCGATTTGAAGATTTTCAAGGCTAATCACAAATTAAAACCATAAGAACTAGTTTTTAACCTTATAACATCATTATATGAGATTAAATAAACATGAACCATCGCTTTAACAATATGAAACACAAGAATTAAGATGATGCTAATTTAACAAATGAGATTTTTACTAACTACTAATTTAAAAGAACAAACCATGGTTTTAAAGCTTAGATACACTTAATTATAACTAGTGATCAATAAGAAATGAGATATTACAACTACTTAGACAACTAAAACAAAGAAATGCAAAATGATCAAAAAGCTTACAAATGGCTTCCAAAAAAAACGAGAACCAAGGCATACAAACACAACCTAAAGCTTCCAATTAAGCACTAAACCCAAGGCAATCCAAAATCAACCCCGCTCCATTATCTTGACCTTTTACCATGGACTTTTTATTTTAAACTATTTATTTGGTATTTTGTGAATTTTGAAATTTAGCTACTAAACCGCTTTTTAAAGTATCTAATAGCTTTAATAAGCTATATAGGAGCTTATATGGGCTTATGAGTCCGTTATAACAACTAGCAACAACATTCGACACTTCATGAAATTTTGGATAATGAAAATTTGCATAAACCGAGATAGGACCTCAAACTTGAAATTGATGATCTCAAAAGTTTTATTTTACAATAAAATGACATGAAATACAAGGTTCAAAAGCTATAAAATACACTGGAAAATTTAAATTTAGGCTAAAACGACATTCAAAATTAAAATTACTCTAGATAGATTACAACATTTCATTCCACTTGTATTTATTGACTCTTTTAACCTTGTCGACACCTCGAGCTAATCCCACCACATCTTGACCATTGGTTTAGTCACAGATCACCATATTTGCCATTTGTCGATTTTGGCGCCATTTTTCAATATAGGTTTTTTGCATTAATGGGGTTTGGATTGATGTGAAGGTGGAATGATGTAATCAGTGGAAAAGATGAGGTGGAAAGGTTGAAAAGTGGTAAACCATCACTCGGTTTTGGGTATACAGTGTTGGGGGAAGAGATAGAGCTACAGGTTTTGGCGGGGTTTTCCTTGACCATTAAATATTTTAAGCAGGGGGTCCAAAATGTTAATGGATTGATTTGGGCTTTCTAAATATAAATAGGTCCGTTTGGTTTGTAGCTTTAATAATCACAAGGACCATAATTGTAAATCGCAAAGTTGAAGGGCTGAAATTGAAACTTTTCCAATCATATCACAAGGACCAAACCTGCCATAAATGAATAGTTCAAGGACCAATAATGATTATTTTCCATTTTTAAAATGTCCAAGGACTAAAATTGCCAATTTTCAAACTCTAGGACCAAACTCGTAATTTTCTCCAAAGTTTATCATAAGGACCATTCTTGTCATTTATAAATAGTACAAGGTTAATATTTGATAATTTTCACTTTTTGAATTAACCAAGGACTATATTTGACAATTTTCAAAGTTTTAGGACTAAAGTTGTCATTTTGTGATTTTGAATTTTAAAGGACTTGTTTTGACAACTTTTGAATCTCATGGACCTAAAATGATATTTTACAAGTTTTTGAATTACCAGGACCTGTTTTTGACAACTTTTGTAACTTGGGGACTAAAGCGCCAATTATGCAAACTTGATACGTTTTTCACCGATTTTGATGTTTTGCATTTAAAACATATAAAACACTTGTTTGTGATATTTTATCATTTTGATGTGATTTCGAGTGTTTTCGGATGTTTTGGCATTCTAACAAGATAAAATGATGAGTATTTAGACACTCATCAATCCCCCACACTAAGATATTGCTAGTCCCTAGCAATGATTTAAGAAAATTTAATGGATTTTATCTCTTTACCAAAAGCCATTACTTCCGGAGTAGCCAATTGTTTCAGTTCAAGTAAGAACCTTGGTACAATGATAACCAAATGATTTTGAGCAAATCATAAGTCGTGAGCGGATTTGATTTGTCTTTACCGAAGCCGTTTATACGGACTAGCCAACTCTTAGATAAATTATCAATATTATCTTTGGTGAGCCGATTACCAATTATGGATTTTCAAGCGCCTTTACCACAAGCCATAAACTTGCGGGCTAGCCAACTTTTCACTAGTTTAAAGATATGGTGAATTGAACACCATACAATTTTAGGCAAATTGTAAGCCATAAGCGGATTTGAGATATCTTTACCAAGAGCCGTTTGCTCTGGATTAGCCAATCCTTATGTGGGTTAGACATGGCGGATTGATTACCATTTCTTGAGTAAGTGAAAACACTTACTCTAAAAAAAATTTTGGCCAAAACGGGAATTGGGTGGATAATTACATGATGAAATTCGTGAGAATTCCCCACACTTAGAAATGAATATTGCCCTCAATATTCAAAGTACCGTGATGTTATGCCAAAACATAGAACATAAAAAGGAAATATTACGGCCATTATTTTGTTTTTGATATATACACATTTTTTTTTTTTTTTTTTTTTTTAGATTGATATATACAACATGGGGGCAAACTCCCCACACTAGGGTGGTAGAAAGGGGTAAGAAGGCGAAATATGGGTGAAAACCCATATGGTGTGTGCTATTATTTTTGATTCCCGAGTCACTAGCTTGACTCGATCCCGCATTCATTGGTTCATGGGAATGTTTGTAGATCCGGACAATCACGGTGGAATGTCCTCTCCAAAGTAATGCTTTAATCGATGACCATTCACTTTAAAATTTGGACCATCGGTTGAGATAACTCAATGGTGCCATAAGGATAAACCTTAGTGATAGTAAATGGACCGCACCAACGGAACTTAAGCTTTCCGAGAAAATCTTCAATCTAGAATTGAAAAGAAGGACTCGATCACCAACGTTGAAAACGCGGTTCTTGATTTTAGAGTCATGAATCTTCTTTGTCTTTTGTTTATAGATCAAAGAGTTCTCGTATGCTTGATCACGAAGTTCATTTAGTTCATTCATTTGAACTTTTCGTGATCACCGGCTGTTTGTATATCGAAGTTTGCATGTTTTAAGGCCCGAGAAGCCTTGTGCTCTAGTTCAATCGGAAGATGACATGCCTTTTCGTACACTAGCTTGTATGGAGTACACCCAATTGGTGTTTTGTAAGTTGTACGAAAAGCCCATAGTGCGTCATCCGTTTATCCGACCGGGATGCACGATTTTCGCCTCTCGTCCTTTCAAGAATTCTTTTAATACCACGGTTTGAAACTTCCACCGCCCACTTGTTTGGGGTGGTATGCGATAGAGACGGTGGGTAACACCATACTTTTGCATGACTCGATCAAATTGGTCATTACAAAATGTGTACCACGATCACCGATTATAGCACGAGGAGTTCCAAACCCGGCAAAAGAGATTTCAAAATTTCACAACTACTCGGGCATCATTTGTAGGTAAAGCTTTTGCTTCAACCCATTTTGACAAATAGTCAACACCACGAGTATGTACTTGTTACCTCGAGAAGATGGAAATGGCCCCATAAAGTCAATACCCCGGATGTCAAATATCTCACAAACTTGAATGGCATTTTGTGGCATTTCATTTCTTTGAGATATATTTCCATGACGTTGACAAGCGTCACGAGTTTTGACAAAATCGTGGGCATCCTTATAGATGGTGGGCCAATAAAACCGGAATCAAACACCTTTTGGCGGTGTAGTTTGGACTATGATGGCCCCGGTGGGTCCAAATGGCAAGCTTTGAGAATGTCAAGAGCTTCTTGTCCATAAACACACCGTCGGATGACTTGATCCGCACAGATTTTGAATAAGAAGGGTCGTCCCGTAGTAATGTTTAACATCTTTGAAGAATTTGTTCTTCTGTTGGGTCGACATCCCTTTCACTATGAAGTTACCCGCATGGTAATTTGCGAAGTCAACAAACCATGGGGTAGAAGAGTTTCCACGAAAAGAACCGCATTGAGTGTCTCGAGAGGAAATGTTTCATTTATTTCCTTTATCTCGAAAACATCTTGGTGAGGGTTTTCTAATGACAGATGATCGCAGCCTGTGTTCTCGGCTCCTTTTTATCACGTATGATGATATCAAATTCTTGGAGGAGGAGAACCCAGCGAGCAATCTCGGCTTTGCATCTTGTTTTGCAAAGAGATATTTGAGAGCCGAGTGATCCGTATACACTACACATTTGGTCAAGATTAAATACGGCCGAAACTTCTCAAATGCATACACCACGGCTAATAGCTCTTTTTCTCGTGGTGGTGTAATGAGTTGAGCTTGATCATAGTCTTACTTGCGTAGTGAATAGGTGAAAATGCTTAGCTCTTCGTTGCCCTAAGACGCACCGATAGCAAAATCACTTGCATCGCACATGAGCTCAAAGGCAAGTCCCATCGGGAACAACGAGAATGGGTGCTTGATGAGCTTTTTCTTCAATGTTTCAAAAGCTATGATGCACTCGGGTGAGAAGATAAAAGGAGCATCCTTTTCAAGAAGATGGGTCATAGGTAGGGCGATTTTGGAAAAATCTTGTATAAATCTACGATAGAAACCGGCATGACCTAAAAACTCCTAATACCTTTGACGGTAGTAGGATGAGGCGGTTTAGCAATAACATCGACTTTTGCTCTATCTACCTCAATCCCATTTTTGAAATCTTATGGCCAAGGACTATGCCTTCTTTGACCATAAAGTGGCTTTTCTCCCGCTTTAGACAAAGATTGGTGTCTTCACACCGTTTGAGCATTTTATCTAGATGGGAGAGACATGTTTGAAACGAATCCCCAATGACCGAGAAGTCATCCATAAACACCTCCATTGTTTCCCGATCATGTCGTGGAAAATGGCCATCATACATCGTTGGAGCGTGCGGGAGCATTACATAAGCCAAAAGGCATACGTCTGTAGGCAAAAGTTCCGTATGGGCGGTGAATGTAGTTTTATCTTGATCCTTCGGATCAATGGGAATCTGAAAGTAACCCGAGAAACCATCAAGGAAACAATAGTATTCATTTCTGCTAATCTCTCAAGCATTTGGTCCATGAAGGGTAGAGGAAAATGGTCTTTACGGGTGGCGTCATTCAACTTACGATAGTCAATGCAAACGCCATCCGTAACCAATCGAGTTGGAATTAACTCGTTATCTTCATTTGTGACAACAATTATGCCACCCTTTTTAGGAACACAATGAATTGGGCTAACCTAAGGACTATCGAGATCGGGTAAATCAATCCTGCATCAAGAAGTTTGATAACCTCTTGTTTGATAACATCATGGATTTTGGATTTACTCTTCTCGATGTTGAACTCACGGCTTGAAGTCATCCTCCATCAAGATTTTATGAGTACAAAACTCGTGGTTGATACCCTTAATGTCGGAGAGTTTCCAAGCAATTGCTTGTTTGTGTGACTTCAAGATTTTTATGAGAGCACTTTTTCATCTTTACTCAAATCTCTAGCAATAATGACGGTAATTTATCATCACCTTCAAGAAATGCATACTCGAGATGAGGTGGTAAGTCCTTAGTTCGACCTCGGAAATTCTTGATTTTCTCAACCGATTTGATTTCCTTGTTATGAAGTTCGACGGGAGGGAGTGATGATGATGATTTATCATCATTAATCAATTTCTCAATTGAATCACTAGTGAAGTATGTCCCCTCAATGTCGATGGGAAGCGTGATCAATTTCCCATGGAATTTCCCATGGATCACTAGACAAGTATGCTTCAATCTCTTCTAAGATGAAGTCACTTTCCTCAAATGGGGTGAGAGAAGGAGTAGAATTGGCGATGATGGGTTGAGATGAATGAGTGAGATTATCACTCGAAGAATTATGATCATAACCAAGAACTTCTTGAGTACTCTTGAAGCAACATCAATGATATCTATTCGGTTAACCGATTCGAAATCATAATTTGCGGAGTACCTCAAGTTTGATCAAGGTTAAAGGTGACAACTTCATTACCAACACGCAATGTGATTTCTGCTCAAATACATCAATGAGAGCACGGCCCGTTCTCGGGAATCCTCGACCAACAATGAGAGGAACCCGATGATCGGCATCAAAATCAACAACCACGAAGTCACCGGAAAATGGAACTTTCCTACTTTCACAAATCGTCCTCGGCAATGCCAAGAGGACGGGATATTGTACGATCCGCAAGCTCGAGAGTCATGCATGTAGGAGTAAGTTCAAGAGAAAGTTTCTTCCATCTTGAATAAGGCATCGGTTGATGCTTGCACCAAGATCGGCTAAGGCAAAGCATTCAACCATTCACGGAAATACACAAGGTAAGAGAAATTTTCCGGGATCTCCAAGCTTTTCGAAGCTTCTTGGGATAACCTGAGAGCGAGTTCTCGTTAAGAGGAGTTTTAGCCATTTCAAACAGCTTTTCCTTGTTGCTTAACATGTGTTTGAGAGTTGATGCAAACTTGGGCATCAGCATGATAGCATCCGCAAAGCTTATGTCAAAATGTAATTCTTGGAAAATTTGGAAAAATTTGTCCATTTGATGACTAGCTTTTTCACGGAGCTTTTGCTCATTCAAACGTGATGGATAAGGAATAGAAGATTTGGATTTGGTATTTTCAGCGGAGCTACTGTGGTTCAAAACAACTCTGGATTAGACTTGGGTTTCGGACAACTTGAGGTTGGACATCATTGGTTCCTCCGTTATTAATAGGAAGTTCCTTGTCCTCTTGACTCATTTCTCCTAGTGGAGGAGGCATTGGAGTCGTGGGTCCATCACACTTTCCACTACCTTCGGGAGAAAGAAGAAGAAGAGGTAGTAGGAATAGCGGGTCCATTGTATGAAACACCACTTACGGTTGTGATCGCCTTAGCATCGCCCCTCGGGTTAGCAATCGTGTTGCTCGGAAGTTTTCTGAGCCCGAGGGTTGATCATTTAAAGACTTTTGAGATCGACAATCGGTGACCAACAACTGCTCATTTCATCTTGGGATTTCATGAATCGCTTCAATAACTCATCGGATGATGGTCTTGGAGGATGTGGAGGAAATTCGAGGTCGGATGTTTTGATTAGGACCTTGTTGTTGAAAATTCCTTGATTAGGATTCACATTCCCATGAAATTGATTCCCACGATTGAAATTGTTTTGATGAAGGTTCCTTGTTGTTGGAAACCTTGATTGGGTCCAGATAGAAATTACCTTGGTTTTGATAACCTTGGTTCATTCTAGGTTGATTCGATTCGGTTAGGATTCGGTTAAAACCGGGTGGTGCACGATAAGTGTTAGCACGGTAGTTTGGTTCATTTTGAGGACGGTATTGATTACCTCCTTGATTTGAAGTACCGGCTATAGCATTTGCTTCAAACGGACTACCATCGGTGGCGATCGGTTGTAGTATGCATGAGGACCACCACAAGTAACACAAACTTCAACTTTCTTCACTTCACCATGTGATGGTGTTTGAGTGAAAGTGACTTTCTTCTGGTTAGCAAGAACCAAAGCTCGAACAATATCTCGTGAGTTTGTCAATCTTAGCATCGGTGCTAGATGTACTCACGGAGATGAAGTAGAAGGTCCCGACATTAGGCGAGTTTGATATGTCTTTGTGCGGAAAGAACGGACACAGGACTTGTTTTCAATGATTTGTAAGGCTTCTTTTGTGGTTTTGCTAAGAAATTACCTCCATGGAGGCATTCAAAGAGTCTTGGTCGACTTGTCTCGAAACCATTATAGAAAGTATCCATTTGCATTAACTCGGTAAAACCATGATGTGGACACTTGAGCAATTCTTTATAACGATCCCATGCCTCCCGAATGATTCATCAAATCTTTGAGAAAATTTCATTATCTCATTCTTAAGACTTGTAGTTCGGGATGGAGGATAGAATTCGTTAACAAACTTGGTAACTAGATCTTCCCATGTCTCAATGGAATGAGGGGTTGTTTCTCAAGCCAATTCCGGCTTGTCCTCTAGAGAAAATGGGAGCAGAAGAAGCTTGATAGCTTCATGTGGGACATTCTTGTACTTGATGGTAGATGCAATCTTGTTAAACCATCGAATGTGTGCATGAGGATCATCCGCTCAAAACCATAGAATTGGCTTTGGGTTACAGATTAAGTAACCGGTTTTGAGCTCGAAGGTATCGACCACAATGGTTGGAACAACAATGGCATCTCCGTAACCCTCGATGGGTGCTTGGAGAAGCTCATTCATGGGTTTGTCTTACGCCATTTCGACGGTGGTGGTGGTGGTAGGCGTTCCTCGATCCACGGTGAAGGAGCCGAACGTCCTCTACGCTCACGAGGAATCTTTCCAAGTTACGAAAGTGGACTTGTAGAATCGGAAGAGCGAGTGCGCATGCACTAAGTATAAAAATCAATTTTCAAAACAAATGCGAGGCAAACGACAAGTGAACTTAACCAATAATCACAAATGAAATGGCTTCTTTGAAAAAGGTACACCAAATCACAAGTGACACAAAGGCAAGTTTTAAATCGTGGTTCGGGAACTTATTATGGTCACACCCCAGTTAGTTAGTAGGTGTACCGCCTTGATTTGCGGTGGTTGATTTTTATGTATATATTAAGTACCACCGAAAAGACGTAGGTATGATTTGTCTTGAGGGTTTAAAAACTTTTGGAAAATATTTTGGTATCGTCTCGTTTAACCAAATCGTATCTCTTTAAGAATCACCTTAAAAGAAACACAAGATAGAAAACGTTACGATTGTTTTGTTGTTTTATATTGTTTTGGGTTTTAACACTTTAGGAAAAGTGTTAATGAACTTTTGATTTATATTTAACTTTACTGAAAACTTTTACAAACTGTGGTATATGTGCAAGTACGGATGCGAAAATGCTAGAACACGCTTCTGACCTCCCGGCAATGGCGCCAAAATTTGATTGGTGCAAAACCGTCAAGTTTAATTACACAAGCTAACCACTTGTGAATGGTCAACCGTAACAAACTTAAAACATTTCAAACACTAATGCAATTAAGATCGGAGGAATATAATGGATTCTGGTCGTTAAGTCCCACGGAGGATGAATTGGTGTATAAACACTTGATCGATGATAGAATGATCACTAAGGATAGTGATCGATAAGGATATTGATGGAAAATTACCTAAAGAAAAGATCTACAAATTACAAATGACTTAAATGCAAATTAAAAGAAATTAAAAGTTAAAATATATTAAATAAACGCTATCACTATTTTTACAATGATGTTTTATGATTTTATAAAACAAAATATCTTAAATAAACTATTTAAACTAAAACGTAAACTCAAATTACCTAAAAACTAGATTTAAAATGAAAGCGTCGTTAAGTTTAAAAATTACTGCAGTGCAAGCAAAAACGTAAAATTTATGAAATAAAAGTCCTACAAGTGTAAAACAATTTTTTACGTACTATATGATAAAAGAAAATTTTAGAAAAAGATTTATATTTTTAGACTTTTATATTTTTATTATGAATTAATTAAGATTTTACACTAATTAAATGTTTAAAAATACTAAAACTAATGAGAAAAATCAAACTTTTTATAAAATACTTAATACTAATACACTTTTATAAAAATACAAAACCGAAAAAGCTAGTAAGAATAAGTGAAATAAGTGAATAAGCTACGTTTAAGCTTATTGTGGAAAACGTGGTTATATATTAAGTTGTGTAAGGTTTTAACGAGAAAGACCCAAGGCGCAATGGCATGTGTACACCACTATCATCCTCTTGAGGAGAGGTCTCGTGTTCGACCCCCTCTCCCTTTTGAGAAACATTTTATTTTTGGAATTTTCTTTTTGCACTTTATTAAGAACAATGAAATAAGCAAAATTTAAAACTACAACTTTTTATAAAAAGTACTAATAAGCTCTGTAACAGCTTATTATTCCAACAGTAGACCTATATGAATGAAATAAGCTTAAGGATAGGCCAAATGGCTTATAAGCTACTAAATAAGCAAGGTGAAACTGGAAATAAGCTAAGATTATGATAATAAGCTAATACAACATTTGAAGAAGCTCAATTAACTAGAAATAAGCACAGGATAAGCTATAAATAAGCACTACTTAACTGTATTGCACAGGACACTTTTATTTTTACTAGGCACCTATAAGCTTAATTTTAAGCACTTAAATAAGCTAGAAAATTAAAACAAAGACTGGGATTAACAAGTTGACCAACTCAGCTTTTCAAAAAGCTAAAATGCTCACTGATTTGTTCACTGGATAGCTTTTTATGAGCTTATTAAAATTTGGAAAACTACTGAGCTATCTTGGACTAAATGAAATGGTCGAACTAATAAGCACTTGCAGCCCTAGAGAATAAGCTACAAATGGAAACTTAAGTTGGTGTCCTCAAGATGGCTTGGTTGGCTATCTAAGGAACCAAGAATTACAAGCTATGGTACCTTTGGAGAGCTTTTACAAGCTCTTGAAAATGAATGTAAACTGCAGCATGTGGCAATCGCTTTGAAATTGTGTGAAAAATAAGCTAAACAAAAGCTATTAAATAAGTTATGAATGGAAAATAAGAACTTGTAACCTTGAGATGTTAGGTGAACTTCTCAAAAACTAAAACACACAAGCTTAAGCTAAATAACAAGCTCTGTGAGCTTGAGAAAGTGATAGGCTCAAGCGATGCACGGACACATTTGACTTTTGTTATTAAACTAAAGGTTTGACTTTTATGAACTTGTGATTGATCTTAAACACTGATATTGATGTATTAAGGTATATTAAGACTTGTTTGATGCATGGTAACAACTTTTTAACACAAAATCATGATCACAGAACCTAAAAGTCCAACAGTTAATGCATAAAATGAGATTAAAAGGATTTTTGACTTTTGCTTGAATAAGAACTGATTTTGTTGGTTTCTATGAGCTAAAGAGACCTAATGAAACACAGAACAAGTAATAACAATGACTTGAGTACTTTGAACACGATTAAACAAAGTAAACCAAACACACCTTATTGAAACCGTTTGAAGATTTTCAAGGCTAATCACAAATTAAAACCATAAGATCGACTACGCACCTTATAACATCATTATATGAGATTAAATAAACATGAACCATCAGTTTTAACAATATGAAACACAAGAATTAAGATGATGCTAATTTAACTGTCCAAATGAGATTTTTACTAACTACTAATTTAAAAGAACAAACCACTGGTTTTAAAGCTTAGATACACTTAATTATAACTAGTGATCAATAAGAAACAGATATTACAACTACTTAGACAACTAAAACAAAGAAATGCAAAAATGATCAAAAAGCTTACAAATGGCTTCCAACTGAAAACTGAGAACCAAGGCATACAAACACAACCTAAAGCTTCCAATTAAGCACTAAACCCAAGGCAATCCAAAATCAACCCTGCTCCAGCCTTCTTGTACCTTTTACCATGGTTTTTTATTTTTAAACTATTTATTTGGTATTTTTGTGAATTTCTGGTTTTAGCTACTAAACTGCTTTTTAAAGTATCTAATAGCTTTAATAAGCTATATAGGGAGCTTATGTGGGCTTATGAGTCCAGAATAACAACTAGCAACAACATTCGACACTTCATGAAATTTTTGGATAATGAAAATTTGCATAAACTGAGATAGGACCTCAAACTTGAAATTGATGATCTCAAAAGTTTTATTTTACACTGGAAACATGAAATACAAGGTTCAAAAGCTATAAAATACACTGGAATTTAAATTTAGGCTAAAACGACATTCAAAATTAAAATTACTCTAGATAGATTACAACATTTCATTCCACTTGTATTTATTGACTTCTTTTAACCTTGTCGATATCTCTGAGCTAATCCCACCATCTTGACCATTGGTTTAGTCCGGATCACCATATTTGCCATTTGTCGATTTTGGCGCCATTTTTCAATATAGTGGGTTCTTTGCATTAATTGGGTTTGGATTGATGTAGAGGTGGAATGGGGATGTAATCAGGAAAACAAT
This sequence comes from Chrysanthemum lavandulifolium, assembly GCA_022545495.1. Taxonomy (NCBI): domain Eukaryota; kingdom Viridiplantae; phylum Streptophyta; class Magnoliopsida; order Asterales; family Asteraceae; genus Chrysanthemum; species Chrysanthemum lavandulifolium. The sequence goes on along the minus strand of CM040243.1, from coordinate 83,927,828 downwards.
GGAAAGGTTGAAAGGCTAAAGGAGAAACCATCTTGGTTTTGGGTATGCAGGTGGAAGAGATAGAGCTACAGTACCCTGGTTTTGGCGGTTTTCCTTTTTAAATATTTTGGGCCGGGTTAATGGATTGGATTTGGGCTTTGATAATATAAATAGGTCCGTTTGGTTTGTAGCTTTAATAATCACAAGGACCATAATTGTAAATCTGCCAAAGTTGAAGGGGCTGAAATTGAAACTTTTCCAATCATATCACAAGGGCTAAACCTGCCAAAGGTGAATAGTTCAAGGACCAATAATGATTATTTTCCATTTTTAAAATGTCCAAGGACTAAAATTGCCAATTTTGTAACTCTAGGGACCAAACTCGTAATTTTCTCCAAAGTTTATCATAAGGACCATTCTTGTCATTTATAAATAGTACAAGGTTAATATTTGATAATTTTCACTTTTTAAATTAACCAAGGACTATATTTGACAATTTTCAAAGTTTTAGGGACTAAAGTTGTCATTTTGTGATTTTTGAATTTTAAAAGGTTTGTTTTGACAACTTTTGAATCTCATGGACCTAAAATTATATTTTACAAGTTTTGAATTACTGTGGACTGTTTTTGACAACTTTTGTAACTTGGGGACTAAAGCGCCAATTATGCAATCTTGATCGTTTTTCACTTTTTGATGTTTTGCATTTAAAACATATAAAACACTTGTTTGTGATATTTTATCATTTTGATGTGATTCTCGTGTTTCGGATGTTTTGGCATTCTAACAGTATAAAAATGATGAGTATTTAGACACTCATCAAACCCCAATGTAGATTTACAACACAAAGTAAATGTCTCCGTATGTGAACTTCATCATAGGGAACACAAGTGCGATGAGTGTTAAGACGATGAGCACGAGGGCGATGTAAACCATGTTGAAGATGATCCTTCTTGGTTTCGGTTGGGATGAAATAGAGAGGAAGATGAAGTTTTGAATGAGAGGAAATTTTTGAAATTGGAAGATTTGAAAAAGTGTGGATAGAGTGATTGACGGTGGGAGTATTTATGGGAAAGGAGGAATTTTTGAGATTCGTGTTTTATTTTATTGTTTAGAGAGATATGATTTTTGGATTAAGTGAGGCAAAACACAAGTTTTTTAAACCATGATTTTTAGACGAAAGAGTGACACGTCAGAAAAGGCTTCCTAATGAAGCTTCATGTAATACATGTATATGCACAAAAGATAATCATATAAATACCTAAATAGGCATTGATGAGTGTCTAAATACTCATCATTTTGTACCATTTAAACTGCAAAAACATCCGAAAACACTCGTAAATGCATCAAAATGATAAAAATATCACAAATCAGTGTTTTATGTGTTTTAAATGCAAAAATATCAAAATCGTGAAAACGATAAAATTTGCATAATTGGCGCTTTAGTCCCCAAGTTTCAAAAGTTGTCAAAAAGCAGTCCACGAGCACATAATTTCAAAGTAAAGTCACCAAAGGTCCTTTTAAAATCATAAGTTGTCAAATTTAGTCCTTTGGTGAAAAATATAAAAGTTTGAGAAAATTACAAGTTTAGTCCTTCAACTTTGAAATTTGGCGTAATGGCCCTCGAAAATTGCAAAATGGCAATTTTGGTCCTTATACTTTTGAGAGTGTCACTTTTAGTCCTTGGAAGAAACTTTGCAAGATTGGCGCTTCAAGTCCTCAATTTCGAAAAATTGCACAAAGGCCCTTGGATTATTAAACCCTTTAAACCCATTTGGCCTGGTCAATATACTTTGGACCCCTCACAATTTGAATTGTGAACTCCTTGATATTAGCCTCAGTCGGTCAACCCAGTCAAACCGAGGTTTCCTCCCACCTTGGTTTCCTTCCACTGCCTCGCCTCTGCAACCTCTCACCTTTTACCTCACCTTATCCCAACACCTTTCTCACCACTCATCATCACCCCACACCTCCACCCCCCTAGTTGCAGCCTAAAGTCAACGTAAGTCAAGTTCTGACTTTCCGCAAAATTGATATTTTGGCCAAAACTCACAAAAGTCTCCCATTGGCTCAATAGGGTGGTGGGAAACACTTAAGAGGACACGTGAAGTCGCTTGAGGTATAAAAGAGGAAGAGAAGAAGAGGAAGTAGTAGTTAGTTTTATTAATTTTCCTCAATGTCGTTTTTATTTTAATGTCTTAATTTAGTTTAGAATCAGTAATTTTGTGTTTCTATTATTCAAACTCAAGTTAATTTACCATTGTACTGCTTTTCAAGTTCCATTTCAAGGTTTCATTTAAATTTAATGTTCAAAATTCCATCAAGGCAAATTTAGTTTTTAAACACCTATGTTTAAGAGTCAAACTGCTTCTTTGAAAGCTTAAACAAGTTTACTTAAGCTTTATATAGCTTTTGATAAGCTTTTGAATCATTTTTAAGTAAATTTGATGCAAAGTCAACATTAGTCAAACTTTGAAGTCTAATCTAGTCTTGGTAAATTTATGGTGATAATCTGTGTTTATGGTTAATTTTAATGTTAGATTGCTTGTTTTGATTCAGTCATAATCTCATTTCTTCAGTTTGCAAAGTTTAGATTCTATATAAGCATGTTAAAGGACTGTTTGGATTGCCTGATAAATCTGTGTTAGAGGTTTGTAAATTGGATCAGATCTGTTGCTTTAAGTTTGTTATAGGTTATTAATGTCATATCTGTCTTTATTTTGCTGAAATTTGTGCTCATAGTCAACTTTAGCATAAATCTGCCCCTTGTTCTCTCTACTGTTGAAAACTGTTGAAATCAGTTGAGTTTGTTTAGCATTTAGGTGTAGAATTTGGTAGGATAGCTTATTTGGTTCATATCACATCCACTTTTAGCTTAATCAGGCACACATTTGCTTTTGAATCTCAAATTAGTCAAACTTTACAAATGTTCTTAAAAAGTCAAACTCAAGTTAAATCGATTGTGCCAAACTTGCGACTAGTGTATCTTGCTCATTTCTAGAAGATAGGGTCGATTTTGGGTCTACTTTCGGTCTTCTAGGTGGTCTTCGTACACACATATCTGTTTTAGGCTAAAGCTTTTCTGATTAGCTTATAGATAAGCTCAAACATAGTACTCGTTTTCTGTTACATCGCATCAATGACTTCATCCCATTGCGACCATTTTGTTTGATCCCTAGTTGCTTCATATTAAGTCCTTATGATCTGAAAATTTGGGTATATGATCTCTGGTAGGTGGTCTTGAGAACCCTACCTTTGGTTTTCAGTTTAGCTTTTAGGATAAGCAGTTGCTAGTGCTTTATCAGTAGGGGCCTGTTCCTGTTGTGCTTATTTGGCAGTTAGCTCTAATCTTGGTAGATGCTTATTTAGGTCATAGGAGTAGTTGCAATTAGTTCCCTTAGAGTATTTTTAGAGTTATTTAGCTTATTTGATCAGTTGGTGTACTCTAGTGCTTATTTGCTTATTGTTAAGTGCTTATTTTAGCTCAAGTTACACTACAGCTTCAGATTCTCCCACATAAGCCCATGCTTTCTTATTTTTCATAGATCCAGAATAAGATTTTAGTATTTTCCTGAAGTTTTCATCATTTTTAGTTACTGTTCACTATTTTTCTTTATTAAAAATTAGTTTTTAAGCATTTTTAATTAGCTTTAAATACAAATAATTAAGAAAAACTTTAAAAAAATAATTTTTCAATTTTCTTAAGTTAAGATAAAAATAAAAGAGAAAAAATATTTTTCTAGATTTTCTTAGTTAAATTTGTATTTTAAATAATTTAATTAGTTTTAAATAGTTTAAAATTCCTAGAAAATAGAAAATAATCGTAAAATTACAAAAATAGTTTTGAAAATTCTATTTTGATATTTTAGATTTTTCTAAGTCTTAATTTTATTTTTCTAGCTTTATTTCCTAATTTCTTGTATTTTAGGTAATTATTAAATAGTTAAAATAGTTTTAATTAATAATAATTAGAATAATAGTTATAAAAATAATTTTCTTTTCTATAAATTTTCTTTTATCTTTAGGATTGTAAAATGTATTTTTCATATTTTTAGGATTTATATTGTATAAGTTTCACGCTTTTATTTGTACGCTTACGTAATTTTGTTTTAAAACGTAAGTTTTAGGTTTTAAACGCTCATCATTTTAAATATAGTGATAGCGTTTATTTAATAGATTTTATCTTTTAATTTCCTTTAATTTGCATTTAAGCCCCAGTAGTTTATGGGCTTTTTCCTTAGTTATAATCATCTTCAAATCTCTTTTCCGCTCAAAATCTCTCGATCACTACACGTCGACTATTCTCGCATGTACTGCTGGGACTTAACGACTGGGAAACACTATACTCTCCTCGATCTTCATTGCATTCGTGCTTGAGCGCTTTAAGTCGATTACGATCCGCCATTCACAAGTGGCGTGCTCGAGTGATTTAGCTTGACTGCTTGTCATGGATCAAATTTAGCGCCTTGACGGGAGCAGTGCTAATAGTCTTACGTTTAGCGATTAGTGATTTGACATCACTCCTTGTTTATACCATCTTTAAAAATCAAAACCCAAAAGATTTTCATCCTTTGTTTTTGCAAAATGTTTTCAAAAATACCAAAATATTCCTCTTTACCCTCTTACCCTTTTTGATTCTTTATCTCTTTACCCTCATCCATTTGATTCTAACTTCTTCTATTCGCATGGAATCTCTCGAGACGACTCGGGACGGTTGAAAAGCTTCAGCCTTTATCACAAATGTCAAGAATTCGTGTTGTTCGTGATGATCCATTGATTCTGCGTAGGGAAATAGAACGAGAAACCGGGGTGACAAGGACCGGTACTTCCTCAATAATGGAAGTGCTAAATCGTCCAACCTACGGTTATCCAAAGATCTAATCCTCAATTGCTCCTAAGCCGTCTAGAATTGATTCTAAACTTTCACGGTTTACGGTTAAAAGCAAACATGCAAATTGATCGGTGACCAAAGAAGAATGACTTGCCTAATCTTCACATTTCTCAAGAACCGTAACCGGAGACCATAACGGAAGTGATGGAAATTGCTAGCTCTCGAGCACACCACTTGTCCCACCTCCGGATTTTTCAAAATGTTCTTCGAGACTTGATAGTCATTCGGATCACCATGTTGGTTTTGTTGATCCTTTGAATAAACAGATTCCTTCTCATAACTCTCAAATGTAATCGCTTATTCCTTGTGTCGGTTTTGGTGAACCTCTTTATGGTTCACCCCGTCGTTGGTGTACATGTGTACAATGTGGTAATGATATCCGTAACGGGAGTTGTTTGTTTTGTGGTTCAAGGAATTCATTTGATTATGATCCTAATCGAACTCATTTAACGACCCTCAAACTTTTCCAATTACCCACCACACCGACTCATCTTCATATAACCAACATTACTTCTGTGAGTATTGTGGAGGTCCTCACCAAGGATTTGAGTGTCAATCCGAAACACGCTTTGTCACTTAACAGCTCGGTAATACTCGGGACTTTGAAATGACCAAATTCCATATTATTCACATGACCACCCACAACAATCATTTTGTTGTGAGAACTGGAGGTCCCCATTTCACTCGATTGTCAAACAGGAATCCATTTCCTTGTAACAATTACGACTATCCATATCACGACCAACCTCCATAAAGGCCAAATGAATCCAACTCCTCAAAGAAACCCAACAAGACTCTTATCTAGAGCTTCCGAGTTACCGAAAAGAGGTGAGGAGTTCAATAAAACTATACTTCATAATATTCCAGCTTTTCTTGTGTACATTGTGGGGTCCTCATGATGATTATCAATGTCAACCTTCCGGTTTGACAAATCTCCACTCCCACAATGTCCTCGTCATTCAAAATTCACATGAGAAATCCATGGAAGAATTGCTAGTCAAGATCAGTCGCTAAAATAAAATCCCAAATTGCTTTGAGAAATCATAAGGAATCAATTGCAAAAGAAAAAGCACGGATCTAGCTCTCAATTTCGCTTTATTCACGATGACAAGTGATGATGATGATACACTTGATTCATCAAGTTCATCGATGACATCCCAGCTTGAGATTCTTTCTCAAACAATCGCTATCACAACCAAGCTCCCACTCACTCTCGAACATGGGGGCGAGCATCTTGACACTGTTCACGAAAAGGAATCTGACGAACTCATAAAGTCTAGTGTTGAGAACCTTGTCCCAATCCCAAGAGAGTCACAGGGAATTCTTGATCGTGTGTGATATCCTCCTCCTCTTGTCTTCCAAAATGATCATATTGAGATGTTCTCCGATTCTAATGATAATGATTCGTTATCTTGTGGAGACATCATTTATGTGGAAGATTTACCTTCCGAGCTTGTTAGCTTAGAAGAAGAGAATGATGAAGTTATCGACACCGAAATCAAAGATGAAGCACTTCGTGCAACATTACCGAATGTCGACTTCTCATTTCTAAAATCGAGGCTTTCAATGAAAACCTATTTCATCTCCTATCCCCATTAAGGATAGTGACATTCTTTCCGATGATTCTATTCGGAAATGAAAGCCTTCGCTCTAATGATATGGGAGAGAAGATTAGTGGCGGTACCACTTTTCATTCTCATAATTCTCTCCCGATTATGAATCATGTACATTGGAGGAGTTCACCAGGAACCCACGCATATCAATTCTGAATATGATTCATTCACCTTCATGGAGTTCTCGATGAACTCACCGTTATCATATCTCCACCGAGTATGATAACTTCTACTTTGATCTAGACACACCCGGATATGTCTAGACCAATTGAGCTTAAAAGATGAAATTCATGCTATCATGAATTCCCTTCCGATGATGATGAGTTAGTCAAGATCATTATCATGACTTTCTTTCTCTTCTTCACCTATCCGTGGCTTCTCCTCGTTCTTCACTCCTTCGGAATGAAGACATTATCTTCGACCCCGCATTTCCATGTACCATTTGTGAGCCGGTCCATCTGTCTGTCTGTCTCAGATCTCATCGGTGTGGAACTTTCACGCATTTCAATGTTTATCCAAACATCTTGAATGAAAGTCCGATGGAGACTATTTCTTCCACTTACTTCCCATGAACAAATCAATTGGGGTCGAGTCAAGCTAACGACTCGGTAATCAAAAACAAAGAGCTTAACATGGGTTTTCACCGTGTGTACCACCCTAGTGTGGGAGATACCCCACATGTTGTATATAGATCTAAAAATGAATGAAAATTGTAAATATTAAAAAGATAATAATTGTTGTGTTTCCACACTTAGCTAGTAATGTTATCTTTTACGTTCTAAGTTTCAGATAACAGTAGGTACTTTGAATATTGAGGACAATATTCATTTCTAAGTGTGGGGAAATTCGCTAATATTGATCATAAATGTACCCTTTAGTCCCTTTTTCCCTAAAATGGCCAAATTTAAAATTTTTTTAGTGGAAGTACTATGTACTAAACACAACAAATGGTAATCACCCACCATGTCTAACCCACATAAGGATTGGCTAATCCAGAGCAAACGGCTCTTGGTAAAGATATCTCAAATCCTTTGACGGCTTACAATTTGCCCAAAATTGTATGGTATTCAACCACCATATCCTTAAAAGTGAAGAGTTGGCTAGCATGAAGTTTATGGCTTGTGGTAAAGGCGATGGAAAAACCATAATTGGTAATCAGCTCACCAAAGATAATATTGATAATTTATCTAAGAGTTGGCTAGTCCGAAGGGTACGGCTCGGTAAAGACAAATCAAACCGTTGAAAGTCGGTGGTTTGCTCAAAATCACATGGTTATCGGTGTACCATGGTTCTTACTTGAACTGAAACATTTGGCTACTCCAAGTAATGGCTTTTGGTAAAGAGATTAAAATCCATTATGTTTTCTCAAATCATTGCTAGGGACTAGCAATATCTCGATGTGGGGGATTGATGAGTGTCTAAATACTCATCATTTTGTACCATTTAAACGCAAAACATCCGAAAACACTCGAAATGCATCAAAATGATAAAATATCACAAATCAGTGTTTTATGTGTTTTAAATGCAAAATATCAAAATCGGTGAAAACGATAAAATTTGCATAATTGGCGCTTTAGTCCCCAAGTTTCAAAAGTTGTCAAAAGCAGTCCCGAGCACATAATTTCAAAGTAAAGTCACCAAAGGTCCTTTTAAAATCATAAGTTGTCAAATTTAGTCCTTTGGTGAAAAATATAAAAGTTTGAGAAAATTACAAGTTTAGTCCTTCAACTTTGAAATTTGGCGAATGGCCCTGAAAATTGCAAAATGGCAATTTTGGTCCTTATACTTTTGAGAGTGTCACTTTTAGTCCTTGGAAGAAACTTTGCAAGATTAGCGCTCAAGTCCTCAATTTCAGAAAATTGCACAAAGGCCCTCGATTATTAAACCCTTTAAACCCATTTGGCCCGGTCAATATACTTTGGACCCCATCAATTTGAATTGTGAACTCCTTGATATTAGCCTGTCACCAACCCTACCAAACCAGAGGTTTCCTCCCACCTTGGTTTCCCCTTCCACTGCCCCGCCTCTGCAACCTCTCACCTTTTTACCTCACCTTATCCCAACACCTTTCTCACCACTCATCATCACCCTACACCTCCACCCCCTAGTTGCGCCTAAAGTCAGCAGTCAAGTTCTGACTTTCCCGCCAAAATTGATATTTTGGCCAAAACTCACAAAAGTCTCCCAATGGCTCAATAGGGTGGTGGGAAACACTTAAGAGGACACGTGGAAGCTGCTTGAGGTATAAAAAGAGGAAGAGAAGAAGAGAGGAAGTAGTAGTTAGTTTTATTAATTTTTCCTCAATGTCGTTTTTTATTTTAATGTCTTAATTTAGTTTAGAATCTGTAATTTTGTGTTTCTATTATTCAAACTCAAGTTAATTTACCATTGTACTGCTTTCAAGTTCCATTTCAAGGTTTCATTTAAATTTAATGTTCAAAATTCCATTTGTTGCAAATTTAGTTTTTAAACACCTATGTTTAAGAGTCAAACTCGCTTCTTTGAAAGCTTAAACAAGTTTACTTAAGCTTTATATAGCTTTTGATAAGCTTTTTTTTAAAGGGAAATTTTTTTGGGGAAATTTAAAGTTTTTTTCCTTTTTTTTTTTAAATTTGGGTTTTTTAAATTTTTTTCCCAAATTTTTTTTTTTCCCTTAAATTAAAAATTTTTTTAAAAATTTTTTTTAAAAATTTGGGCCTTTTTTTAAAATTTTTTTAAAATTTTTTTTTAAAAAATTTTTTTTTTGTTTTTAAAAATTTAAATTTTTTTTTTTTTTTTTTTTTTTTTCAAAAGGCCTTTTCCCTTTAAAAAAAATTTTTTTTTTTCCCAATTTTTTGGGGGTTTTTTTTTAAAAATTTTTTTTTAAAATTAAAATTTTTTTTAAAGGAAAAATTTTTTTTAAATTTTTAAAAAAATTTTAAATTTTTTGGAAAAAAAAATTTTTTTTTTAAATTTTGAAAAATTTTTTTTTAAAAAATTTAAATTTAACCCTTTAAAAAAAATTTAAAATTTTTTTGGGTTTTTTTTTTAAATTTAATTTTATTTTCAAAATTTGGGTTTTAAAACCCGGTTTTTTTTTAATTTTCCCAAAAAAAAAAAATTTTTTTTTTTCCTTTTTAAATTTTTTTTTTTAAAAAATTGAAATTTTTTAAATTTAAAAAATTTAAGGGAAGGGGAATTTTCCAAAAAATTTAATTTAAATTTTTTAAAATTTTTTAAAAAAAAAGTTTTTTTTTTTTTAAAAAAGGGAAAAAAGGGTTTTTGGAAAAAAAAAAGGGGGTTTAAAAAGGAAATTTTTTAAAAAAAAAATTTTTTTTAATGGAAGTTTTTTTTAATTTTCCCCCCCTTTTTTCCCCCCCGGGGGAAAAAAAAAAAAAAAAAACCCAAAATTTTTCCATTTTTAAAAAAGGGGGGGGTTTTTTAATTAAAAAGGAAAAAAAAATTAAAAATTTTTAAAAATTTTTAAAAAAAAAATTAAGGGGGAAATTTTAAAAACCCTTTTAAAGGGTTGGGGCCCCGGGGAAAGGGGGGTTTTTTTTTTTTGGGGAAAAAAGGGCTTGGGGGGGGTTTTTTTTGGGAAAAAGGAATTTTTTTTTTTTTTGTTTAATTTGGGTTTTTTTTTAAAAAAAAAGGGGAAAAATTTTTTTAAAATTTAAAAAATTTTAAATTTTGGCCCGGGGGGTTAAAAAAAGGAAATTTTTGTTTTTAAAAAAAAAAAAAAATTTAAAAAAAGGAAAAAAAATTTTTTGGGAAAAATTTTAAAGGGGTTTTTTTTCCCCCCCAAAAATTTTTAAAAATTTTTTTTTGGTTTGGGGGGGTTTTAAAAAATTTTTTTTTTTTTTGGTTTAAAATTTTTTTTTGGGCCCAACCCCCGGGGGTTTTTTAAAAAAAAAATTTTTTGGGAAAAATTTTTTTAAAATTTCCCAAAAATTTTTATTTAAAAAAAATTTTTTTTTTAAAAAAAAAAATTTTTCTTGGGGGGTTTTTTTTTTTTTAAAAAAAAATTTTTAATTAAAACCCTTTTTTTTTTAAAAAATTTTTAAAAAAAATTTTTTTTTTAAAAATTAATTGGTTTTTTGTTAATTTTTAAAAAGGTTTTTTTTTGAAAATTTTTAAAAAAACCTTTTTTTTTTTTTTTTTAAAACCCTTAAATTAAATTTTTAAAAAAAAAATTTAAATTTTAAATTTTTTTTTTGGGGGAAATAAAAATAAAATTTTTTTTTAAAATTCCCCCAAAAAAAAATTTTTTTTTTTTTAAAAAAAAAAAAAAAAAAAAAATTAAATTTTAATTTTTTTTAAAAATTTTAAAAGAAAAAATTTTTTCCCCCCTTTTAAATTTTAAAACCCCCAAAAAATTTTTTAAATTTTAAAAAACCCTTTTTTTTTTTTTTCCCTTTTTCCCTTTTTTTTTTTTAAAATTTAAAAATTTTTTTTAAATTTTAAATTTTTTTAAAAAAATTTTTAAAAAATTTAAATTTTTTTGGGTTAAATTTTAAAAACCTTTTATCAAAAAAAAGTTTAAAATTAAAAAACCCTTTTACCTTTTTTTTTTAATCAACTAATAAGATGCGGTACTCATAATCATTTGAACAATCTTCACTTTCCGGGTGACTAGCAACCAACCTGTTTAGACATTGACAAGGGTTAGGCTAAGGTTTAAAGTGTAAAATATTTTTGTATTTTTTTTTGATTTATCAAAAGCGAAAAGGATGGCTCGAGAGGGTGTAACTAGGGGTATCTAGCGCTAAAGATGAGCGCTACAAATGGGTCCATGTGGTGGTTGACTAACCGACGTGGCTAGCTAATATAGCATGATATGAAAATGGAAGGCCATTTGGGTTAAATCCTAAGGTGCCTCTTTATCACACGAATTTACTTATATCGCATTTAATGCGATCTCACCATGATCGATAATGATTTACAAGTACAAGTTCTAGAATAAATAAAATCACCGGCATACTCATAGCAAAAGATCCAAGCATAAAAGATGTATGCTTTATATAAACAAAGCTCAAATCCTCACAATTTAGTGGAAAGGCTATAATTTATGCTAGCAAATGTTTATCGATCCCGAATGGATTGCAATATTAATCGGAACACATCTCAAAGTTTCGAGATATTACCGTGGGTTTGATTCGATTATTCTAATATATTATCCTAAAAGCGTGAAAAGTAACTAGATCATAAGGGCAAACAAAATTTTAATTCTAAGCTTGAAAACTCTAATTTCCTATTCACCCCCCCCCCCACACACACACACACACTTAAGTTAAACATTGTCCTCAATGTGAAAAACGAACTTCAAAGTACAGAAATAGGGAAAATAGAGATGAAACCAGTTATTCCAATGAGTTTGTCAGCTTAATTTTCTTCATCCCTAGCGTCCACTGGAGTAATCATTACCTGCACAAAATCTTATATACAAACAAAAGAGTTTTATTAAGTTGTGGCACCCCCCCCCCCCACACTTAAGTTCAACCAAAGGTTTAAACTTTGGGGCGTGACCACAGAAAATCAAATCGGAAACACACGGGTTGCCTCCCGAGAAGCGCTTGTTTTATTACCGAGTCATCAGCCTGACTCAAATCTTCCCGAATTTACTTGGCCACAGATGCAGGCTTGAACATTTTGAAAAGTTCCAGGATATACATGAATTCTTCACCAATAGCATCAATATCGTTCCAGATGAACTCAGCAGATGGTTTCCAAGGAAAAACTTGTGGGATTCTTCCTGGAAAAGGTGCTACAAAGGTGATGGTTTCGAATTCATTTTCGAAGGAAACTGTCTCAACTGAAATTTCATTCATTTGCTCCTTATCATAGTATAGTTTGATTCGGTGCCCATTAACTATGAAACTTCCACCCTGTTTGTCATAAAGTTTGACATAACCGGATGGATATCCATGTTTAACGATATATGGTCCAAACCATCTTGGTTGTAATTTAGGAGCTTTAAATTTGAATTTCATGTTGAAGAGCAGAACTTTATCTCCAGCTTTGAATTCTTTTCGAACTCTTAGCTTTTTGTCGTGATAAGCTTTTGTTCTGGCCTTATACGCTTTAGGATTATCGTAGCTCGAGTCTTAATTCGTCGAGTTCGTGCAATTGCAAGAATCTCTTCTCTCCAACTATTTTGATATCGGTGTTACAGTTTCGAGAGCCCGAAGGCACGATGTTCAACTTGAATGACAAATGACAAGTTTTTCCATACAAGAGTCTGTAAGGAGTTGTGCCAATAGGAGTTTTGTAAGTCGACGAAATGCCCACGAGCATCGTTAAGTTTCTTCGACCACGCTAAAGGATTGTCCTTCACCGTTTTCTCGAGTATTCTTTTAAGAGCTCTGTTGGTGTTTTCAACTTGGCCACCGGTTTGTGGATGATAGCGATCATGAATCGATGATGAACTCCATATCTTTTCATGGTTTTCTCCATTTTTTGGTTACAGAAATGGGTTCCTCGATCGCTTATCAAGGCTTTGGGGATTCCATAACGAGCAAAAAGCTTTTTGAGAAAATTAATGACGACGCGAGCATCGTTCGTTGGTAAAGCTTCAGCTTCTGCCCATTTGGACATGTAATCTATAGCAACGAGAATGTATTCGTATTTGTAGGATTTAGGAAATGATCCCATGAAATATATTCCCCAAATATCGAATATCTCACATACTTGAATGCTTGTCAATGGCATTTCGTCTCTTCGCGAAAGATTGGTGGTTCTTTGGCAAGCATCACAGTTCTGAACAAGTGTATGTGCTTCTTTGAATATTGTTGGCCAATAGAAACCAAAGATCAAAAAAATTTAGGCTGTGGTGGAAGGACCATAATGTCCCCAGTTGGGCCATGATGACATTCGTCAAGAATCTTGCGGTTTTGGAACCGAAAACACATCTTCGGATCATTCCGTCATGACACATTTTGAAAAGATATGGTTCTTCCCAAAAGTAGTATTTAAGTTTTGAAAAGAATTTGCTCCTTTGAGCGTGAGTTAAACCTTTTCTAAGAATTCCTCCAGTGAGATGGTTCGCAAAGTCGACAAACCAAGGATCGTCATTTCCATCGACGGTCATGAGAGTTTCATCGGGAAGTAATCATCGATTTCTTCTTCCTTTAACTCCTCAAGATCCGGATTTTCAAGGCGTGATAAATGATCGTGACTAGATTCTCTCTCCTTTCTTATCTTTGATTTCGATGTCAAATTCTTGGAGTAGAAAATCCATCGGATAAGACGCGGTTTAGCATCTTGTTTGGTGAATGAGATATTTGAGTGTCGAGTGATCGGTGAACACGATCGCTTTTTGAGAGCACAAGGTAGGATCGAATTTGTCGAACGCGAAAACTCGCGATAATTCTTTTTCTGTGACAGTATAATTTTGCTGAACACTATTCAGTGTCTTGCTAGCAAAATATATGGGCCGAAAGTGTTTTCCTTCTCGTTTGCCTAAGACGGCTCCAACATAAAAATCGCTGGCATCGCACATAAGTTCGAAGGGTAGTGACCAATTAGGTGAAACCATGATCGGAGCACTAGTTAGTTGAGATTTCAACGTTTCGAATGCTTTTATGAAATCAGCATTGAAGTCAAAGATAGAATCTTTCTCGAGAAGTTTTGTCATCGGACGAGATATTTTATAAAAATCTTTGATAAAGCGGCGGTAGAAATCGGCATGTCCTAAAAAACTTTTGACGGCTTTGACGTTAGTCGGTGGTGGAAGTTTCATGATAATGTCGATTTTTGCTTTGTCTACTTCCATGCCTGCACTGGAGATCTTGTGGCCAAGCACAATTCCTTCGGTCACCATGAAGTGACATTTTTCCCAGTTAAGGACAAGGTGTGCAACTTTGCATCTTTCGAGCATTTTATCAAGATTGGAAAGACAAGCTTCAAATGAGTTTCAAGATCGAAAAGTCATCCATGAAAACTTCCATGGAGGTTTCGAGTATGTCTTGAAATATGGCTATCATACACCTTTGAAAAGTCGCAGTGCATTACAAAGACCAAAAGGCATACGCCGATATCGTAGGTTCCAAAAGGACAAGTGAAAGTGGTCTTTTCTTGGTCATTAGGATCGATTGGTATTTGGAAATACCCTGAAAATCCATCGAGGAAACAAAAGAATTTATTTCCTGCTAGTCTTTCAAGCATTTGATCCATGAACGGGAGCGGAAAGTGATCTTTTCTGGTGGCTTTGTTTAATTTCCGATAGTCAATACAAACACGCCAACCAGTGGCAGTTCTAGCGAGGACTAGTTCATTTCGTTCATTAGTCACAACCGTCATCCCTCCTTTCTTGGGAACACAGTGAACGGGGACTCACTCAAGGACTATCTTCAATTGGGTAAATTATACCAAGATCGAGAAGTTTTATGATTTCATTTTGACAACTTCTTTCATGTTGGGATTGAGTCGACGTTGAAGTTCAACAACAGTTTGATTCCATCTTTGAAATTGATTTTGTGTTTGCGGTGGGGACTAATTCACGGAATATCGGATGTTTTCAAGCGAAAGCTTGTTTGTGATTTTGAGGACGAAACTAAACTTTCTTTCTCATTGTCCTCGAGTAACTAAGATATGACTACTAGAAGAAGTGAGTTATCCTCCAAGTAAGCATATTCAAGATGATTAGCGAGAGGTTTGAGCACGAGATCTATTGGTGGTTCTTCGATCTGATTTTATTCTCATCTCATCATCAAAAGTTATTGCTTCAAAATTTTCCTCCTCCATTTCTTCCTCCTCTGTGTTATCTCCTTCGAATTCTACTTTCATGAAATCATCAAACTCTTCGTCAAAGTCTGTCTCATTGATTTTTTCAAAAGTAGTCATGAATGGATCAGATTCGTTGAGCAACGCATCCAATTCTTCGTCAGTGACTTTATCGATAACATCGATGTTGAAACAAGTGTCATCACTGGAATGTGGATAGCGCATCACTTTATCGATTAGAAAGATTCGATCTTCTCCAACTCCAAGGTTGAGTTCCTTTCCTTTCACTTTGATGATTGCATCGGCGGTATTTAGGAAAGGTCTTCCTAAGATGAGTGGGACTTTACTATCTTCTTCCATTTCTAAGATTACAAAGTCCACAGGAAAAATGAATTTACCGACTTGAACAAGCATATTTTCAATAATACCCACGGATATTGATAAGAATGATTTGCTAATCGAATGCTCATTTTGTTGGTTTAAGGTCATTATTGCATAACTTGGAATACAATGAATAAGGCATCAAATTGATACTTGCGCCAAGATCGGCTAAAGCATTGCATTGAATATTATTCCAAAGTACATGGAATAAGAAATCTCCGGGATCTCCGAGTTTTGGTGGGATTTTGTTTTAGACAATGGTGAGCATTCTTCGTTAAGGAAGGTAGGCGATATTTGCTCTAGCTTGCTTTTGTTATTAAGAAGTTCTTTCAAGAATTTCCGTAATTGGGCATTCGGCTAAGACATCAACGAGAGGAACATTGAGTCTAACCTCTTTGATTATTTCGATGAACTTCTTATAATGCTCTTCCATTTTTTCCTTCTTAAGGCGTTGAGGATATGGAATTTTGGTGTATGCGCCTTGACGATGGTGTGTTTTTCTTTTGGTGGTTTGAGTTGTATTGGTTTCTCGGTTTCATCCTCGCTATCTTGGGTGATAGGAGTATTTTCATTAGGATTTTGAGGTGGATCGACGAGACCACTTCTAGTGAAGACAACATTGATATGCTCATTTCTCGTTTGTGGTGGGCGGTACGTCTTATCATTTGATGGCTTTGGGTTGGATTGGGTGTTACTTGAAAGCGAACCGGATGGTCGAGAGGAATGTTGATCGAAAGTCGCAAATTTGTTTTCAAGATCTTGGATCGATACTTGATGATTTTTCATCGTCTCGCTCAACTTTGGCTTTGAGATTGAAAATTGATTTTGATAAAATCATTAGCGATTTTTGAGCGACACGAATTCTCTCATGGTTTTTTCGAATTTGGATTCTTCCATCTTTTGTCGAGTTTTGTGGTGGTGGATTGTCGGTTCATGGTTGAGAATCACGGTTGTCATCCCTTGGTCGGCGATCTTGCCAATTTCGAATTTCGATCGTAATTACTACGATATCCTCCTCCACGATATCCTCCTTGGACATAATTCGCTTCGCTTCGTTAGGTCCACCCATACGCTTATCGTCGCACTCGACGATGGGTGATTTCCTCCACAATTGTTGCATCCATCTCGCATTTCCTTCATTTCTTATTTGATATCTTTGTATTGCGAGTCAATTTTTGAGGTTAAGGCTTCCATTTTCTCCATGAGTTTTGAGGTATCGGTGTTTTGACAAAAGCAACGATTTTTCAAGAGGTTTGGTTTTGGAATATTTAGACCAATCGAATTTGAGAAGTACTCGATCTTGAGTAATTGGTGTGCATCGTTAGAGTCTTATAGAAAAATTCCTCCGACATCAAGGATGCCTTGAGAGATTTCATCTAGTTCATGGTAAAAGATTTGGATAATCCATGTCCATGACAACTCTGACGGCAAATCTTTCATCCGCCACGCTCGACAAGTGATTCGTTGGGATTTTGTGTGAAAGCATGAATTTCTCCCATTAATCGATCAAACATGGCGGTGGAAAGAATCGACTTACAAAGGCTTGTCTCATCTCCTCCCAAGTGTTGATAATTCCTGGGGTTAATTCATTGTACCATACTTTAGCATCTCCGGCTAGTGATGATGGGAAAAGTTTGAGTTTGATGGCATTGACATCGGTGTCGCCATAATGAAACATGCCGCAAATTTCTATGAATTCGGAAATGTGCTTATGCGGATCGGCCAGCGCACGGCCATCGAATTGACGGTCTTTGATCATGGAAAGATGATGACCCTTCACGGTGAAGTTGTCACCAAGGTTGACGGCAACAATAGCACTCCCAGGGGTTGGTGCTACGGCTCGGTTGGTTCCCCACATGGGTTGATCGTCCGCCATGGGAAAAGGTAAATTGGTGAAAGGGTTGTAAACGACTTTGGCTTCTACGAGGTTATAAAATGGTGGGTTTGGTGTTCTAGGTACACGATTTTCCAATGGTATGAAGGGTGTTCTTCTTCTTCTTCGAATCAAACGTCCGGGGTTGGTAAGAGGTGAAATTGGTTCTATTCCCGTTGCACGAGTGTTCATACAATGACCTAGAGAATCCAGGCAATATCTAAACACACGGACAAACAACAGCAGTTTTACGGGCGAGAGAGGGTAACGGATCGGTTGCAGGTGCGACCGATCGGTTAGATCGATTGGATGGTTTTGGGTAACCGGTTCGGTTGTGAGGCAACCGAATCGGTTGAAGTTTTGAGATTTTTTTTTTTTTTTGAATGAATCGATGATGTGGATTCAAAACTTCTAAACACAATCAAATCCCCGGCAGCGACGCCAAAAACTTGATGTGCTACGTGTGTACAAGTTTTAAATTTATAAAAGACGAATTACCAAATTTACTAATAACACATACGAGCAAGTGCACTCGTCCGTTATAGCAAGATTATGAAGGTAAGTCGGGATCGTTCGCAGGGATTTGAGTGTATCTGATTAACAAGTTTGAATCAACTAAGACAATCCAAAACATATAACAACGCAAATAGATATAATGAAATTAAGGTGATTAAAAATTACACTTGCTTAAACTAGTTTCTTATCTTTGATTAGTATGATTGTGTAAACCTCTTAACATGTTGGTTGTGATAATTAGTTGGTGTTTTAATCTATTGTTCTTACAAGTTAAACCTTCGTCAAGATTTTAGTTTATAAAAACAAGCATTAAGTTTAACCAATCAATTCAAGTTTCATAAGTTTATTTTCATAAACTTAAACACAAAAACATCACCTTGTTTATCAAATTGCTTAAGAAATGGTCAATACAAAAGGTAACCGATTATAGACAAAAGGCCACAATTGATTGTCAACAACTAATCTTACGACCTGTTAGATGTTTCCAATCAATCCAACTTGATAATCAAAAAGCTTTTTTATTACACCACACCTTAGTTCCTTTGTTTAATCAAGAATAATGGGTAAAAACAATCATCCATAGACAAAATGATTATAACTAGTTGAATAACAATAAGTTCTTTCGACCTCTACGATTACTATCAATTAGTCAAACTCGATTAACAAATGTCACTATGAAACTTTAGCACAATTGGATGATTAACAAATGTCACTATGAAACTTTAGCACAATTGGATCTTAGAATCAACTTGAAGTTGAATTAAAACATGTTAACACAATCACTAACTAATCATATGATAATCAACATCATTTAAGCAAGTGTATAAAGAAACTAGCCACTCATAGCAAACATGAACATAAACTCATAACTTTGAACATTAGAAAACATGATTAAGAGTCTTACAATGCTTGGAATAAGATTACAAATGGTGAAGTAATGATTCCCAAAGTATTGGGGTAGACTCCTTGGTGTTTTGGCCTCCAAATGTGGAACTTCTGGGACTCCAAACTTTCCTAGACTTCTAAGGACGAATTTGAGAGCTTAAGAGCTTTGTTTGATGCGTAGAGAGAGTTGTATTGAAGTGTGTGTCTTATATGCTCACAAGAGGTCGCTATTTATACTAGTTCTAAGGCCTAGGGTATTAATTGCTGAACTTGGCCTCCAAGGAGTTAGGAAGGGACTAGAATACACCAAGGGAAGGACCTAGAATCGTTTGGATGCAAAGGGGAAACTTAGTGATGAAGATTTGGCAGAAACAGGCTTTCCAACCGGATCGGTCACATGACCAACATATCGGTTGGTCTTCTACAAGGGTTCCAACCGTATCCGGTTGCTATTGCAACCAATCCGGTTGGTCTTCCTGAGTTACATAAAATTGATCTTTACTTCGTTTTGACTTGTAGAATCTTGGTTCTTCAATCACTTTGGTCTTCTATGGTACTTGAGATACTGCTTTGTGCTTGACATGCTTCACTGAAACGGGAATCTTCTAATTGTTGAACATTCTTTTACTTTTCCTTCCGTTTCCCTGCACTTGGTTATAAACACTAGACAAACATCTTTTGATGCGATTAAGCACTGAAATCGTATAAATATAACTAAATAACATATACAAAAGCACACATAACGCTACTAAAAACATGTATAATATGAGCATTATCATAATGCTTATCACATAGTGGAACAAAGAATAAGCATTTTGTTTATCTAATATATTAGGTATGGATGTTGGCTCGTATGTGCCAACTGGAGAACAAAATTGTAGCTGTTGGAGAACCTTATTATCGGTAATTTCCTCAATTTTCTCCTGTTTCCTTTTTCGTTTTATTTGGTTTCCTCGAACCAAAAGCAATTCTTGAAATAGGCTTTTTCTTTTTATCTTTTTTAAGTGCACGGAGGAGCAGAGTCAAAAGAGTACGTGAAGGATTAGAAAGTTCCTTGAAATCACGAATTTAACTAATTGAAAGCTATGCAAGAGTATGTCTTTTAAACCACAGAATCTTGTATATAAGAAAAGCTCTAATAAGCTATTGAATAATGTGTAACTAATTTATGCATGCCTGTTTTGATCATCTTACAGATTTCCTCCATGATCGAAATCGAGGTGGAAATGGACTCTCATGTTCTTGCTGCTGAAGTAGCTAGCGACGCGCTGTGTTGACATTCATTATACTTATCTTTTATCATAAGTTTTTTTAAACATAGTACTGCACTAAAACATATATAAGTACTAAAACAGAAACATCTGTAGGTAAAACTTCAAATAGAAACTAGCTTATGCTTAAATTCACGCTAAAAATGGACTTTTCTGGAAATGATCAATATTGTGGCGCTATAGCTGTAGTTTTTTTTACTCCATATACGGATAAATTTTAGATTCTTATGCATCACAATATAGGTTTGCTTTTGAGAAGGGGATGTTAAAGAAATGGAAAATATGTACTAAATCCTTTGCTGATTGTACTTAATTTTTATCTTTATCAATTTTTTTGTGAAGGAAACTATTGCTGCGATAGAACAGATAATGGAGCTTGAAAATATTGAAGAGGTAAGGTCTCATCATTAGAAGCATTGTTCTTGCAACACCACTTTCAAAAAAACTTGAATAGGCTGCTGACCGTTAGATTTTTTTTAATTGTCACTCGGGTATGTTAGGAATAGTTACCATCGCTTCCCATCAAATCCAAACAATTACATTCATATTAGCACGATTGTTTGACTATTTTTCAGATATTAGAATTCATAAATACCCTCTTATCATGACTAATGATAGACAAAGCGTAATGAAATTTTCTTATGGTTTTTGTTGTAACTTCAACTCCATTTTCTTCTTCTTTTTAGTCTTAAATGCTCATTGATCCTAACAAAGACTGCTATTTGTGTCTGATACAGAAATGGAGAATTCAAGCGCAGGTAAATGATGAGGTGGAGAAGCTTCTAAGTACCGAGATTGTACCTTCACAACAGGTTTCAGATATATAACCATCAGCTCCTTAACAATCGTTCAATCATCACATATTGGATATTGGTTCTTTAATAACTTAGCACTCCAGAAAGTTACGAACCATCAAACCCAAGTATAAGTTAGATCAAGAGGATTATGTTCAATGGGTCATAGTAAAAAAATGAGATGCCTGATAGATCATGTATAAAAGATTTAGAATCTAAATTGCATTTTTCTGTAAATTTAAAAAGGACATTAATACTTGACAACATGAACTCACAAGTTAAATCATCATTAGCATTTGAAAAAAAGTATATTCCTTTTGGCTTCTTATTCATTTTAGTAAAGTATAAGTCATAACTTGTGATTGTAATATTAAATGGTACATTGGTCTAAGAATGCCATAATATGATCCAAGACAAGTAGAAAAGTGATCTGTACAAGTCGTAACGCGGCCATAGCAAATGCCCCCGCCTCAACGCGGCGGGTTTTTCCACCTCGTTAGTATATATAATTTGGGTATAATAAATGCCATGCCAACTCTATAATTTCATATATCATACTCGTTTATTATTATTATTATTATTTTAAATAAATAAGTAACCATCTCACAATATTTACACAAATAATCAATCTCACAATGTCTTAAGCAAAATTTGAACCCACAAACAGGGACGCCAAGTGTGAAGTAGGGTATGCCATGGCCCATTAAAAGGGTGTTGATACGCACACCATCTTTGTTAATGCATACACCACATTGGTGCATTACAGTGTTGTATAGTGTGCATTACAGTGTTGTACAGTGTGGTGTATGCATTAAAAATATAGTGTGTGTATCAACCCACATCCAAAAGTTTAAGAAAGTTTACATCCTTAGAGGGATAGGTATGGTGACGAGGGGGCTTCGCCACGCCTACATCACCTACGTGGCAGGCTCCCCGTGTCTCGCCACCACATCGTGGTACCTCGCCACCACATCATGGTACCTCGCCACCGCTCGCCAAAGGAGAACTCGTCGTCTGCACGACGAGGTAAAACTTCTGCATATTACCGTTAAATGTGGGACCAAATGAGGAGAATGGTTAGAATTTTAAAAAACGAGCCGTTTTTTTATTTTTTTTATTTTTTTTTTTTCAAAATTTCACTTTTTTAAAACACTATAAATAATACATTATAACACACTATTTTCACACAATTCTTTACCAAAAAACAATACTCTATATTCTCCACATACCAAAAAAATGTCTCAAAGTCTAAACGACGGGTATTTTACCTCGCTTCTCAACTCTAACCCACTACAATACGTGAGTTCTTCAAATCTATCTACCCCATCATCATGAAACTCTAATTCTTCCTCTCAAACGATTCCTCAATTTTGTACGCAAATGACACCCGAGCAAATTTACCCAAATCAACAATTTGTGTATCAAGGATTCGCAAATTTTCAAAATCAAAGAAATGCGGCACCACAATTTTTTAACCCATAATCATCACAACCATCACAATTTTTAATCTCAACCACAACAGTACTTTGAATCACAATCATCAGATTTAAAATTCAAAGTACAACAACCCCATGCACCGGATAAATCTCGAGGAAAAAAGTTGCAAAAAGTCACAAAAAAGTCGTGAATTTGGACGCGGACGACGAGGATGATGTGGAGGAACTGACATGTGTGAATACTCGTTGGACACGCGACGAAGAAAAGTTGCTAGCGGAAGTTTGGGTAGAAGTTTCCAAGACAAAGAAATCGGAAATGACCGTTCCGATGAAGTGTTTTGAAACCAGATTGAGGAGGATTTCTACAAGGCTTCAAACTGTGATTGTCGTACCAAAAATATGATCACGGGTAAATGGACCAGGCTTCACGATGATTGCCAAAAATTCAACGCTATTTATAAATATTTGGAGCGTAGAAGCGAAGAAAATGACGTTAATCATCTCGAGAATATAAAGATCAATTTTAGCTACCGCTATGGTGGGAGAGATTTCGCATATGTTCACGGATGGGAGGTTTTGAGAAAATACCCCAAATGGGACGTGGAGGACCCGATTTATCTGACAAATCTCGATGATCTATTCGGACCGACAAACGACCTCGTCCTCGGCTCAAAATCTCGAGGATCTAGTTGGTGGAGACGTCGAGCGCCGGGGGGAGTCAAACGAGTACTTTTTCGGAATTTTTATCTTCCGAGTATATGCGCAAAGCCCAAGCTCAAACATTCGCGTACGAGGCGAGGAGAAAGAAAGAATTGGGGTACTTGGAGATGAAAGAGTTGAAGTTTCTCATGCTTGATCCCGACCAGACCACACCGGCCAAGTCGCTTTCATCCACAGGAAATAAGAAGAAATCATGAAGAAACATCAGAACGACCAATCAAATATTTAAGTTTTGTATGCTTTTTATGTGTTGTATGTTTTTTTCCATATCGTTTTTTTCGTATCGTTATTTTATGTTTTGTAGTTTTTTAATATTTTGTATTGTATTTTTATTTTAATGAATGATTTTTTTTTATTTGGAAATGTGAAAAAAAAGAAGTGGTGAGACCCAAATGAAGAGGTTGTGTTGTGTTATGATAGAGGGGTTGTGTTATGGTGATGTGGCACCCCGTGAATGTAACACCCCAAAATTTCATAATCACAGCGGAAGACTAATTGGGGTATTACGTAGAGGATCACAGTCATAATCATAGAAAACGGCTCGAAAGATACGTTTTTAAAAGTCATTATTTATTCAATTCAAATGAGAAAGCGTTTCATATGTTTAGCAAATTATAAATGAAAATAGTGTTTGAGATAACTGATAAATTTATGTTTACACCAATGACGCATGGTCAAATGCCCACTCCGTGCCTTGATTCCTGCTTCAATTACTTGAGATAAACATGTTAAAAAATCAACAAAATTGTTGAGTGAATCCATAGTGTTTGTGTTAATAATCATTTGAACACAAGGTGAATCATTCAAAATAAATCAAGTTGTATATTGCCATAAGTCTCATGAACTCAACATTAATGGTGTGATAATATAAGGGGTGTCCTTGGGGTAGGAGCTTGCCATTCTCCTAGTATAAGTCAAATAATGTGCATTTGGCTATCAATCTGGCTAACACAAGGTTATATATCCAGCTAGCTCAAATGGATTATTAACCTCCAATAGATCTATTCACAATTTTCGCGTTCACTCGCAAGTGACTAAGGTTCATGATCTGAGGGGCTTTATAGGGGCAACAATGTGTCTTATGCAATAACATTCAGGATATCATACATAAAAATACTTGTGTTCTGTTTGTAGCATGTATCTCCCCACGGGTTTGTAAAACATATAAAAAATATGACTATGAACTCACCTTGGTTGGGGGTATGTATAGGTAAGCAAGTGATATCAAGTCAACTTGGAAACGGCTCCAACATATAACCTGAATAATAGTGAATAACTCAGGTTTTTCCTTGATGGGGTTTGATATGCTTAAAATGCTTGAAAGCGCAAAATAATATTTGGCGATCTCTTTAGTATAGGTTTCATGTATCATCAGCGTGGGTATGTAAAATCATAATATTACTGGGTGTACCTTCAAGTTACGAGAAATTCACATTTTAGACTTTTACGGAATATTTACATTTTAGTCCCTGTACTTTGGTAAAATTACACTTTTGGCCCAAGTATTCAAATATGTTATCATTTCCAATTATTCACTTTTTATCTTATAGTTATCAAAATGATAGTTTTGATATATGTTTATGAAATATTACAATTTTAGTCCTTTATCTTTAGTATATTTACAACTTTGACTTATACCTTTCAAAAATGACATTTTATCACCCTTGGTTATTAAATATTCCATATCCAACCTTATACTACAATTATGTCAGTTTTGACACCCTTTTATGTATATCTACACAATTAGTCCTTTAACTTTACAAAATTACATTTTTAGTCCTTAGTTAACAAAATGTAATATTTTAGTACTCATAGTATCAAAATAGTCAATAAATACCCTTAGTTTACTGAAAATACTGTTTTAACCTTAGTTTTATAGATTTGACAGTTTTAGTCCTTGAATTTACATAGTTTTGCAAAAATAGTCCTTTTTCATTTAAAGTGTACATTTCAAGGCCATTCACTTCCAAATTTACACATTTGACTCAAAATAAATTATAGATTCTGTTTATGTCCTTAAATTACTGATTTGACAATTTCAACCCTTATGTTTCAAAAGTGGCAGTTTCGACCCCTCAAGTTTACATAATTTGCATTTTTAGTCCAAAATACATGCTTCGCTTATGATTCCATTTATTTTAGCTTATTATACTTCTAGAAGCTTAGTCAAGCTTATGTGAGCTTATATGGCAACTTGTTTAGGGTGAAAGCTTATTTTTGAGCTTAATGGGCCTTAAGCAAAAATATATGGCCCGTTGGTATTTATGTGGGCCCAATGGACTTGGGGTGCTGTGGGCTTATTCATGAGCTTATTATAGATCATTTTCAACTCTCAAAATGGCTTATTTGAAAATGGATTATTATTAGCTATTGGGCCTTAAGGCCCGTAGGGGTTTATAAGAGTTTTTGGAAACTAAACGAGGGGACAAAGCTTTGAGCTTGTGAAAGGTAGTAAACGAGCTTGTGCGAGTGGCTTAATAGTATAGCATGATTGCTACGCGTTTAAAAAAAATGAGTTACATAATTTATTTGGTATGGTATACGTTTGGATATGATTTTACAAGGCCATTTTATATGTCAAAACTGTCTTGTTGGGGTTATATTAACTTAGACAGTTTTCATGGTTATTCATATGCACTTCAAAACAAGTGAAAATAAGTGATCATATGTGGTGTTAAGTCATGTATAAGTGTACAACTCCATTTTTAGTTATGTTGAGAATCAAGTGAGCTTGATTGTATAGTTTAAGCTTAACGAGAGATTAGGAAACAAAATAGAAAGCTTAACGTGACCAAGCACTTTATGAGACATATCTAAGAGCAAGAAAAATGACTAAGTGTTGAATATAACTTACAACACCTTTAAAAGGTGGGGGCGTGCGCTACTGTTGGGGCTAGGAGAGGGCACAAGGAGGTTGTGGCTCATTTGTTGGTACTCCTATGACTTGAGTGAGACTTTGGGAAGGCTTGAACTTGCTTGGGATCACTTGGTGTTTGGCTTGTTTCTTCTCGACTGAAAATAGGAACTAGGAAGGACTTGTGTGTTTTGATTGGGTGTTTAAGTGTGTACGTGAAGGTGTGAGTTTGCATAGGAGTATATATTCGAAGATGGGGCAAGTTGGGTGAGATAATAATAATATGGAAGAGGATGTGGTGTAGGTACTAAGGCTAGGGGCAGAGCACTTGAGTGATATACAAATTGAGTTACAAGTGTGTGTAGTCTTGGTTTGAGGTAATGACGAGGCAAAGATCTAGAAACCGACTTATGTATTTAATTCATGTACTAGGAGTCCTTAAGTGATCAAACAAGACATTATGGGTTGAGTTTGGAGGGTGTAAACATGCATACATGAGGTGTGGTTGCTCTAGGACTTCATTGGGTCCAAATCAATTTCTAACGTGACCAAATGTATATGTTGTGATCGGGTTTTTGGTTGTAGGGTCTTGGGGAGTTAAAAACGAATAATTCTTAGCTCTTTTGTGTTATTATGCATAAGTATGGATTCCTAAACATCTCATGGCTTGCCATGTACACGTTTGAGGTTTGGTGATTTACTTGGGTTCGTGTAACATAGTATCGAGGTTAAATAAATTCCTAAGGGCACGTTTAAGGCTTAGGGTGACATGACAGAACCCTTATTATGTTTATAACTCATTTGGAAACGTTTAGAACATAATGTTCAATGTTTGAAATAGTTTGAAATGAATTAGATCAAATTTGGTGAATCGTGAAAGGGGCGAACCTTGCTTAGCTTTGGTGTCGTTTCACTGTTCATACATGCGTATATAATGTGTATATTAGTTGATCTCGATTCTTTGGAACATGATTAAGCGAGTGGTGTAATTTATTACATAGGTTGTGTGTACGGATTTTAAATAATCGAGTCCAAGTAAACGTGCGTATGTCGTGTATATATTAAGTTATAAGTGTTAATGGACTTGGGTTGGGATTATGAATTGATAGGGCCCAATGATAAATAATTAGGGGTCCGTTTGGTGTTTAATGGGCTTAATGATAGGGCTTAAGTGTTAACAAGGCCCATTAAGTGTTATTAGATCTATTTTGGCATTTTAGGCTCAATATGATAAATGTGGGAACCAGGGGGTTGTGAGTGTGTTGTGGTGTTGTGGTGATCAAAACGATATCAATGTTTGATTTGAACATGATCTAAAATATCGTGGTATGTGTCTGAGCTCGTTTCAAGGAAAATGGGAATCGTATAACATATATTGATTCGTTGTTGCACAGTGTAAGCAAAAGTTTTAAATTTTGCCTAAAAATGGGGGTGTGAATAGTAATACGTAATTAGTCCTTGATTAACGTCTATTAATAACTGTGGATTTTTGCAGGATGTTAAAGTGAAGCTCAAATGAAGAGCATGAGCTCTTCATGACACCTATCCCTCTTATAGATTATATGTAGTGACCCACCCTAAATAATTACTGTAATATACTTAAAAATCAGTTTCCCGCTATTTTTTTAGTAGAAATTGTCGCTATAATCTTGTCACATTTTCTCTTCTAAGGTTTATAAGTATTTTAATATTTTTTTGGCCCACCCGAATTACAAATCCTGGCTTCGTCACTGCCCACAATCATTTGGTTGAAAAACATTCTCACACATGGGGTATCATTAGGACACAAACCCTTTGATCATATATCATACTCGTAGTTATGAACTGTTAATGCTGAACGTTTTGTACTTGTAGTTATGTAGTTTGAGTTATTACTAGAAGAAAAAAGCTATTGTTATATATAACTACTTAGGTAGTGTTTGATAATGACTTAAATTCATAAATAAGTAAATTTATTAAGTCACTAATTGATTGTTTGTTTGATGCTTAATTTAAATGGATGACCTTCTAGAAAAAGTCATGAGAGTGAAAATCTTTATATTAAGTCATCATTTTTATCCTAATTTTACTATTTACCCTTCCACTTCTTAACCTCTAATCAACACTTAATTAAAAAAAAGATATAACAATAATTTTTTAAATTCATACACTTTATTCAGCACACAAAATAAACAATCATTTATTTATCTACAAACACACATCATATATCCAGACAAACACTTTAATTTAACAAGACTTAACATACAAACTAAACAAAAAGGCCCTTATTATATTCATTGATATTAACAATTACTTTATCAATTTATTTTTAGAAATCAGATAAACATCATAGCAATTAACAACTAACATCACAATTACAAACCATATACTACATGTCTTAAAGCTACAAGCTACATACGCAGTATGTTAAAAGCCCACCCACTACTAACGTAATTAGTCCAAACAAGGCACATAATCAATTGGGCCACAAAGATACAATAGCAGCAAATTCGACTTGGATTGTTGAGTACATCGAATTGAAATAACCTATAATACCGCAAAACAAATTTGTCCAAACACCCTTCTCGAGAGAAGGTTCAAGGTGCACACGAGGCATAAGACTATCGTAATCAAAGGCGAGCTACTTGAAAACTAGAGAGGGTGGTGGCACTCTTAAATCTTCTTGTAGTACATGTACTTTCTATGTTTTTTATTTTTATCTTTTGTTAAAACCCGGTGAATATATTTATCTCAAACAAGGATCTGCAATACAAAGCATTCAAAAAAGGTGTAAGGACAATCCCAAACACCCTTTAGAATCAAAATGGAAACATACAAATGATATACAAAGCTAGAACCAAACACATTCCACCAAATGCATTCCAATCATCCATCCTAAAAGCTGTATTCATAAATATCCTTTTAAAAAGTTCAAATTCCTTAATAATCCTTCCACTTCTTTCCATTTTGAACTGCCCAAATTCCACAAAATTCAATTCTCATCACCCACTTCTCTAGGCCTGTCAGTGCACTTAGACAAGCTATATCCAAACTCACTACAATATAGTTTAGCTTTTGGCCCTTTCATTATACAAAGATTGCATCGCTGGCCCTCTCAAAATATTTGGTGTAGCTCCGCCACTGATCGTAATGTTTGGTATACAATAATGAAAGTGAGAATATTTTTGTTTATAATTTTAGGATGAAAAGGCTCGGTACATGGAATGAGTTTTAAGGAAATAGTTCATTTAACCACTTTGGAAAGGAAAATGTTTTTGTTGTACTACTTTGTAGCTATCTCGATTATTAGAAGTCTTCTTATTTACTAGGTGAACAGTTAATAGATTATGTTCTCATTTGATTTTATACAATTTTATGTTTTCAAATAGCATGAACTTTTTTTGTACATAAACATTTTTTTATTGATTTTTAATGAGTTTGTCTCCCATAGTCTCATTTATTTTCTGAAAAACATTTTATTTGACTTTATTTATGGACTTATATGGATGCCGAATGTAGCGCGATCACACCCGATTTTAAGTCTCGAAGTGTATTTTTCTTTAAAAATATTTTTATTTGCAACCCCCAATATTTGTGCTATTTTCTTTGTACTGCAACTTTAGTTTAACTAGAAAATTATTTATAGCGCAAATTTTTATACTCCTGATAGATTTTTTTTTGCAGCTTTCAATGGAAAATCTTAGATCCGTCCCTTACATAATAAAGCTTTTGTACTTAGTAAACTATTTATTTATTTATTTAACAAAAAAGAGAGCAATTACTAAAGAAATTTCCAAGTGGTCGTTAAGAAAGTATACATAGAAATTACGCGGGAGCCCCTCAGAAATGAAAACCGTGTCTCACACGGATAACAACCTCAACCCCCTTTTTATTTTTTTTATCACACACACACACTCACAAAAAACACCATCACAAACCTTAATAAATCCAATCAATCATCATCATGCGTAATAACAACTCATCCTCCCATGATTCATTCGATTGTCGTATCTTAAAACAAATGAATCGTTTACCTGTTCCAGGTAGCTATATTTAACCCCTCATTTCTTTTTCTATTAATTTCATTTTATTAATAATATGTGGTTGGTTATCTTATAGTTGATAGTTATATTGATCTTGAGGATAGTGAAGATGAGGAACAAGAACAAGAAGAGGTCCTTCATGAAGACTGACGGCGTCACACTTATCAATTGACGTCCTCCCAACGATGACTTGGCCCAAACGAAACCCTAATGACGGCGACCTGACGGCGT
Source organism: Chrysanthemum lavandulifolium (assembly GCA_022545495.1). Taxonomy (NCBI): domain Eukaryota; kingdom Viridiplantae; phylum Streptophyta; class Magnoliopsida; order Asterales; family Asteraceae; genus Chrysanthemum; species Chrysanthemum lavandulifolium. Next base: position 83,897,665 of record CM040243.1, on the reverse strand, counting down.
CACTAGCAAAAGATGATGTCGTCGCATTTGTAAATCTATATATATAATTCGATTTTTCTGTTTTAAAAGGTAGAACTTTGGAGAGCAAACCCTAATTCAATTGTAGTCTGACTTGGACAATATCTAAGGGTCCCATACCCTTTTTTACATCATAAGATAAGTTTGTTAATCCATATTATCATTATGTCTACCCCATGTTCAATTGTATGTGTGTATGCTTGCTTGTTTAACATGAGTAGCTAAATTATCCTTGTGTTTGCTTAGATCTATGAAACCTAGTTGTTAATTATTGTTAGGTTGTCTCTTGTCTTCATTGGTAGACGCTAGAGTAAGGAAAACTGACTTCTTCTTTAATTGTTGCGAGCTTGAACGTCCTAAATAGAAAAAAAGCTTAAGAGTGCACTTAGGCCATTCGTTGTGTTTATTGCATGAGTTGTTGCTTAAGGATAATAGAGTATTCGGGGGAGATACTATGATACTCACCGATCTCGGATGGTCTGGAGGAGAGTTACAATTCATAGAACTAGGGAATTAGGCACCACCCTACGACCAAACGGAATATAACGCACCAATTAAGATGAGGATGTGACAATTCAACAGACCAATAAGAGATAACTAAGGAGTAGAACATCTAAGTCAACACATTTTAAATCATCATATGAGCACATCTAAAATTAGCATAATCTATCCATAGTTAAATTAGTTAATTAGTAAGTAGTTATAAAAGTAGTTAAAATTGGTAAAAGTTCCCCCCACTCCTATACCCCGAGATATTTACCTTGATTTCTAAAAAACATAAAAAAGACTAAAAAGAATCTCCCTCAACCTTACCTTCTCGTCATACATCTCTTTCTAGCATTCATATTCCCCTAGAGAATGAATCAATCCCTGGGCTTACCTCATACTACACTACAACGATTAGGTTCACTGCCTAGAGGGTTGAAAAACTTGCTCGTAGAAAAGGAAGTCTTCTTGACCCCGAACCCACGCTATCACTTAACCTTTTTTTGGTACATATATTCTCTCTATATTCTTACATCTCCAACCTCAGATCTAAGGATCATCCATGTAACTTTTTCTTTAGTGATTCTCTAGGTTCCTCTTAAAGGCGAGATCACGACATTTTGCATAGAAGACTTGTAAGCTTGAAGAAATTGGTTGCTAGGCTTCATCATCATCACAAGATCACTGAAGTGTTTCTTGTAGTTGGTTCATCTTAAGCAAGTCATAAGTGTGTTGTGATAATTGGTGTTGGTGACTGGTGAGTTTTGGTTCCTCCATTATAAAGGAACCCGGTATCTAGCTTTGTACCAGATAAAGTGTAAGTAACGTAGGTTGAGTCTACCTCGATCTAGAACTCGGTATCTAGCTTTGTACCGGATAAAGTGTAAGCAAGGTTAGGTTGGTTCTACCTTGAACTAGAACTCGGTATCTAGCTTTGTACTAGATAAAGTGTAGGCGACATTGTGAAAGCTTCTCCACCAAGATAAGGAGCTTATAGGTGTAGTGTTTACGAACTCTCGAGTTGGGTACTCGAGGAGTGGAGTAGGGCAAGGAAGGTGACCTTGTAGCCGAACCACTATAAATACTCGTGTCATGGTTTTATCTTTCTTTACTCAAACTCGTAGTATATTTTCTCCATATCTAACTATCAATATCCATACATAAAAAGGATTGACATAATTCGATCTAAATATTTAAAATGTAGTTTTATATGTTAAAACTATTCAACCCCCTTCTAGTTTTCTACAAAGTGGATTGCACATCTTATTTTTCATAGAGATTTCATTATCCTTATTCGATGGTGAATTCTTTTGAAACATATAAGACATTTGGTTAACTGGAGAATAAGTTCATATAGTTAATAGATAACCACATCTTGATGTATGACATTTTATGTGTTATTAAATTAGAAACCGGATTAATTACCACAAAAGTGGTAAAGGCAAACTAGCATGATTTATCTAGTTGTTTTGTTTTAACCGTATAAAGGTGCTACATACCCTTGTGGAATGTAGGCCTATTAAGGAGGAAATAGCACCCAATTTTCAAGTTAATAAATATCATTGATGGATAGTCCATCATCTACAAAGTAGAAATTCATACACTCTTTTTAATACCTAAGTAATTGTTACTTGTAGGCATTCAAAGTGAGTAGAAAAGTAAATAGATCGCTATTTGTTTTCAATAGTTATGTAACACTAGTAATGTTGTGAAATCCAGTGGGAGCATTGCGTTTTATTAATGAAAAAGGCATTATTGTAGTGTTTACTAATTCACTGGGAGCTACAAGCTTTATTATCTTGTTAGTAACTCAGATTATTTCTAGATTGTCTCGAGATAATACATTACTTTCCAACTGTAGACACTCATGTTTTCAAGGATAGTTGTTCACGATTCCTTTCTACACAATGTGGTTCTACATCTACTTGTAATGCTAATATCTATGACACTATCATATTGTTCACATAAATAAACGCGTGTCGTGTTGTTTGTTTGATACATGATATGGTTTCAAGCACAAGTGGGAGAAATCTTTATTGTGTGCAAGGTAAAACACATAGAAATATGATTAAAAGTTTCTCTTGACCGCAAGGTAAGAGAGTAATGTTCTACTAGGACTTCTACACATAAAATGTTTGTTATCCTATTTGGAACATGTGTCAAGATAGTAATAAAGACTACTTCAACCTAAATGTTTATGTGTTCTTGGAATGTCATAAATACTTGAAAAATTACTATTGACACCAAAAGTAGGTGTTCATAATTACTTTAGTTAAGCATGTTTATATCTCTTGTAAAGCCACAAACATGAAATGCATGCAATTAGCTTGTAAATTTTATTATACCATTCAGTTTGACTTAGATGACAAATAGATAAGCAAAAGAGTATAAGTTCATCTTATATATTGTTAGATTGTCTCACAATATGAATCCTTATAAAATACCATTATTTATGGTATGTTCAATTAAGGAAAATCAAACTCTATTTGTATAGTTTGATTCAAGATAACTTTAACTCCTTTTCCTCGAAAAGTTATCAAGGTTAGAAAATTGACTATGGCTTGAATATACTCAATAAGACTCCAACCTAGAAGGTTAATAAGACTTCATCATGTTATGAATTGTGATGAATCACATTAAGTCTTAAAATTGAAGTTTTGAATTTGGTAAAACCTCTTATGAAGTAGGCTATTAACGAATTGGAGTCAAGAACTGCCAATGTATTTTGAAATATCCTAAAAGAGAACAATTTATTGTTACTCTACGTGTATTTATATATAGTCTCTACTTACTAAAAGCAAGTGAGAGCATTTTATATCTTAAAGAAATACAATTACAAACTACATAATCTTTTAAAACACACTATTGAATGTCATGATGAGGCTAAACATATAAAAGATAAATCTCGGGATGATGGAATTCTCGTTCGTAGATCCGTATGGATACCTCAAACACTTCACTGATATTTTTTTATACCAATGCTGAGGAATATGAGTCACATGATCATGGTGAAATTGTTAATCATAAAAATGCATTACCGAATATTGGATTTGGTAAATTACTCATACTATGAATGTTAAGATGTTGTCCATGAAAATAATCTATTTTTGTAAACTTGATTTATCTTAAACAAAACAGTTATTGTATAATAAATGTGAGTTTCTTCAATGAGAATTAACACTCAAGTGGTTTAATTCTTATGTCGAGCTCATATTCTACATATATTTAATGGATGTTTGTGACAGGATTATTAATCATACTCGAGCAAATGACTATGATTGAATATTCTTTTCTACGCACATTAAATATATAAAGATGATTGTCATACTTATTTTCATTAGTATGAAATATGACAATAGAATATCAAAAACTCTTTCTTGAATGATTACTTTTGTGAGAACGGTAAGTAATCAAAAGAGTTTTATAAATTCATATAATCTTTGGAGGTGTACAAACAGCAAGAATCTAAGTATGTAACAATGCATGCATCTAGGAGATGAATCTTATGTTTAATTATTAAATTCATGTTTTGATTTTTAATTAAAACTAAGATACCTCCTGAGTATTCCTAAAAGCTAGTGGGAGTATTATGGTTATTTTACTAAATCATATATGTTGTATAGCATATGATAGTAACATTCCATCTAAGCTAAATGGTAATCCTTAGCTTGGAATGAAACTTCACTTGAAAGATTTAAGAAATAAAACATACAACCTTTAAATATATGTTTAGTGTTATAAACATATGTGGTAAATAAGTCTAACACAACATGACATACCATTTAGCAAGTCTCAATGGATACATATCTTTTGATAAGATAGAACATGAATAACATCTTAAGTCTGACTCAGTGATTCATCATATACATCATGTTGTGTAGAGGAATTTTTGTATCATGCATGAATGCAATATGATTTGACAACATTGGTATCTAATTGAAGTTATTAGATAACTAGTGTAACAAATATTCTAATGGAATATGTTTGGATTTATAAATTAATTCCTGAGGTTAGAGCCATTCCCGGTAATGAAGATTCTATGGATGTACAGTGCGGAAATTGTTGCGCAATTGTCATAGCCAACAAACTTAGAGTTAGGAAGGCACTAAATATTACCAAAGGAATGTTTATAGTTTACAGATTTTTAAAGAGCATATTGTTGTTTGAATACAATAATGCTACTTTAATTGAGATGACACTCAATACTAGTCATGGTAGAATTTCATCCTTGATGATGACCATATAGACTAGTTGTGCTCAACTAAGAGCATAGTTGCATTAAACATCAAAGAATAGGAATGCTTTAAACTTTAGAAGTTTGGAAGATGATTGTCATAAATAGGTGTTTGATGATGTCACACACCTTATGGAATATAGTGTGTCAATATCAAGATACTTGTATGCACATGTACAAGAACTTCGCTAATTGAATTCTTGAAATAAATATTCTCAAAATTTTGAAAGATCAAAACTAGTTGAATTTTATGTCTTGTCAACAAGTATGATTGTCATATTTTGAGGCATGATTCTTCAACTAGGATTATCATGCATTGATATATTTAGTATTTGGATAAGAGATATTAAACAATTATTATTTGCATAATGAATCAAAGTACCAAGTATGTTTGTATTCATTTAATAATAAGTTGTGTCTTATATTTTCATGTTTAAATCCGTGAGTGATTTATACCATTCTAAATTGTCCATTGTCAATCAACTATATGGAAATATAGTTGAATTAAGACAAATATAAGAGATTGACAATATTCTTTGAATATTAAGGAAGAGTCCCACCAAACTCACATGTTATTCAATAGTTTGCATATCGGACTTTCCCCAATTAACAAGATTTTCAATTTATGGATTGTCTTCATCAAGTGAATCTCGTAAGTGATCTATTCATTTATCCTTAGACTTGAGACGCAAGCTGTAATGGCATGTGTGGATCGCATTTCTGGATTATAGTCTAACGCTATCCGTAACTGTTAGTTATAAGGGCTATTTTCAGAAGTGTTGTGAAACATACGGATGACGGTTGTTGTCAAGACATAATTTGTTCCTTCAATTAATTTTGAAGTATGATACTACTAGGCCCCTCGTGGGGTTGATAAGATGTTTGTACGACCGTACACAAAGGAGATCTGGATATGTTCCGATGAATTTGGTAATCATGATCAATCGATGAAATTAGAAACAAAATAGTTAACTTATGGAACGACCTTGATCCATATCCATATTTAACATGGTATCCGAAACAAAGGATAATAAATGATGAATCATATAACCGTGACTTTACAAAACCACACTCATGTGTTTCTAGGAGCATTGGCGTGTTACTAGATGCTTACCAATGTTATTACGTTATTTGGAACATGTCCAAGTGAGAGCTGTTGGGATATGAACATATTCAAATATCGTATGTCTAGAAAATACGTGAGCCGATGGGGACACACGCGTTAATACGTAAAAATGATCAAGTATAATGTATTCTGATGGGGACAAATGTTAATTAACAATCGTTAGATGATAGATAAAGGACCTAAATGCAAAGACAAGGAAAGGGAAAAACTACAAATCACCCCCTTTGGTTTAACTGATCGGTGGTGGTGTTGTAGGAGGTTTGGGATTGCTTGGCTTGCATGCCAAGTAGTTCTAAGGCTATATAATGAGGCCTTAAATCATTGTTTTGACATACCTCATTATTATTAACTAAAAACATAAAGTTTTCTTCTCTTCCTTGTGCCTTTGCTCAACCGAATACAAACACACAAAAGGGTTTCGGGTTTGGTTTGTTTCTTGTTCGACCGATCACAAACATACAAAGAGTTTCGGGTTTTTGGTTTGTGACTTTCTCGGTCGACAATAACCCATCTAGCGTTTTCGGTTTTGTTTTCTTTGGTTCTTGGTTGATCAAACAACAATAAGAACAAAGTGTTTCAAGGTTTTGTTTGTTCAAGAATCAAGAGTTGGTTAAAGCTTTTCACTACTAGTACTATACATACTTAATTGTTTGCTAAGAACTTATTGTGTGTGTTTACATGGAGAGATCATTCTTTGATCTTCGGTGGTTTCGTGTGTGTTAGCTTTATTCACACTCGAATATTCAAGATTGTAGTTCGTTTGCTTTTAATTGCTAAAATGTACATTTTTTAAACTATGTTAATCAAAATACATTATACTTGATCTTTGTCTTCCGTTACATTACTTGTGATTATATGTTTTAAAATTAAAGTGTTAACATGATTTAAAGTTCCAACACAACTTCTGATATTTATATTATTTTCTTTATACTGTAATTTTAGCTTAACTAGACAATTCTTGATGCGGATTTTTATACTTATAACAGAAAAAAAATTTGTGTAACATCTACCAAATTACTAACATAATAAAGTTTTTATACCTCTAGTAACATAAAAAATCCATAAGACTAAACTTATATTTTATACTAGAAAAAAAAAAAAAAAAAAAAAAAAAAAAAAGCCAAATTACTAAGAAAATTCCAAGTGATCGTTGAGAAAGTATATAGAAATTACGCGGTAAGAAATGAAAACCGTGTCTCACACGGATAACAACCTCAACCCCTTTTTATTTTTTTATCTCACACACACACGCACTCACAAAAAACACCATCACAAACCTTAAAAAATCCAGTCAATCATCATCATCATGCGTAATAACAACAACTCATCATCCCATGATTCATTCGATTGTCGTATCTTAAAACAAATGAATCGTTTACCTGTTCCAGGTAGGTAGCTATATATACCCCCTCATTTCTTTTTTTTTAATTAATTTCATTTTATGTATTATTAGTAATATATATGTGATTGGTTTATCTTATAGTTGATAGTTATATCGATCTTGAGGATAGTGAAGATGAGGAACAAGAACAAGAAGAGGGGTTGAATATGGAAATGGGTTGTCCTTATTGTAATGAAGGATTTGATGCTTTGGGCTTATGTGTTCATCTTGAAGATCAACATCCACTTGAAGTTAAATTAGGGTAATAATTGCTTTTTTATTGTTGATTATTTATGTTATTTTTGAGTTATGTGCCTTTAGTATAGTCTTTTACCTTTCTCAGGGTCAAGGGGTGTTTGTTTAATCTTATTTATGTGCTTACGAGCTTATATGTTTTCGGCTTGTATTTTATAAGCTCGGTTTTTTTGGTTTATTTGGAAAGTGTGGGCTTATATAAGTTTAAACTTATATAAGGCATAAGTCCGGTTTAATCTTATTTATGTGCTTACGAGCTTATATGTTTTCGGCTTGTATTTTATAAGCTCGGTTTTTTGGCTTATTTTGGAAAGTGTGGGCTTATATAAGTTTAAACTTATATAAGGCATAAGTCCAAAAATAAGCCAAGAAACGAAGGTTATGAAACATAAGCCGGAAACATATAAGCTAATAAGCCCATAAATAAGATTAAACAAACACCCTTGTTATTGGGTTACCTAATTAAATTAGTGTGTTGCGGAGAATGTTGTTAAGATTCCAAAATGGTTAATTAAGAATTAGTATGTGACTTGAATTAGGATTTCAGTACCACACTTGTTATATGCACGCTCGTATGCAGATGGCATCAAGAAAACCACACTTGTTATATGACAACATGGTGTGCTGGATTTAAGGCAGCAGTCACTTTGTATGATCTTAATCGGGTGCCAATTTGACATGTACATACGAGCATACGTATTTGTTGATTTCTGTTATGTCTTGCGATGATATTTCCTCTTGTAAGATGCAATGAAGTTGGGGTGTAATTTGTATATGATTGGATTTTTATTACCGTGCAGGTGTGTCCTCTTTGTGCTACGAACTTTGGGAGGAACATGATTTCCCACTTAATCATCAAACATGAGAGTATACTAAAAATATCCTTTTTATCTGTTTGCTTATGCAGCTAGTGATGACCATATTATATATCATGCTTTATAGTTGCTAAACAAATTTTGCAGATAGTTTTAGTGGAATATCTGTTCTTGTCTTATCAAGTATGTGTATACTTATGATTATTGAGTTTATGTATCATCTGGAAACATGCCACAGATTAGTTGTACCATACCATTTAACAATGATGTGGAAAAACTGTTTTTGGTTTAGATTTACTTCAGTGAATATTGTGGGTTGGGAGTACAGTAAATGCATTGTAGTATAGACTATAGAGTAATGAGAATCACTCAGAATGAAAAGAAACTATGATGTTACCTATGATAGCGCGAGTGAATAAAAACTCAACTTTTCATGTGACTTACAGTATAGACAAATTAAGAGAATATTGCTCAAAATCTAGTAAATTGGCATGAATTCTCTCCTGTTTCTGCTATTCCATATGTGAAATGGCTAACTGTATAACTCGTCCCGGTATCAGTAAACAATGACCATCCTTTACGTCAGTCTTTTGAGCTGTATATGTGCTCAACTTTGTTCACAACATTTTATCTGAAAATTACTGATAACAAAATATGAACTGTGGGGATTTATTATATGGCACCTATTTGGGTCAATGCTTAAATTCCTTGACAAAAAAGATCACGGCCTTTGCAAGAGGAAATTCCATGACGATGAGTCCTTCTCTATCATATCATTATTAAGGAAGAAATTGCAAGAACATTCACGATCCCTTCAGAAGGAATCAACTTCGTAACATCTTCCACCAATTCAGCAACTGATCCATTGCTGCTTTCATTTGTCTATAATCCCTCTCAAACTCATGAACCTAAAGCTGATTCTTCTGCTGAACCAAGTTCATCAAAGATGCTTCTAAAGGATAACACATTAGAAAGGTACGACCTACTTCTGTTAGAAAATGGCATATTATTAATTTTGTAAACGGCTTAGTCTTTTTGATAGGTTTTGGATTTTTGTTACGAAGATTAGTAATAAATAGGAACTAGGGTCAGTAGATTACAGTGTTTGGTTTTATAGACTAATTTGGTATTTACAATTACCTCTCGAAAGTAAAATGTAAGGAGATTTAACATATCTTTTGAATATATGTCGTGTGCGTTATCATCCTTTCTTTTTTTTTTTCCTTTCTAGTTCTGTGTTCAGTTCCTGCATATTATCTGATCAGGTCTTATCATATTCATGCTTGCACATTATTACCTATCCATCTTCTGGCATCAGATACAATGTTCTCTGTATGTATAAAAAGTTATCCTTAAAATAATCCTAAACACTTGTATAAAAGGCAATCGAGTCCTCGAGTATTATTGTAGCTGATTCGGCACTAAAGATCTAAAAAATATAAAAGAAAAATCTGAACGTTTTATTTGTGGGTGTTAAAAGTCCTCAAACTTTGTTATTGATCAACTGAAATTTTGGTGGAAGTAACTAGGCTGTTTTTTTACGATAACCTGTTCTGTAAACCAGTAAGTTTCTCAAAGTTTTCGCTTTTCTTGTTGGCAGTGACGTTACAGCTGCATCTGAAGACCATGAAGAGAAAGCTCAGAAATCTGATTTCGTACAGACAATACTATTCTCCACCATTTTCGATGACAATTTGTAACAAACAACCAGAACATGGTGGCTCTCGACATGGTTGTGCTTCTAAAGACCCTGAACAAGAGCAAGTATGTCGATATGCTCAACAAAGAAATGCAGGGACTAAATCTCGTTCATGATCTGTGCGACTCCACACATTGTAACAAGTTAGGTCGTATTTTGACAGATTAGTTATTTATGATAAACAGACTGAGCACCAATTCACATCTGGCATTTTTCTCAGTGTTGTTAGTACTCTTTATATAAATTAGCACCATGGTTCTAATATTTATTGCAATTTCATCTTCAGACTAGCCAAAGTTTAAACATCCTAACATTAAAAAGCAACACTGGTGGCTCAAAGTAGCCACCTTTTTAAGCAGTTTGTGTACATTACGACTACATGCATATAACTACCCAAAAGACCCAAACATTTTCCCCAAGTAGTTAATTCTATTAATTAACCATGACTCATGAAACCATAGAACCATATTACTTTCCTTGCAGAGATTTAAACCATCAAAAAGATTTTTTTTTATGTCAGATAGATATACTTCCCCCACCATTATCCACTCCATGAGTAACGATTTCTCTCAAAAATGTAAAATCTCGGAGACGAAACGGCAAATGGTTGAGCCAGTCGGAAGCAGCTTGGAAAAGATCAATCTCTTGCGCACGTTCTTGGGGAGTAATAGGAGATATGAGTGAGCCTTCTAGCTTGTAGGAAGCGAGCCCAATTACTGGTAGACGAACAGTTGGAGAATTACTCATGTTTGGCTTTGCCATGCCTGCATATACATAATATACAAAATGAATTTTCATGAATGGGTGAGAAATGAGTTACATCTTATCACCAATGGGTCAAATATATGAAATTAGAAACATTTCCAAAATTGTTTCCCTCAAAATTATTTTGTTAAATAAAATGTACCCCCTCCCCCTCCTCCTTTTTTTTTTTAAATCTTATTTTAAAGTGTTTCGTATCTACCCAACATACAAAAGTAAATATTCAACTGAACCAGCTTTGACTCAAAACCCAACCAGCCCGCCCGCCCATTTTGCAGAGAAAGAAGAAAGTACTTCCGCGTTGAGTTGACAAAGGATGGATGCTCAAAAAGGCTGTCTGCAAATCTTTTATTGTGGGCCCCATCCCTACTCGATATGACGGGTACCTGAAACCAAGGTTGATTTTGAGACAAAGATCAACATATATCGGGTACCTGAAACCAATAGTTAGAGCTATATACCATGCTATACATATCCAGCTTGCAGGTGATAAATCACAGCTCCTATAGTTTGTCAGCTCTGGAACTCTGTATGAGAGTTCTGCAATCTATATTGTAGAGAATGTATTTCAGCTATATTCACCATTAGTTAAAATAATTTAGAATTCAATGACTTAACTAACCTTCTCAGATAGTGGTTCCCGTCTAAATGGTGACCCTCCGTCCATAAACTCATAAGCAACTGTTCCAGGCCAATCATGCTGAAAAAAGTTGGCACTTGAAGAGCTGTCACCATTGTTTGAACTCCTACAAGAATTCATGACAACAAATTATTCATTGAAACACAACACATGTAGTTATTAATATTTATGTAAACAGATTGTTTACTGATTTAGGAATTATAGTTGATAAGAAGATAATACATACTACTTATGTTGTAAATAGAATTGAGTAGTCAAACTCAAAGATTATTCTTATACATATAAAAAGAACATCACTGAAGCTTTAATAACAAGGAGCAAAGAAGGCACACATAGCAGACAGATCAAATGTGCACGCAGAACTGCAGAAGATAATAAATGCAGCTACATACCGAGTTCTAACATCTCCAAAGCAACCAAGTAATGCAAGCGAAACACCCTAAACTAAGACCTATGAAGATGTACTAAAAATATTTAAACTTAATTACAGGGTATAACTAAGATCTATCTCATTTATAAGTAGTGTTTGGAAAGTACTATACGAAGATCTCAAGAGCCCTAAAACAAATTGCTCTCAGGTGCATTTTCTAGGAGGGGTCATGCATTCGGCTTCCATAAAATCAATGCAATACCTTGTTCACGAATAAATTAGGCAATAAGGTTAAACTGAATATACAAATTATCGCCTATGAGAAACAATGAGCAAAGTTACAATACAATCTTATCGACTGAACTACTAAGCCATTTCACTATCGTTAGCAAGGACATTCGCATCAGCTGAATTACTATTTTAGTATTAAATGAAGCGGTAGTTTCAAAAGCAAACAACTAAAAGATTATTAATGCATGTGTAAAGGCACTTCACAGGCTACCGTAAGCAAGACAGCTATACACTAGAATGACCAATCGCACTAACAAATTCAAAATGAAAAATCTTAACCACCAAACAATGGAAACAAAATCAGGCCAGAACTAAGAGCATGATATTGGCTATGCTACATGATGTAATTTGTTCTTTTTTACTTCAAAGTTCAAAGGAAAATACAGTTGATGAAGCATTTCAAAAAAGTAAACGGCATGTATTCGATCATATAGAAAAATAAAAGAGTTCAGTCACCTAGAGGATATGCCATTTGGTCTCCATATGGTTCTTTCTTTCAATAATAATACTACATTAAATGCAAACTACGTCACCGATACGATGCTAACTCCACGAGAATAATTATGTATACTTCTTTTTCCTAAAAAAGAGGAGTTAACTAATACGAAAGTGAATACAACGACATAATAATCTAATAACACACAGTGCTTCAAACTTTGAATAACTTGAAATATATTTAACAAGTTCAAATCCTTTTTAACAATCCTAATAGCTTTCCAGCAAACTAAGTGTTTCAATTCTTCATACCTGATGACAGACAACAGTTAAGGATGCATAGAACAGAACCCTTCATACAACATATATATATATATATTGCTCTATAACCATCTAACTAATCACTACAGTAAACTTATATCATATCATTCCTCTGCAATATAATATATATGAAAACGAATGTATGTCCATGGTAAGAAAGCATCTAACTTGGTAATATGTAACCTTTAAGCCATAACATTCAAATCTAAAACAGATTAAAGAAAAACAGTGAATACGAATACCCAAAAGAGCTGCAATAAATGGAAGAATGACCACACAATCATGCATGATGAATACATGTATTCCAGAAAGAGCTGCAACTGATAGTATTATTGTATTGACTACATTGGCGTATCATAAGATAATATCATAAGTCATAACGCTACAAATTGTAGGAGTTTAGCCAGCATATATCTCTATTAATAATCGTGAATTAAAAATCTATTGCCAACTGATTTACGCCTGTTCACTATCATTAGCAAGGTCATTCACATCAGCTGAATTACTAGTTGAGTATTAAATCAAGCTGTAGTTTCAGGAGGCAAACAACTAAAAGATTATCAGCGCATGTCTAAGGCATTTCATAGGCTACCGTAAGCAAGACAGCTACACACTAGAATGACCAAACACCCTTTAGCAGTACAAACACATTTCAAAATGAAAAATCTTAACCACCAAATGATGGACACAAAATCAGGCCAGAAACTAAGAGCCTGATATTGGCTATGCTACATGAAGCAATTTTGTTCTTATTTACTTTTAAGTTTAAAGATAAAATATGCTGTAGTTGATGAAGCATTTCAAAAAAAGTAAACGGACGTGTATGTATACATACAGAAAAATTAGGTGACTTTGCAGTAATAGACTTCAGTCACATAGAGGATATGCCGTTTGGTCTACATATGGCTCTTTCCGACAACAACATTACATTAAATACAAACTACGTCACATATACAATGCTAACGTACTCTGCAAGAATATCTAGCTTTATGCCTCTATATACCTCTTTTTCCTTAAATAGAGGAGTTAACTTATACGAAAGTGAATTCAACGGCGTAATAATCTATAACACACGTGCTTGAAACATTTTAGCCAATAACATATATAGTACTGTTGTAGCCCTAGGGTGTTTGATTAAATCTTCATATATACACTACTCGGATAAATAACTTAAAGCATATCTAACAAGTTCAGATCCTTTTAACAATCCTAAGAGTCCTCCAGCAAACTACACGTTTCAGTTCTTCATACTTGACGATGGACAACAGTTAACGGTATATAGAACACGACCCTTCATACAAGATATTGTTCTATAGCCATCTAATTTATCACTACAATAAACTTATATCATATCATTCATTTATAATATAACACATATGAAAACAAAATGTATGTCCATGATAAGAAAATAAGCATCTACAGTAACTTAGTTAACTTTGTGACCTTTAAGCTGTAGCAATCAAATCTAAACAAGATTAAAGAAAAACAAAATATTAAAATTACTTACTCAATCGGCCTCGTATCTGCCTTTGAAGAGTCCATGTAGAGCTGGATGCCTGATAAAGTAGGATTATAATATTGTGTGGTCGGATATTCACCATCCAACAAGAATGGCACCCCAACGCCATATGCACTCCCCATCATAAAAAATTCACACAGGTCGCCTAAGGAAAAATACGGTAAACCATTCCTTGAACTCGTCTGTAAATGCAACACTTCATACATTTTAGCTACTAGCACTATATATAAAACACATCAAAACATCACATTTCTTATACTGACTACATATTCACTATACCTCCTTTGACCTAAAATCTATTTGTAGATTATTCTTTTAACAGTCATTAAGTCAAATTTAGGGCAGATTAACCCTTTTTCAACACAAACTCTCAATTTTAAACTAAATAAGTAAATATCTTTCAGTTTTTATAAGTTATACAAATATAAAATAAAAGCATCACAATTCATAATATATCTAAACTTATATTCAAATATCATAAAACTAAAAACTTAGGGTTTATTTCAATAGCTAGTAATATTAAAATTGAATAAACACCTTTTAAGTCTTTTTCAACACAAAGTTGCAAATTACAAACAACATTCAATTTTAACTTCAAATTATACAGCTAAAAAAACATCAAATAATTCAAATAACAACTACTAATATTTTATATAGAAACAAAAATTTAATAAAAACTTAGGGCTTCTTTCATATTTCAACAGTACTAATATGCAAATGTAATTATATACTCCTTCAATCTCAAATTAATAATCCACTTTTTATTTTTTGGTTGCTCCAAATTAATTGTCCACTACTAAAATTATATATTGACCGGTTTAACATATTACCTCTACTTGTGTTTAAATTTTTTTAATTTAAAAACCCCTTTTTTTAAAATTTTTTAAATTTAAAAAATTTTTTTAAAAAAATTTTTTTTTTTTTTTTTTTTTTTTTTTTTAAAAAACCCTTTTTAAATAAAATTTTTTTTTTTTTTTTTCCCAAAATTTTAATTTTCCAAAAAAATTTTTTTTTTTAAATTTTGGGGAAAAAAAAAATTTTTTTTTTTTTTTTAAAAAAAACCCCCAAATTTTTAAATTTTTTTTTTAAAAGGAAAAAAATTTTTTTTTTTTTTTTTTTTTTTTTTCCTTTTAATTTTTTTTAAATTTTTTTTTTAATTTAAAAAAAAAAAAAAAAAAATTTTTTTAAAAAACCCCAAAAAATTTTTTTTTAAAAACCCCCTTTTTTTTTTTCCAAAAAAAAAAAAAAAAAAAATGGTTAAAAACCACCCCATTTTAATTCCTTTTTTTTTTAAAATTTAATTTTTTTTAAAACCCCCAAATTTTTTTTTTTTTTTTATTAAAATTTTTTTTTTAAAAATTTTTTTTTAAAATTTTTAGGAAAAAAAATTTTTTTTAAAGGAAAATTTAAAACCCCCCCAAAAATTTTTTGGGAAACCCTTTTTTTTAAAAAAAAAAAAAAAAAATTTCCCAATTTGTTAAAAAAAAAAAAGGGGGAAAAGGAAAAAAAAAAAATTTTTTTTTTTTTTTTTTAAAAAAAAAAAAAAAACCCCCTTAATTTCCCCTTTCAATTTTTTTTTTAAAAAAACTTAAATTTCCTTTTTTAAAAATTTTTTTTTTGGGTTTTTCCCCCCTTTTTTTTAAAATTTAAAAATTTTTTTTGGGTTTTTGGTTAAATAGAAAAATTTTTTGGGGAAGGGTTTTTCCAAAAAAAAAAAGAAGGGGGAAAAAAAATTCCCCCCCCCCATAAACCAAAAGGCCCACCCTAAAAAAAAAAAAATTTTTAAATTTTAAAATTTTCCCCTTTTAAAAAAAATTGGAAACAAACCCAAAATTTTAAAATTTTTTAAAAAAAAAAGGAAACCCTTTTTTTTTTTTAAAAAAAGTTTTTAAAATTTTTTTTCCCCCCCTTTTTAAAAAAAAAAAGGGTTTTTTTTTTAAAAAAAATTTTTTTTTAAAAAAAAACCCTTAAAAAAATTTTTTTCCCCCGGGGGAAAAAGGGAAAAAATTTTTTAAAACCCGGTTTTAAACCCAAAAAAAATTTTTTTTTAAAAAACCCCTTTTTTTCCGGGTTTTTTTTTGGTTTTGGGGTTTTTGGGAACCCATTTTTTTTTGGGGGGGGGGTTTTTTAAAAAAAGAAAAAAGGGGCCCCCCCCAAAAAAAAAAATTAAAAGGTTGGGAAAAAAAAAGGGAAAAAAAAAACCCAAAAATTTTTTAAAATAAATTTTAAAAAATTTTCCCTTTAAAAAAATTTTTTTTGGGAATTTTAAAAAGAAAAATTTTTTTTTTTCCCCCCAAAAAAAGGGAAATTGGTTTAAAAAAAAAAAAAATTTTTTTTTTAAAATGAAAATTATATTTAAAAAATACACTTTATTGCAACTATTAATACATAACTAAAACCCCGATGCTTGGAATAACATAAATAACCCAATCGTCAATATATCTCTTTACTCGAGTTCTTGATACCAAACACTATTATATTGTAACATATCTGAACATATAATAAAAAGTTGATCAAATTTTTAAACAAATTACTACCTTGAGCATAGAGTTGCCTTTGATGTCTAGTTCTTTTTCCAACAGGCAAGTTAAAAAAATCCATTATGATCAAACAATGTTGTTTAAGAGTTTGAATTTTTTGAAGTGTTTGTTTGTGATGATCATATGAAATGAACTGTTTTTGAATGCATAATATGAAGCATCAGTGACAACTGGCTAGTGTGTGTTTTCTTGGTGTAATAAGTATGTGAGAGATATACGAGTTATGGCGGGTTTTTTTATAGTAATTGATGTGATTTTTTTGTAAGCACGCTAAGAAATTTACTTCTTTTTAAACTTACTATTTTTCGTTACTTTTTTTACTTTTTTTAGTAATGTGTAGTGGTGCAAGTTGGTATGTTAGAGTTGAGTTTTGGTAACATAAATTGACGAAAAGTATGGTCATGACAAAGTACTACAAATATAGAGAACGAGTTGGCCATAGCATCTATAGTTGGTCGCTTAACATGATACGATACCATAGCACCTATACCGGTCGCTTAACATGATACGATACCATAGCACCTATACTCGCCGTTTAACATGATACGATACCATAGCACCTATAGTCGGTCGTTAACATGATACGATACCATAGCACCTATAGTCGGTCGCTTAACAAGATACGATACCATAGCACCTATAGTCGGTCGCTTAACATGATACGATACCATAGCACCTATAGTCGGTCGCTTAACAAGATACGTATACCATAGCACCTATAGTCGGTCGTTTAACATGATCACGATACCATAGCACCTATACTCGGTCGTTTAACATGATACGATACCATAGCACCTATACCGGTCGCTTAACATGATACGATACCATAGCACCTATAGTCGGTCGCTTAACATGATACGATACCATAGCACCTATACTCGGTCGGTCGTTTAACATGATACGATACCATAGCACCGTAGTCGGTCGTTTAACATGATACGATACCATAGCACCTATACCGGTCGCTTAACATGATACGATACCATAGCACCTATAGTCGGTCGTTTAACATGATACGATACCATAGCACCTATACTCGGTCGCTTAACATGATACGATACCATAGCACCTATACTCGGTCGCTTTAACATGACCTATACCGGTAACATGATACCATAGCACCTATACCGGTCGTTTAACATGATACGTATATAGCACCTATAGCAACATGATACTAGCACCTATACTCGGTCGCTTAACATGATACGATACCATAGCACCTATACTCGGTCGCTTAACATGATACGTATACCATAGCACCTATACTCGGCCGTTGAACGATACCATAGATAGTTAAACAAAAAATGGTTAAAAGTTACATTGTACCAAACGCTTTGTGGTTTATCGAGTACAACATTTGATCGTGATAATGTAGGGCATTCATGGCGCCCAAGGTAACAACAATGGTAGTTCACCAAGAAGCTAAAAGAATGAACAATGGTAGTTCACAATTGATGTGTTATTAATTTTAGTTATTGACAATGATAATAAAGATTTTTTTCAATAAATATATTTGATTAAAACACCTTTTGTCGGGGACATGTCCCCGGAAAAACTTTTCTTGATTTTTTTATTTTCCCTCCCATCTTTTTACTTTATCCCGCCATAACCTTCCCCGGGGACATGTCCCTGGCAAAAGTCTTGCTAAAAGACAAACATAACCTTCCCCGGGGACTTGTCCCCGGCGAAAAGGCCACCTGCACCACCACTACATCATCGCGCCGCCTCCATCACCACTACATAACGGTTCATTCATTTTCTCTTCTTTGTAATATTTGGCTGCGCAAATGATTAATATTTTCAGTTGGTAATATTTGGCTTAATTTAGACTATAGCTTATTCATTATTTAGCTTAATTTAGTGCTTTAAATAGGCAGCAGTTTACTTTTTTGTAGCCTTGGTTTAGCTTATTTTCTTTTTCCTATTGCTTGTCCATGATTCCTTAGGTAGTTTTTAGGATTAGTGTCTGCTTCTGGTAGCTTATTTACAAGCTTGTTGTAGCATTTTTTTTGCCTCGATCGCCTCTTTATTTTTTCTCGCTCGCTTTGCGCTCCATTCGCCAATGCTTAGTTTTTAAGTTTTTCTTAAAAAGTCTTATTTTAGTCCTCAATTTAGTTTACAAATAGAAAAGTCAAAAAAAAATAATAATAGTGAAAGAAAGGCTCCAAAGGGATTTGAACATGGGACCTTCTGCACAGCCCTCCAACGACCTAACACCCATATATAGCATTAACTATATTACTTTGTAATAACTTTTCGAGAAATTAAAAATAGATAACCCTCGTTGTATAACTATATATATATCCTAAAATGATTAAAAAATGTGATAACCCTCGCTTAATATGTGCTTTGCTTTTATACTTATAGGAATATAGTGTCTATCGTCACCTCGAGTGCAAGCCACCACGTACCGAGGCCAATCCGCGACCACAAATGAGAACAAAAGGTAAGATATGTCGTTGAGTATTTTAAATAGTTTAGGGTTTTAGGTAATGAGAACTATCCATCATCGGGTATCAAAGACCCTTTAAACTATTAGGTTGAATTGGTCATTTTAACAATTAGGGTAGGAGTAGGATGGTGGATTTTGGGACGAAACCAAGATCTGGCAGGTGTTGGGTCCACCCTTTCATGTGCAATAGCACTTTAACTATGTTAATGAGATCATGTTGTTTCATCCGCTTGTGATACAAAGATTTGATCATGTTTGCTTAAGACTTTTTGAACAATGTGTCTAGGGTTGAGGTTGGTGAAAACATGAGAATGGTGTTAGTGTGTCTAGTTAAAGTGCTATTACACCATTTCCACAACATTCATTCATTTCTTACAATGATCTTCCAAAAACTCACCAAATTCTCTTATATTATCAAACAACAAAAATGAACTTAGTGGCGGTGACACGTGAGCTTCATGATGAGTTTCTGACGAGGTACACGTTTCTTGGTCCACAAGATACAGAGCAGTGTCACCCATTTTTGTTACGGTTTGTTATGGTTAACCGATGATGAGGGTTGAATCTTGAAGGGTAGAAAGGTGGTGCAAAAGAGTTTAGCTTGGTTTGAGAGTGTTTTTATTGTGTGTTTTTTGGTGAGAAACTCCATGAGTTTGTGTGAGAGAGAGAGGTCAGAGATGATAAGAAGATGTATGAAATGGTGTGTAATGATAGAGATATAATGGTGGCGAGAGATATGAAAGGGTTTGTGAGGGTGCCTCATTAACTCCACTTCACTCGCCATCACTATCATTACAAACCCTTTCATCTATCTTCTTAAAATCTCCGACCCCTCTCTCTCTCTCTCACAACATGGAGTTTCTCACCAAAACACACACTAAAAACACACACAGCTATGAACACTCAAAGCGGGCTAAACCATTTTGCACCACCTTTCTACCCTTCAAGATTCAACTCATCATCGTGCAACCATTACAAACCGTAATAAGAAATAGGTTGTACACTTTCCCATCTCATCGGACCAAGAAACCGTGTACCTCCTCGGCCAGAACCATCGTAGGCCACGTGTCACCGCCGCTAAGTTCATTTTTGTTGTTTGATAATGTAAGAGAGAATTGGTGAGTTTTTTGAAGATCATTGTAAGAAACAGAATGAAATGTTGTCGGGAAATGGTGTAATAGCACTTTAACTAGACACACTAACACCATTCTCATGTTTTCACCAACCCTCAACCCTAGACACATTGTTCAAAAAGTCGTAAGCAAACATGATCAAATCTTTTGTATCACAATCAAAATAAACAACATGATCTCATTAACCTAGTTAAAGTGCTATTACACATGAAAGGGGGTGGACCCCCAACACCCTGCCAAGATCTTGGTTTAGGTCCCAAAATCCACCATCCTACCCTCCTTCTCTAATTGTTAAAATGACCAATTCAACCCTAATGGTTTAAAGGGTCTTTTTGATACCCGATGCTTAGATAGTTCTCATTACCTAAAACCCTAAACTATTTAAAATACGCAGGTTAAGCTTTGGACAAACCCAAGAAGGTAATATATCGGAAGAAGCAGAAGATATGGATTATGTTAGGATATGTTTGTGAGAATAACATGGTTAGGATTCCCGCTAAATGGATTATACGATAGTTTTAGACCATTTGCGTAAGGTAGCTTATGTATAGTTTTGGACCATTGGCGATTTTGGAAACAAATTTTATGTTATCGATTGTGTTGTAGCGAATTTGGACCATTTGGTTATATATGATATTATGTTTAGCGATTTTGTGTTGTTGTAGCATAAAATAGGTTGAAAACAGGTTGTTACATTGTAGATTTTTTTCGGAAAAAAATCTGAAAATTACCCATTTTGCAGCAATTTCTGCAACATGGGTCAAAGTCTTTCACCGGGTATCCCCGGCGAAAGTGTCATAGATAACATTAGTTTTTAATTTTCCCCGAGGACATGTCCCCGGTGAAGCAGTTAAAGATAAAGTTTTGTTACCCTTTCCCCGGGGACAGTCCACGGCAAAACAAAGTGCCACGTCGAACATATTTGACCGGTGACAATTGCTGCGGGACCCACATGTCCCCGGTAAAGGTTGTAAATAGTCCTAGGGGAAAGGTATCCCCGAGACGGTATTGCCGGGGGAATTTCTGCGAGGACATGTCCCCGGGGAAGGGTATTGCAGAGGACATGTCCCCGGCGAAAGGCCTGAAATTTCGCCTGCAAAAGCGACAAATGTTGTAGTGATTTCTTCTCATTTCCTCTACTTCTTTCTAGTTTTCTCTTTCATGGTTACATTTTATATTCATGTCATAATATAAATCTTCATAGTCAACTCATTGCACCTAAAGAAAAACCGCTTCATCGCATTTCCCAGGTTTTGACTAAAATCTATTGGGTTTAGCTTTGCCGTTACAACTGAAAGAGAGATTGGTCCGGTCCGTTTTGAAAGAAAACATGCTACTTCTGTTTGTTATAGATTTTATATGATGCGAAGAATATTTAAAGATTATCCTTTTAGTGACTAATTATTTACATAGTAATTTGATTATTGTGATTCTGTTTGAGTTTGTTACGTTGTTAATTGTAAATATTTAGAAGCAACAATTGGGATGTTTCTTGTTATATTATGATGTTTATGATTTGAAGTTCTATTTTCAACATAGCTTTGTGTTGATATTGTTTTGTTCATCATGTAGCTGTATTAGTTGTGTGTCTTAAAATTATGTACAACAAGGAAAAAGAGATGTACCAATTCAGTATTCATTCAAGTTAAGAGATAAATTTTGTCTATTTTACCGAAATGTGCAAGTATTAAGGATGTTGGCAAATCTTGGAAATGAAAATGTATTTTGTGTAATTGATAAAGGAGTTTAAACGTATGTTTTTAAGGGGTCATTTAAGCCTTAAATTCGTATATTTATGATCAAATATTGCCTAAATTCGTTCATTTTTACTTTTTAGATACTTTGAAAGCAAAAGCTGAAAATCATGCATATTTTGTACGAAAATGGATGAAAATGTGAAGAAAACGATCAAGGTATGAAAAAGTCTGGAAAAGAGCTCCAGACGGCATCACAACCTATAAGGTGGCGCCGTCACTTGCAAACGAAGATACCAAGACAGCCCAGACTTTATTAGAGAAGTCTTAGTGAAAAAGTAATGAAGTAACAAGTGACACCGTCACTTGTTAGAAGAGCTGGAATTTTCTGCCAAATTTATAACATGACGGTCCAGGATAATTAAAGAGGGACGGTGTCAGCGATTTCTTGACAGAGTCCGAGTTACAAAGCGACCCCGTCAAAGCTATAAAGTTACAAAGACGAAACCCTAATGGGACGGTGTCAGCGATTTCTTTTACAGTATTTTTAGGGTTTTAACACCCTCTATCCTTAAGAGATAAGTATCTTATTCTCTTCTATCACTATGTTTGATTTATGCTTGATTATGATTACTTGTTTCTCTATCTTTAACATGTCTAGCTAAATCAACATATTGTTTGCTTAGATGTAATGAAACCTAGTTGTTAATTATTGATTTTCGTCTCTTGTTTAAGTGGTTGTTACACGTTAGGTTGGAAAAACTTGCTTCTTCATTTAGTTTTGCGAGCTTGAACGCCCTAAAAATGTATTTATGTCCTAGAGTGCACTAGCAGACTTTTTGGTGCGTGAATTGCGATTGTTGATAATAGAAGATTTGGGGGAGATAACTTAGGTTACTTAGCAATCCCGGTTTTTTAGAGGAGATCAATACATTCATAGAGTTAGGGTATTAGGCACCTCCCTACGACTAATGAAATACAACGTGTCAATTAAATATGGATGTGACAATTCGACTAATCAATATGAGATAACTATGGAGTAGTGAAATCTAAGTAATCACGCTTTTACCTGTCATAAGAATCCTCATTTACTTTTATTTGAAATTTGGTTTTAATTAGTTTAAGCAGTTGATAATAGAACCCCCAATCTAAATATCGAGAATTTAATTTGCTTTCAAAAAATATAAAAAGATAAAAATAATCATCCCTCACCTTAGACCTATTCGTCATATATCTTGACATTCCTAACATTATTCCCCTAGAGAATGATTAATCCCTCGTTTCTTACATATAGTACACTACAACGTTTTGGTACACTGCCTATGAGGATTGTAAAACTTCTTCGGAGGGTTACATCCACTGCATCAGTAATATTGGTTTGTATAATATGTTTATTAACTTGTATTCTTCATTAGGGAGTGCTCTATTAATAACATCAATTAGATGTTCACCAGTCAAATTTTTCTTAATGGTCGTGTATCAATTGATTGTACTTAACGATTAGTGATTTGTACGTAATTGCTTAAAATCTATTTTTGAAAATTAAAAAAAAAAATACATAAAAAATGATTAATAATGCCTTATATGTAGTATAGATAATCTGAATAAATAAAAAGTTTCATGTTAAAAGATGAGAAATGTTGGAATATAATTTTTCCGAAAGAAATTTCACAAACATATGTGACAAGTAATGATCAAGGTGCACGAATCATGTTTATATATTGCATTTTCTATTTTCTCTCACTCTTCATATTTAGTTAACACATATAAAACAAGCATAATACTCGTGTGTCACATTGAGGAAGTTTTATATCACATAATTTATAATTTATATAACACACAAATAAATTAAAAACTTCATTGAAAAACTTTAAAACATCATTCAAACATTAACATTGTCAACCATCTGACAAACAAATTCAGAATTTTCACCAAAACATTTACCTTCTAGAACAAAAGGAGATATGTTTAAATGTCTTTCAAGATTTTCAAGATGCGTAAAATTATCAGAAACATATTCATCTTCATGAAATCAAATGTAGCATCCGCAATATCATAAGAGAGAGGATCAACACTTGAGTGACAAACATATGAAAAAAGAATTAAAGAAATTCAATTGTTAATGTCACACATAAAAACAACATAAAGCCACAATATCTTATACTAATAACTTACGAACAATATTGTTTCTTTCAACAAACTCCGTATTATACATCTCAACATCAATAGTTTTAGATTAGACATGCAACCATCCTGAGGTTAAACAAAAATGGGATATAAAATAAATTAAATGAAACAACCTTACATAACATATTAGAAAATAGCATAATTTTATTTTTCAGAACTCACATCGTAACGTTCAACATCACATGTTCTGAAACTATAGGAAAAATCGCAATCACTGTAATAATATTGCACTGAAGGCAATATAAGTGTAACCCTCGAATCATGTTGGATATAAAGAAAGTATGTTGATGATTTATGATACAAATATAAAATATATGAAGTCTTCAATAGTATATAGCGGTTGATGTATACTTACAAATAAATAGAAAACACAAACCGCTAATAATACATTTAAATCAAAAAATAAGTACTACCGCGAAAATAAAATAAATTCATAAGCCATCTATCTTAACATATATTTGGGCCTGGACATAAGCCCATAATACCATTGCCCATCACAAGGCCTGAGAAACCATTCAACTTTTAGACCTAAAAAAACTAAAACAACTTTTCCTATATAAATCAACATACACAAATTATCTTCTGAAACAAAATATATTAAAAAAAAAAGTCTCTTTTGCACCAACAGTTAATGGCAGAAAACATTGCGTTCAAAATCAAGATGCTCGATCAAGTAAGTCATGAAACAGACCGAGATCTGGAGAAAGCAAAGTCTGTAAACACGACTGTGGAAGAAATAATAAAAATAGCAAAAGGAAGATAGGATCTCACTCAAGTTATCCTGAAGGTAGGAAGCTCAGATCTATTTAAGAAGACAGAAGCCTTGCTCATCGATGTTCGTAATCAAGAAATAGAAGTACTTAAAGAACTTTTGAAGATTCAAAAAGACACATCAGAAAATATGAATGAAAATTTTTAGTTTGTTAAAAATATAAAGAATATGTGAAGGATTATGAATGTAATTTTAATTTGTTATGTAACTCAAGATGGATTATTATTAATTTAATTTTAATTTGTGAATGTTGTGAGCTGAAATATTATTGGTCATAAAGGTACATGTTCAGCATGATCTGAGGATATGATATACACACGTGTCAAGCACGTGTGTTTCTCTAATTATCAAATTCGATTAAGCTGAAAACATATTAGTCAATGTGTTACATCTTCAGCGTATATTGATATTTCATGGTTTTAGTTTGTGGATTACACGTGCTGAGTAGATGATATAAACACAAACAAGCACGTGTGATACATTCAGCATGATAATCTGAAATAAGATTATATGATCAGTGCATACATTCAACATGATAAGTAAGGATTTGAGTTTATAGATAGTATGTGCACGTTAGATAATAGAGACACGTATCAAACACGTGAGTTCATCTAAATATCCTACATTGTTACTTTAAAAGGCATGTAAATATTTAAAAAAAATTAAAACAACCTAACCAAATAGTTACTTTATAAAGAATTAGTTTATATGAAACCACAAATAAAAAAGCGGTCAACATACATGTACTATGGATGACATCATAAAGACCAACTTGTTGATAATAATGATTATAAAAATATGTGACTTTTTATAGGATAGTCATTTTGTGAATAATAATTGATTAAACAAAGAAAAATGATTTTACATGTATTCTTTACACCAACAATTTCAACATCAGAGTCATATAACACATGATTTTCTTTTACATCTCCAGCTTGTTCATCCTTGACATCTCCAGCTTGTTCATCCTTGACATCGTAGAGAACATTCACATGATCAACAGCAGCTTCAGCAACAACATCAACTTTTAGAACAACACATGCAAACTTGACATCTTCATCACTCACAAACACCTTTTGATCACCATCTGTAACCACCTTATAATTGTCATATTCATAACCAAACATGTTCCCTTTAACCTGGCCCAAATGAACGTAATTCTAAATCTTTGAAACGTTGAATTTTCTAGTAGAATTTAGGATAAATTCATCAATCTGAAATAGAAAACAAAAACAATAAGTTACTTTTTACAAAAGAACAAAAGTTGGTATTGATAGATAAAATCAAAATAAAATAAAGACTAAAATACACCGTTGGTCCCTAAACTTGGTAGGGTGCATCGCGATGGGACGGAACTCGGCATATTCATCGTGGTGAGTCCAAACCTTGGCCTTTAAATGCCAAATCAGTCCCTTTGACCAATTCTCTGTTAGTCAAAGTCTGTTAACTTCCCCATGTGCCTTGCACATGAGGGTAAACTCGTCATTTCATTATTTTGGTCTATTTTATTTCATCTTCATCTTCCTCATGGGCTAAACCCAGATTCCGGCGACCTTAAACCCAGAATCCGGCGACCAAGAAAAGGTGTCATGTGTCATCTATAATGAGACGTATTACGATAAAAGATATAACGTGTGGTATTTCTTAACCACCTCACTTTTTCCTTTCCTTAACGAGTCAAACTTCTCAGATATTGCATCAGTAACGAGCCCAAGCATCATTGCAAATATAAGCATCCCACCAAAGCTTATGGACATCGAAACTAACCTCGGACCAACTCCCTCGAAATTAGCATGGTTTCCGAATCGGCAACATACGCCCACGACAACCAAAGACAATCGCCAAGTCACATCAAGAACACCAAAGAGCACCAACCCACCAACACCAATAAGTAAAAGAGTTGCAACCAAAGAATGCCAACGGCTTTGAATATGGGCGCATCGATAAGAACACATCAACCTTATAAGCTAACCGCTTATTTGAGACGCCTTCCTTTAAATTGTCTCGTTGATCTTGTCTTGGATATGTACTCCACGCACTTGAGAAATATAAAAGGGATTGAAAGAAGTGTAACGGAGACGGCTAATGCTATACTTTTTAAACTCTTGTTCGGAAAATTAACACTTTCTTCGAATTGGGATCATCGTAATCCATCGTTAGATTGCATACTTGTAATCTCCCGCTGAGTTTTGTAATCAGGCGCATATACAGAACAAACTATCTATATAATGAATGTAAAAGGAAACCGAGAGACCGCAAATAAGTATTCTATGAAGATATAACCGAGGTAAAGTCAAGAGCAAATCAAAGAAGCGTGTTGTAGATTCTGTCTTGTTGTTGGCGTGTGTGTCAACTTGACAGAGGCAAAGTTTTAAGTTAAGAACAAACATGATTATAAATGCATTGTTTATGATAATGCGATGAATCCTAGATGAAATGAGATGATCTGCCTCTAAAAAAATTTGTGTTTCATTTTTGATAGTCGGTTTGTTGCATAGTGTATGAAATTTTTGTATAACACTTTACTAATAAGATAATTAAAACCATAATGTGTTTATCTAAACACTAGAAACTAAGTATGGCAGGCTTCAAGTCATATTACATAAATAATTAGTTTCAGAGCACATATCCAAACACCCCCTATGAGTGCTATAAACCTGGAGCACACTTGTTTTACAAATCCTAAAGCCCGATCTAAGATAAACGACTTACATGGTTGTATTTGAACATCAATTTTATTTTGAATTTTGATTACTATGTTTTTGGATTGATG
This sequence comes from Chrysanthemum lavandulifolium, assembly GCA_022545495.1. Lineage (NCBI taxonomy): Eukaryota > Viridiplantae > Streptophyta > Magnoliopsida > Asterales > Asteraceae > Chrysanthemum > Chrysanthemum lavandulifolium. Next base: position 83,869,762 of record CM040243.1, on the reverse strand, counting down.
GTTGTGATGTTTGATTTTAAATGACATACAAGTATAGAAGCGGTAATTCAGATTTTAGAATGCAATGATCACTTGTATATATCTGTAGAAATGAGTGATGATGGTCACTTTGTAATCAAGAAACATGAAAACTATGGCCTTTTTAGCATTAACATAGTAGCATTTTGACAATTTAAGGTTTGATTATGACTCATGGACTCATGGTAATACAGTAGGAGCTGCAGCTGCAGTTAGGATTGTAATATCAAGAACTGGAGCACCTATATTTTGTGTACTTACCATTGACTCATAAACTCTAAGAGCCGGCAAGGTAAAGTCCAAGTAGAAAGGAAGGCGGGCCTTTAAAAACGATGGTCGACTGTTGACAAAAGCTAACATAATTGTTTGATTGTGACAAGAATTCTTCGTACTACTTTGGTACAAGTTGACAAAATACCTACTTTCAATTGGTCTAATCTCTCATATCTTCATAGTTTATACCAATGAATTTGCCAACAACCATAACAATCGTTCTCAAACCAACTATTTGCCTCACTGACTTGAACCAAACTTTTTAACAGATATGAACCACTGACTTGAACCAAACTTTTTAACAGATATGAACAAGACCACATGTTATATCTTTTATCGTAATACGTCTCATCATAGATGACACATGACACCTTTTCTTAGTCGCCGGATTCTGGGTTTAAGGTCGCCGGAATCTGGGTTTAGCCCATGAGGAAGATGAAGATGAAATAAAATAGACCAAAACAATGAAATGACGAGTTTACCCTCATGTGCAAGGCACATGGGGAAGTTAACAGACTTTGACTAACAGAGAATTGGTCAAAGGGACTGATTTAGCATTTAAAGGCCAAGGTTTGGACTCACCACGATGAATATGTCGAGTTCCGTCCCATCGCGATCCACCCTACCAAGTTTAGGGACCAACGGTGTATTTTAGTCTAAAATAAATTTAAGAATATAGCCTCCTTCTCCAAAACAGTTTTTTCAAGATCATGATTGTGATGGTCTGCTATTGCAAAAGATAAAACAATTTAAGAATATGTCCTTATCAGCTTTTGATTGTGATGGTCTGCCATTGCAAAAGAGCAAATTTGAAGTATATGAGAAACGTTAAAAATTTATTTGGAAGATAAATGTTTTAAGAAAACTTGAATAAGGTCGAAGATGAATGATCAATTTATAAGATGTATGCTGAAATAACCGCAATATGAAGTTAAAAAAGATAATTGTACTCGCTATTTTAATTATTAAAAAAAACACAATATTCCTGATCTTTCGCAAACATATAAACTGTAATCACCATATTAGAGCTCCAACATAATATAATTGTCAAAGGATCAGCCACCATAATAATGATTGAACCCCATCAGCATCGTTAGAATACATACATTTAAATAAAAAATAAAAGAGTAAATAATACAACCTTAAAGAATTACAACATAAAAAGCGTTGAGGATCCTAGTTAGAGAGTTATGAGACATTGGTTAGATCACTTGATATATCAGGTATTGCAAGTAATAGCATATATGAATGACATATCAAGTTGTCTAACAAAATCTCATAGCTCACTTGAACATGATATCCAGGTGAAAAGTGCATAAGAAAACATGGATTTATTAGCAGTATTTAGACAAAAAAATACCACAATTAGAGAACGAATCAACCTTCTCATCCATTATAACCGCAACAAACTTCAGATTTTTTATAACGAATTCAAACACAAAAAATCTTCATTATATTTCTCAAACACTTAAACTGTAACCACCATTTTCAAGATCCCAAATAATATAACTGCCAAAAGAATAGCAAAAATAATAAGGAAATTATTCAATCCCATTAGAAATAAATATAATTTAATCAATAGGTTTGATGTTGAACCCTCTAAATGACGGGTGAGTTTGGTAAAAGTAATGAAGAGTCAGAAGCGTAGTGTGTGCAGAGTCACAACATCATCTCACGACTTCTTAAAGAAGCATTGGAAAAATGAGCATTCCTAAAAATAGCAAAGCTCGCCGCCCTTTGCCAAACGAACAATAAAAATCAAAAAGCTCATTGTCCATCGCTCATCGCCCCAAAAAACTCCAAAGCTCACGCTAAATATAGTTAACGTAGCTTATAGTTTAAACTATAAGGTACATCATTTAGAGGGTTCAACATAGCAATGAGCAACATCATAAAAAATATATATATAATTAAAAATTGGGTTTCATGTTAAATTAGTGATAAAGCATGCGTTTCTGACACATGTGTAAATATTTATTCAATTAATGAAACCGTTCCAGATGATGAAACAATTTAAATAGTTAGTTTGCATATGGACGAACAACAAAATCATCAAAAATTACAGTTTTTATAAGAAAAACTACTTCAATCATTTCAGCATCTGGAACGGTTACATTCTTTTAAGAAATATCAACAACTTGGTCATGATAAACACGAATCTTATCATTAAGATCGGCACATAGACAAAAATTTAAACTATATTAATTTCGAGCAGCATAATTCACTTAAAACTACATTTAAATACAAATATTAAACATTACGTATCTATATAAAGTACAAAATTCAACATCATGTTAATTTACAAAAATAAATTAAAGGGCAAATGGCACAAAAAGGCATCAAAGTTAAGGTCCATTTCCAATTAAGGTATTATACTTTTTTTCTTGCATAAAAAGGTACTCAACAAAAAATTTTGGCGGATTTGGGTTTTTTACTAACGCTCGTTAACTCACTTCGTTAGTATATTACATGTTTAGTCCTCGAATTTGTTTAATAATTTCATGCAACATCCAAACTTACAATGTGACATTTCATATTTGTTTTGTATAATCATTTCAACCCAATTCAACCCAATTCGTTTTGTATAATCATTTCATATTTTCTCAGCAACTTTTTATCTTAAAAGAGAATTCCTTTTATTTCTAAAGTTACGTACACATATTTTAGAATGAAATGATTATCAAGAAGGATAAAAGGTGGTCTAGATACGCAAAGTGGATTAGTTACTTGTGTTCAAAACAACTAGGATTTACTTACATAATGTTCACTTCTACATTACCTAATGATTATAACAAACATACACCAATGAGCAAGAACAGAAGTTTGACTAGGAGAACGTGATCCACACTTTCGCTTACCTCATATAATATACTTAGTAATAGATTATGAAACATACAAATAACGAGCACATAACAAAAACTTGACTCCTTGAACATGGTTGCTTGCTAGTCTTCATAGATTCTTTAGTTACTTGTGTACATAAATGGTGCCATTTTCATGCCAAGTAACTTCCCTTTACTACATTATTAGTCGAACCGGATGCATTGCTTGTGTCAAGTTTGACTATTGGAATTTGGAACAAGACAAATACAAGAACCATAATCACTAAACCGAAACTAATTATTGATGGTAAAGATCCAAACTTTCTCAAGCTTGAACCGATAACAATACAAGAACCACTAGATTTCCAGAATGGTTCAAAAGTTGCTTCATCCAACTGAGACTTCACACCTATGAACAAAAACAAAAACAATAAAGCTCCAATTTATAAGCAACAAAAACCCAAATTCAACCATCAAATACTTAATGAAAATCAAAAAAGAAAAAAAACCCATCTCCAAAAACACAAATCAAACAAAACCCATATCATCATTTTTTCAAAAAAAAAAAAAAAAAAAACAAGGTTGTGTTTCTACAATGAACCCAAGGGGGTCAAGTACATGAACACCGAACCCTAAACGCTCAAATTGGAGAAACTTGGGATGAAATGGAACAATTAAACTCTTGAGATAGCTTCCTTATACATCAACTAACGAAACCCCAACTCAATTTCAAAACCCTTTGATTTGGAAGAACCCTAATTTTCGAATTGGGTTGAAAGTGGATGAACTCTCTGTGAATCTTGAATCTTGACTCTTCGAATTTGGTAAGTTTGGTTTCAAGATATGTTTTCTTGTCTGAATTCATGTTATCAGTTTTGAAAATGTGGTTTTGAGCTGGGAATTTTGTGAAAGGTTGAAGATGTGGGAGTTTTGAAGATGTGGGAGTTTTGATATGTTTTCTGGTGGTGGTTGGATATGTTGGAACTTTGGATGTTGCATGAAATTATTAAACAAATTCGAGGACTAAACATGTAATATACTAACGAAGTGAGTTAACGAGCGTTAGTAAAAAACCCAAATCCGTCAAAAATTTTTGTTGAGTACCTTTTTATGCAAGAAAAAAAGTAGAATACCTTAATTGGAAATAGACCCTAACTTTGATGCCTTTTTGTGCCATTTGACCTAAATTAAAATACAAATTAACATGAGAATCTGAACTTACACGGTTACATAAATTCATAAAGAAAACGATACTTAGATAAACACTTGAAATAATAAACATTACAAATAAAATAGAAATCATTTTTAATCATCTTCGTCTTCAACAGCTTCATCCAAAACAAATTCAACTGTTATGGGACTTATTGGCTGCTTTTTTGGACGCTTAAAGAAGGGGGTGTCAGCAAAAAATCATTCATCATGAAAAACTTTTCCATTAAAGTTTTTATCACAGATAATCTGAAGATCATTATCGTCGCTCATACTAGTGTCATCAATTAGCAATTTCTCAACAAATGAACCGTCTTTCTGAACAACATCAGAATCATTACTAATTGTAGATTCATTAACATAAACTGCATCAACCATTTCATCATCTAAAACAGTCACCTTCTTAGAAGCACACATAACATCAACGTCAAAAACGCACATACTATGAATACCTTCAGCATCAATACTCAAACGAACCTAAAATAAAATGAAAACAAAAATTATCAAACTTTGTATATATCACTAAAACAAATTTGTACACCTTGTATATATAATTAAAACAAATTTGTACATTAGTTAAAAATTTAGAATTGAAAAAAAAATAATGATAAAAATAAAAACGGTTACATTTTTAGGAGCAAACTCCACATCCTCGTCATAAAAGAACTGACGTTCAACACGACCGACTTCAACCGCTTTATCTTCAGAATAGTCAGCATCCAACGTTTCAACCTACAATGAAACACAAAAATTAAATAGAATTGCTTATTTTATTATGACAATCTTATAAATTAGTTAAGTATATATCTTATAAAAAATAAAAAGATTCTCATAGTATTAACCTTATTAGCAACAACGTCAACAACATCGCCACAAAATAAGTGACTACCTTCAGTGCGTTCAACATCAATATGTTGATGTTCAGCATCAACAACAACAACTGATTTATCTTCATTTGCATCAAAACAATTCAATCCTACCTACAATTACATATAAATTTAAATATTAAATATACAATAACAACAAAATTACCCATCATTTAAAAAGATATTAACATTATAAACGTTTACCTTATTGGAAACAAATTGAACTACAGCATCAACATCAAAACTCTTCTCAAGCCGTTCAGCATTAATACCAGCCATTGAATTCTTTAAACTGAATTCATTCTCATTACATTCAACCTACAGTTAAACACAACAATTAACCATTACATATTTAAAAACAACAAAATTAAAAATAAGAGGAAGGTATAAACTACATAATTCTTTACATGAACCTCACGCATGTCATCATCAAAAGTTTTTTTTTGACTAAAAAGCAATATTCCCATCATTCCACATAATCAAAGCTTTTGATGGATCAGCAACAACAGAATCAAACTCCTAAACAACACCAACCTGCAAATAATATAAAGTTATATAGAAGTATATATAATATTAAAAAAAATCATCATTGGAAGTAATATTATATCAACAATTGTAGGAACATCAATTACATTCTCATCTTTCCTATGAACCGTAAACTCATCATGTTTGGCAGCATTAACGTCATTAAAAGGGTTTGGAAACAACATTGTCATCACTCGAATATGAATCCTGAAAAGAAACAAAATACATCATGAAAACAATAGAAACAATTAGAGCTTGGAATAAGAAACGAAACAAAGAAATAACATTGCTGGAACACACATACACAATCAACAACCCTGTAAGATGAACCAAAAGACTTATTATTTGCCATTGGATTGACAGACTAAAAGACTTATTTAGGAATGAGTATTTGAGTTGATGATTAAGGTGGTATTTATAACAAAAAAAACAAACCGTCAAATCATAATTTGAAAAATAACTACACTCGCTCAATTTTGAACAAAAAGTTGCATTTAGTAAACACATACTCCTGTGCATGGAACTGGACTTTCAAATAAGCAGTTAAGTTGCAGTTACTAACCTTTTACATGGGCGCCAAATTTAAACATACTCCTCTGCATGGAACTGACCTTTCAAATAAGCAGTTGGGACCAGTTTTTTTTTCCATCCAACGGTTGATATGTCATGACTCATGAGATTACATCTACGATCAATATTCAAAGTTGAATTAAAGTGGTCAAGATTAAAAGTTGGGAGATCGAACAGCCTAGAAGTCTGCCAAGTGCCCCCATAAAAATAGGACGCACCAGCAATAATAATAAGGTTAATTAGGATCAAATAAGAAATAACATTAAACTGATAATGATAAGAAATAATCACAATCGCACATTTTAAATGCATCCAAAAAAAAAAATATGCATCTTTCATGAATTTTTCCCTCCATATTTAAAATGTGTAATTAAATACTCCTCATTCTTTTTATTATTATTATTTTTCTTCTTACTATATATATCTTTTCTCTAACGCTTATATTTGTAAAGCTTTTGTGAGTCTAACATAGCTCTTAAAGATTTCAAAATGAATACATAACACTCTTGTAATAGTAATATAGTAGTATATCTTTTTTTTCTTTTTCTTTTTTTAACATTTAGAAATTTTTTGTGTGTGTGTGTGTATTTATTAATTGATTCTCCATGACTTATCTCTAAAACAAAACACAACATTATGTATATACACTTTAGAAAATTTAAGTAGTTTCGCCACACTAATTAAAAAAAAAAAAAAAAAAAAAAAACAAAAAAAACAAAAACAAAAAGTAGTAAATATTTGAAGCATTGTCCTCGTGATTACGTTTCTGTACAGGTTGGAACTTACCCCATATTGGATTTTACTATTTCTTAATAACTATAAATAGTTACGATATATATTGTGCCTTCAGTATTCTTCTTTATAACATCATTGTCACCGATTTGTTACGACTTATTTCTCATTGATGAGTCAGTAAACATTCATGAGGCTGACATATATGTGATCGGTCACTCTTTGTGAGGGGCATCTCATAGCATCTTATTGTTTAACTTGTAGGAATCGCCACTTATTATAGAAAGTTGTATGAGTAACATTCATGGTACTTGTATTTTAAGCAGCAAAATACCCAAAATCGCCAACCTAGGTTTTTTTATAAACATGTTATACACTCATACGCTATCTATACTTATACAAAATTGGTGTTACTTCTTTAGGATAATCATAGTGTACAGGCTCATTTTGATAGTGTTATTAGTCTGCTAAAATATCGTAAATGGACTTTTTGTCAAGAAGTTATACTTCTGTTTACATGCTTTTTGTGACGATTGGGCTTCATGGCCAATTACTAGACGCTCCGTTGCTAGTTAGGAGGTTTCCTTTTGCTGGTTCTCCCGTTTGTTGGAAGCCAATATGATACAATTAATAATTGCCAAATCTTCTTCTACAGTACATATCTATCATGATTTGGCCATGCTACATACATAATCTATAATTAGGTAACTACTGTAATAGTTAATGAATATAACTTTCCATTTTAATTGAAGAAGGATTAACTGTTTGTTCATCATCTATGAGTTTGCTAAAAATCTAGGATTAATTACCTGGATCATGTAATTATGCTGTATTAATATGATCCAATTGGGTCATATAGTGGCCCAAAATCTCCCAAAGCAGAACAAAAAGTTGCTATGTTCTTAACCCCTCATTCAGCCCAAAAATAAGGACCATTTACAATTTCCAAACTAGCAAATTATCCATTGTCATAGGCCCCATATGGTTTTCTATATATCAAACTGAAGATATATCCACATGATACTCTCAAGTCTCAACTCTCACTTGTAAAATCATAATAATCAAATTTATCAAAACTATCTTATACAAGTATTTATTTCAATCCCAATATGAAATATGTATCCGTATTTAAAAGTTAATATTATTACTCTAAACTCTCTTAGATATAACAATTCTGGAGTGGTTTATGATATATTTTGATTAGTTTTTAATAGCACACTGTATAGTGCTGAAAGTATTAGTCTGGTAATGAAGTATTAACAGGTTGTTCACCAAGAAGATATATCGTATAAGAACAAGGGCAGCGTTTTGGCAACAAGTACATGAAGTAACTCAAATCAACAGGTGTGATATTTTTGTTGTCCAAGATTTTATATTTGATTAGTTCCTCACATGTGATGTCAAAAGATGTTTTATATCCTATTGAAAGAGATAACTTTTAACTTTTGGATTATCAGTTTTGAACTAGAAGACAACAAACGTGGATGAGTCCCAATTGCTTTATAGGTTATATTCTAACATCAGGCATCAGACGTGGTATACGTGGAGCATTGTCTGCTGTTGATCGGGTTGGCATTATGGCATATGGTGTACTTGAAAGTTGAAACTGGGGACGGATGCCTTATGGATAATTATAGAGTGAGTGGGATAGATGATGGTGCACGACAAAGTCCTAAGATTTGGTCCTCCTATGTTGGACCTTGAAGGGTCAGTATATGACTGATTGGTGGTCGGGGCTAATTGACAGGTTGGGTAACGGGTCAAAAAAAGTACTCCGTAATTATGTAGTTTAAGTCATAATGGGTTAATCATGTTGGGCTGGCCATGCTTAAGAATGCTTTGAAATATATAATTTGTATAAAATATCAGAAAAATGTAGTATTGCAACAATCAGAAGTAACATCATTTCTAATAAAGTTGTTTAAAAGATTTATGCATCTTAATAAAATCTAGCTGAACCAGTTTGACCCACTCGGCCTATTTAACCATTTTTTTTTTCTTTCTAAAATTATTTCTTCTAACAACCTGCTAAACTCCTAAAGGCCAATGCACCTCAAGGACGAGTGACCTTGAGCAATAACCCACACGATCCATAACAAACCATTTCGCGCCTTCATATCTTTGGTCCCATGACTGGCCCATTGGGTCTTCTTGGGCTCAGCTTATAAGACTAATTGTGTCGGCATAACGCCTTTTTCCATATAATTGGTCTCATAGGGTGCCACACACCTTAACACTTTTAGAACTCATAAGCAATCATAGGGGGTGCCAGATGAAAAGAATCAGTTCCTTGGTGAGGAGTTAGTAAAACCCCACAAACCAAGCTTTAGGGAGGGACTACTGGTCCATTTACTTATCCTGAAAAAAGCATCTGCCCTTCCCTTTATCCTTATGCCCGGCCCATTAGCATGTTTTGCATAATGAAAGTCATTAATCATTACAAATCTTTGTGTTCTATATATACTGTTTAGATAGTTCAAAAGCCTTTGTATTTGTGTATAAAAAACTAGAAAAAGATGATATAGATGAGTGCATTGTTTTCATGATATCTTTGTAAAATGCCCAGTTGCCATGCTACCATGGCCCTCATACCACAAAGTTGCATGAATTGGTTCTTCCTTTTTTTCTTTCTACTTCATTGTCACTTTATTCCTCTTTATTCAATCATATGTATCGATATACCTAATAAACGATAACAGTACCTTTCGGCCTATGTATGACAATGCCGGTATTTTTATATGATTTGAAAGTTACTGATCGGTATTTCGAGTCTAAAACATTAAACTCAAATCTGAGTTATTAGGCTGTCTTAGAAAAGGGTCATAGCCAAATTTGGAAATTCTAAAGCAAAGTAATATTAGGCAAAGGTATACTTGACATTAAAGTAAATTATTGGTGAGATGGAGCAAACTTAAAGGAAGTATTTATAAATTAATTTGTTAACTTTCCAAGTGATGAGAACCCAATGAAATGTTTAGCCTTGTGGCCAACTCAAAAAGGATAGTCATATCATGATGGTAGCAACAAGTGTTCTTGTGTATTTGAGACATATAAATAAAATATATTTTAACTTTTGTTTATAAAATAGATGCAACAAAACTTCCCTCAAAGTGAACAAACAAAAAGGTGAAAACTTTGTTAGATTCATCCCATGCATATACATGTATGTATATTTCACATCTGTGATATTCTACAGTATTTTGTAATGGTTACTAAAAGGTTAACAAGTACTTTTAGAATAGAAAGTTGTTAATGAAACATTATGTTATATGATCTTTACATTTATCAAAGAGCTTGTGTCCCAATGATATCTCATGTGTTATGTGAGAACTGAGAAGCTCCTCAACTAAATGTTTGTGGGTTCAAGTCATGTTTAAGATATCGTGAGATAAATTTGTGAGATACTTAAAAGTGTTGTTCAAAAAAAATATATGATCTTTACATTTATCAAAAGAAAAGGTACACGTGAGCTTTAAAGTCAAGATTCATCTGCCAATTTAGAATGTAGCCCTACAAACTAGCAAGCAAGTGATGGAGTAATTATTCATCTTTAATACAATTTAAGGCCTTTCATAACAATAATCTGACATTTTAAAGATATAAGATAATGTCAAAAATGGATGTGTCATGCAACAAATTCTAATAGCTACTTCGGGTTAGTTTTCATTGTTAATAGTCATAACCATTGGCTTACCTTTCATTCAACCAATCACTGATTTCGTCGTACGTTGTACATCATTTTTAATATCTTATGAACCCAAAACAGAAGTTGTCGAGGATTGAATAATCATTTGAACATATAATTGCTATAGACTTGCATTGCTTTTCACAAAAAATAAGTCACTTACCATTTATTCAACCATCTATATTATGCAAATAAGGTATTTAAAACCACATGGGGAGCCACCTATAAAATTGTATAGTGGTTAAACGCAACGGCGGAGCTTGACAATATATAATGGGAACAAGTCTCATTATTTAGGATAGGGGTGAGCGGTCAAAACCGACCCGAACCGATTCGACCCGACAAAACCGAACCCGAAACTAGAAAAAAACTCAAACCTAATTTGAAACCGAAATTATTCGGTTTTTTTGGTTCGGTTCGGTTTTTCTTGGTTTTTCTCGGCTTTTTGCTCTAACCGGACTGAACAGACTCGAACCGAAACCGAAACTCGGTAAAAGCCTAAACCAAGTTAGAACCGAGTGTTGTTGGTTCGGTTTCGGTCGGCTCGGTTTTGTCAGGTTTCTCGGTTCGGTTCGAGTTTAATTCGGTTTTGCTCACCCCTAAATTAGGAAGACGAAAAGTGCAATGTATACTTTTTTTTACCATGCAAGACACAACAAATATACATTAGTGATACTAGCAGGATACTCGCGCAATGCAGTGACGGATATGTGACTAAATTTTATGATGGCGGGTACACTCGGCTTTATTGCTGATGTTTTTAGATGTGTGTGAGAGAAATAAGCAATGGTTTGTGTGTATTTATATAGTGGATGTTGTTATATGTTTTTAATAATCATTACTGATAATAATGATTTTTTGCGGTTATATGTTTTTAATAATGGATGTGAATGATTTGAAAATTATATTTAATTTGGTAGAAACGTCTGATTTAATGTTGAATAATAGGATATATTGAATTTTAATCCCTCCTCTTATAATAATTGTGTAGGCTTACTTTTTTAAAACTTCTTTTTTAGTAAGGGCTTAAATACATTATATAATGTAGTTAAGATAATTGTAGGAGAGCCATGACCTTCCCACGTAGAGATGAAACCACGACATAATTTGACATGGTGCATTTAAAAAGAATTAATTAAAACGAGAAACACAAATTTTTTTTATTTTTTTTTAATATGAGATGCATTTTGAAAATATCAAATTTTTTTTACAAAACTTAACATTACGCCGCAAAATTCTATGAGTATCCTGGACCCCTTAAGATCCACCCTCGTTCCATCCCTGCTCTCATGTCTCTTCATAGCTCTGTCGATGGTTAAACATTTTGATATCTTCACAAGAGCTATCAGTTAAAATTTCACTAATTAGACATCCTAATAATAGCTAGAAGAATGATTAGAAACAATAACGAAAACACTTAGAGTTAAGCGCGTGCATCTCATTTCAAAACCAACACAACCTTACCCAAATAACTTGAACATTGAAAAATGTTTTTATTTGACACCATGAAGGAAAATATTGTCAAAATCTTTAGAGCGCAGGTATGATAACGCGTCGGCTGGCGTTACGCCAACGTGGCAGCGCGTTACCGGGCGTATCATACCGCCTTAAAAAAAAGACCAACCGCGTTTCCGTCCAAACTATCCCACAACGTAAGTTATAACGCCATTTTTTTTCTTTCTTTTTCGTTTTTAAATGGGTTTTTGGCGTGTGTATGTGTGCAGTGCGTGTGGTGGTGTGTGTGCAGGTTTGTGTGGTGGCGGAGATGAGGAGGAAAGTGGATAAGGTTGGTTAGATATAATGTTATTCTATTTTTTTAATTATATATTTAGTTTTATTTAATAAATGAAAGTATTTTTATTTTATAAATAAAAGTATATTTTGTTTAAATAATTGAAAAAGAAAAAAGAAAAAAAAAATGGATCTTAAAAGATAGTGTTATAATAAAAGGTTATTTTTATTGTTAGCTTAACGATTCAGATACTTCAATTTTTATTCAGACACTCAAATCACAAGATTAATCAACAGTACATTTATCATATGTTGCTTTTACCGGTTTTAGACATTTGAGTGTCTGAATAACAATAAGAGTGTCTAATCAATTCCCTTATTGTTATGTTATATGTGGATGAAGTGACAATAACTTTGGAGTGATGATTTGTACATTTTTATTTTTTATTGGCACACTTAATGATATGTTTTAAAAATAGATTATAATCGACGTCATTGTATTGGTGTTACATTTTTAAAAGATTATAAAAAGATTATTTTATAAGCGGCGTAAGAACTTTTATTTTCGTAGACATGAAGATTATTTTTTTTATAATCTTTTATAAGTTATGTCTGCCAAACAAAATTTATTTTTAAGATCTAATTTTTCAAAAATAAAGACAATCTCTATAATTTTGTATGACAAACATAGTACAATAAGTATCTTGTCATATACGGAGTATATAAGCTTGACATAGAATGTGACAATCAATTATTTCAATACTCGTACCTTCGTGATGTTAATGGTGTTATGACACGCTGCGCCTTTTAAATGAAGGGATAATAGTGGTATTTTGCTGAAAATTTTGGATTTTATCTCTGGCATGCCTGCTTAACTTGTACTTTAACTAATTTTTTTTAGAGTACAATGATGATAACCATTTAATACGCCATTCGTCGCTTATTCAAGTGAGTCACTATATCTACCAACGTGTCAAAGCTTGAATTAAACGAATTTGAGTTAATGAATGGCTTCCAGCCCATTTAGCTTTTTTGTATTTTTCTTATTTTTATTTTGTGTATTGTGAGTGATCGAGTATTTTTAATGCAGATTTCATGGCACCCAATAACACGTTAGCCACACATGGCTTAGATGTGTTTTAGTTATTCGTGTGTATTGGATTGAGATGAGGTGGGCGCTACCGACGCTAAGATACCAATAACGCTTATCGGATAACACCGTAACTAATGATCTTACACAAAAAGAGATGAAATGCTACGTGGCATTTTCTGAACTGGAGTCACACAGTAAGTTTGATAGACCCACTGTCAGGATATCAGAACCCAACCATCCTCGTGTATACTGTATAGAAGAAGAATTAAATGGACCCACATTAGACGCTCTTCTGGGCCATAACCGAGCCAAGTAGGTTCGGTCCAAACCATGTTTTTGAATATTTTTTGAACGTTGAGGCCATTCGTCGCCATTACAAAGACATTCCCTTTCCAACTCTTATTCAAATACATAAAATACATATAAATTGTAAAATATATTGTTTGCAAGAGAATAAAAAAAAATGGGTGTGCACGGTTCGGTGTGAGTCGGTTTTAGCTAAATCGAACTAACCCGAAAGCATTCCGTTTTTGACGGTTTATTATCGGTTTTTAACATAGAAAATTTGTTATTCTTCTTTACTTTTTGTCAACCTAAGCCTAATAATGTTTATAATATATTTCTACAATTACACACTACACACACATGCAAGTGAATATGCATATAGTATGATCAATTGATTATTGTCACATGTGTATTCAAATATTATCAAATAAACACACGAAACGACAAAACGCATATAAACGTTAAAATAAATATATTATGAATCCACCCATAAAATGAATTTATATATTTCATTTATTTATTTTTTATTTATATTGTATTAATTATATATTACATTATATAATAAAACTGGGTTGGTTCGGTTTTACGGTTCGGCTTTTTGACGAAAACCGAAACTGAACTGCATTTTTCGGTTTCTGAGGTTTTTAGTTTCGGTCAACTATTTCAGTTAATTTTTTTGGTTTGGTTTCGGTTTTTTAGTTTTTCTTGCTCACCCTTACAAAAAAGTTTAACCAACGAAAAATATGTTGAGACACACATAAGTTATCAAGCATACAATTTTAGTCATACTTTAGCGGCCGTTTTTTTTTTCATTTAATGAGTGGGCTCAAACTTTTGTTTCATCTTAATGAGAAGGTTCACAAAAATATCTCTTTTTCTCTCTCTCAATTAAAGGGCTAATTTAGCAATATCTTTAAACCACTTAATTTAGTAAACAACCAAAATGAGTGAGATTTATCGTTTCACGTTATTTGGAAAAGATGTACACGGTCTCATCGGGTTGATCTCAAAACCATTTGTGACACTTCTCTGACAATCTCAATTGTATATATCTAGTGAGCAGTGGCGGAGCCAGAAAACGTTATCACAGGGGGCATCAAGCTATAAGATGGTTTTTATTGTAGCTTGAGACAAGTCGGGTCGGGTCGGGTACTCAGTTTTAAATAAAGGCAACAAAAGTGCCCTATTTGATGCATATTAGCATTTATTATTGACTAAAAATAGACCGAAAAAAACTAATCATACCGGATAATTTACAAATTATATAAAAGTGTTTGCCATTTAATGTGATTATCTTATCAAAACCATAACATTTTGTAAAACTGAATTAAGTACGATTGCTAACAAGTTACAACTAGAAAAAGTGAAAAACTATCATGTTAATAAAAATCATGTACATGAACTCATGAATTTGTCATAAAACTCAAAAGTGCTACTCTCTTCATCTCAAAATTATTGTCTCCGTTTGACTTTTTAAGTCTTTTTTTTTCTAACTTTGCTTTTAAATACTTTTGTTTGTGTTATATAATACTTGATAATATATACATAAATAAATTAGTTTTTAAATGTATTTTCATTGATATAACTTTCATCAATATTTAAAGTCAATGTTAAAATAAAAAAAAAAAAGGGACTCAAATATATCAAACGAAATTTTAAGACGAATTGTGTATCATGTTAACAAGAATTACACAACTCAAAGATGCTAAACTAGTACTCTCCCCGTCCTATATTAAGGGTCCATAATGGAATCTTTGGATGTCTCAAATTAAGTGTCTATATTTTATTTCAACCAATGGGATGAGACTTTAGTGGGTAAAAGTGATATTTGATTGATGGAGAGTGTAGTTAGTGAAATTTTCTAAAATTTTGTGCATGATGTAAGCGGACACTTAATATGAGACGGAGGGAGTAACTTTTAAAATAAACTATTATACACTTTTTTTTTCTTTGAAAGGTAAATTTCATTCAAAAAGAGCCACGGCCGGTTCTCAAAACAAGGACCCCCGAGCAAACAAACGAAATTACATCAAGACTAGCGGGTATTTACACCATACATTCTAATCTATACCTTTCAATCTAGTTCTATTCCAAACCAAAATACGAAGTCATTTTAATGCTTTCCACCACTTCAATAGCTCGACTGCTTGCCTTTGAAAATTCTATCATTACGCTCATTCCATATCGCCCACAAAGTAGTAAAGACAATACCTCTCAATATGTATCTCGACCGCTTTGATGTCGCTTGTAAGTTAGCTATCTTCAAAAATCGACACATCGAAAGCAAAATGGGAGGAAGACGCACCAAGACTCAACCCGGACCAAATCTCTGCAGCGAAAACACAGCCGGTAAACAAATGGTTTGTCGTCTCTAGTTCCGAGTCACACAGGTTACATAAGTCGCTCGGCAATGTAACACCACGTTTGCACAGTTCCACCTTAGTCGGCATACGATTAAGCATCGCTCTCCATACCATAATTGTGGAAAACTAGAAGGGGGGTTGAATAGTTTTACCAATTTAAAACTTCCTTTTAAATATTTAGATCGACTTATGTCAATCTATTTGGTTGTTTATGATGGACGTTGATAGATAGATATATAAACGTGAAATGAAAGATAAGGAGTAGAAGCACATCACCACGACACAAGTATTTATAGTGGTTCGCCACAAGGACACCTTCCTTGCCCTACACCACTCCCCCGAGTCACCTACTCGAGAGTTCGTAAACACTACACCAACTCCTTATGGCGGAGAAGCCTTCACAACGTCGCTTAACCTTTTTCCGACAAAGCTAAATACCGAAGTTCTTTCACACCAAGGCGAACCACACCTAACACAACGCCGCTTACCCTTTATACGGTGCTAGGCTAACCACCGAGTTCTTTCACACCTTAGAGAACTAATCCTTCACAACGCCGCCTACCCTTTATTAGGTACTAGGCTAAGCACCTAGTTCTTTCACACCTTAGGTGAACTACACCTTCACGACACAACACCTAATCTCAAGGAGATCTACTCCTTGTTACAACACCATCAAGGATATCACCATCCTTGTAAAAACAAAGCTTATATGTATAACGATGCACCTCATCGATTATACGACCTAGGCATTCTTCCCAAATGCCACTTGATTTGGTTCTTCGGCATCCTTCACTAATGCCTTTGACACAACGCTGGCACCTTTCACTAATGCCTTCGCCTTGACACCTTTAGCATTCTTCACTAATGCTTTGACATGGATGATGATCACCTTTCACTAATGCTTTATCTTGACACTTTCGGCATTCTTCACTAATGCCTTCAACCCAACATCTACGGAGAAAGGTAGATCTATCAACAAGAGAACCTTCGTTGTCTTGATGATGACGAAGCATGGCAACTCATGGACTTGAGCTTGCACGTCTTTCAAGAAGTGGTGATCTTTCCTTTAAGAGGAACCTAGAAGATCACACAAAACAAAAGACAAAACTACATAGATCTCTTGGATCCGAGGTTAGAGGTTAGAATACTGGGGAAGTATGTGTAAAGTGATAAGTAGAAAGGAATAAATGGCTCTCATTTATAGAGAAAATTCTCTCATCGTTTCCCGGATCCCACGGATCCTTCCACTGGGATCCGGCTAGCACAAAGCTAGGGATCCGTGGTCCGCCTCTTTGCCCATGGGTATTTTGGGTTATGGGTCATGGGTCATGGGTTATGGGTTGATCCATGGTTTTCATCTAGATACAATGTACCTTAAGGATACATTGAACTTGTGTAAGTGGTATATATAAAACCATGGGTTATGGGTCAAAACCATTTGCTAGTTTTTATCTATTTAGTATATACTTGGTTTTACCCATTTTAGTATATACTTGTTTTACCCATTTTAGTGTACTTAATATAAGTATGTATTAACCCAATATGTAAACACTAGTTGTTGTACATATGTATCTAACTCATAGAGTTACTTAAACTTGTTAAGCCAATATGTAAACACTAGTTGTTGTACATGTGTATCTAAAATATAAAATCACTTAATATTGTTATAGTGTTTTATGTGAAAACGTAAGTGTGTTAGAAAACTATTTGTTCAAACCATTTACGTATTTTATTTGTTTCGTTAATATGATTTTACGTTTGTTATCGACAAAACATTAGAAGATCGTAAAATATAAATAAACGTTTTTACGGCTTATTTGTATTAACAATAATCTTACATTTTAGAGGAACCCACCCTTTCCATTTCATATGAATATTAGTGATCGGTCGATGACAGTTAAACATCAAACTCTTAGCTTTGTTCACAGAAAACTCTCCATTCGCGTCTGCCTTCCATCTCCAATCATCATTGCCTCCCTTCCACACATAATCGTAAATATTAGACAAAAGGCTCAAGAGTTCATTAATTTCTTCTGGACTTGATGGTTCAGAGCGCCATTCCCACTGCAGCGATTTAACTCCATCAGTAACTCGTAACCTGGCCGAAACAGTGACCCATTTCTTTTTTTCGAGTCTAAACAAGTGCGGATAAATTAAACGAAGAGGAGCATCTCGAAGCCAAGAGTCCACCCAAAAATTAATTGTCGACCCATCACCCATAACACCCACGAAATAACTATCGAGAGTGTTACCGTTCCAAATCTTTTTCTCCCCTGTTTTAACTATTTGCTTCCAACAACCGCTAGCCGAAGAAGTACATGGTAACAACGACCATGTTCTACTCGACCCGTGACAACCGAGCACCACTTTCTTCCATAAGCAACTACCACTTTTTTTAAAACGCCACGCCCATTTAAGGAGGAGCGCATCATTAACATCTTCTAATTTAGCGACTCCTAAACCACCCGCCTTCTTAGGAGTAGTAATGATATCCCAAGCAACCCAATTCATTTTTTTCTCCTCACTACAACCCGCCCATAAGAACCGTCTCATAATCGCCTCCATACTCTCTATGACCGCCTTAAGGGCCTTATAGAGTGAAAGATAAAAAATGGGCAAGTTCTCAAGGACCGATTTTACAAGAATCAAACGACCACCAATAGATAATGTCTTGGCTTTCCATAAGGCTAGCCGATTTATAATAACTTCAACAACCGCATTCCAATTGCTAATTCTAGACATTTTGGCTCCCACTTTAATACCCAAGTAAACGAAAGGAAAAGCCCCTCGTTTGCAACCCAAGACTTCCATCATACTATCCACTTCCCCATCTTTAGTACCCACCCCGAATAAATTAGACTTATGAAGGTTGATGCGTAAACCCGAGCATAAATAAAAAACTCTAAGAATTCGAGCCATACTTTGAAGATTCTCTCGGGACCACTCATCCATAATAAGAGCATCATCCGCAAAGAAAAGGTGATTAATATCCATGTTATCAATCGAAAAATTAATACCTTTAAGAACTCCAAGAGCTTTCGCTTTTTCCAGCATCCATGAAAGACATTCCATAACAATCAAGAACAAGAAAGGGGATATAGGATCACCTTGTCGAAGACCCTTTTCACTATTGAATTGGAATGTTGGAGACCCATTAACAAGAACCGACGCACGAGCCGACTCAAGGATGCCTTTAATCCAAGTGCACCAAATCGGGGGGAAACCCATTTGAGACAAAATAGATAATAAGAAAACCCAATTGACATTGTCATAGGCTTTCTCAAAATCGATCTTCAAGAGAAACGCCTTTTTCTTCCTTTTTTTCAACCATTCCAAGACTTCATTCACCACGAGAGGCCCATCAAGAATAAAACGATCGGACAAGAAAGCCGACTGAGACTCCGAAATCAACTTTCCCAAAACCTTCTTAAGGCGGTTAGCAAGAATTTTTTAGATAACTTTACTAATCACCCCAATGAGAGTAATGGGTCTATAGTCTTTGAGTCCCACAGGCGATTTAACCTTAGGGATCAAAGTGATGAAAGCCGAACCACAACCCGAATTAATAATACATGTCTCATGAAATTCCACCATGATACGATAGAAGTCCTCCTCCAAAACATTCCAAAACCGTTTAACGAAACTAAAATTAAACCCGTCAGGACCTGGAGCCTTGTTTGAGCCACAATCAAAAACTGCCTCTTTGATCTCTTGTTTGGAAAACATAGAAGTCAAAAATATACCATCTTGTTCATTAATCTGTCTTAACCCTTTGCAAACAATAGTCGGCCGAACAATACATTCTTCTTTGAAATGGGACCGAAAAAAGCGCAACACTTCCTTTTTAATTAAAGTCGGTTTGGAAATCCACTCTCCTCTAACCTCAAGACCCGGAAGTGCATTACTAGCTTTTCTACCATTAACGACACTATGAAAAAAGCTAGTGTTCTCATCTCCAAGAGAAGCCCATTTCACCCGTGATTTTTGTTTCATGTCACGAGATCTATAAAGCTCAATCTCTTGAAGACTCTTACTATATTCCGACCAAACCCACAATTCGACTCATCTAAATCTTTTGTTCCATTAACCATTCCATGTCTTCCTTTTCTTGTTTTAAACTCTTCTCGTTTTCATTTTCTTTAACTCTACACTCATTTATCCACCATTTAAGCTTATCCCGAAGAGTTCTCAATTTTCTCAACAAATTTAAATCCGCCGGACCATCTCACCACCCAATTAAAACAGAATTAACCACATCTTCACACCCCGGTCTATCTATCCATGAATCAAACCAACGAAAAGGTTTCTGGCCAAAATTAGCACCACACAAAGAGAGACACAAAGGCGCATAATCTGAATGTTCTCTTACAAGGGCTCTAACACACGCATTTGGCCACTTATTAAAAACATTATCACAAACGAACACCCTATCAATTCTACTCAACTTGCATTCACCACGCCGATTGACTAAATACGTAGATTTCATACCTTTCAGATCATATTCACGAAGGCCTGCTTCATCCAGAAAATCATTAAAGTCTCTAGCACAAACCGGATCAAAGCAAGAATTTTTTCTTTCACTCGGCTCTCTAACAGCATTAAAATCCCCAAATACAATCCACCAACCTTGACCCGCCTGAATGTTAGGATTTAGTAAATCCAGTTATTAAAGAGTCGGTCACCTCAAGTATATGTAATCGTTAGAAAGCTCGTAGTCGTAGATTAGTTAATGTTTAGTAGTATTTAGTTAAGTAACACCGTGGAGGACAGACGGGTCTTTACCCATCGTATGCCCGATCCACAACCCGTAGGTGGCGATTTATGCAAGAACTATAAATACTCTACCTCCCAAGGTAGAGAGTTGGAGCTAATAATAAGATTTTTCTTTCTCTCACTAAAGTTTTCAACCTCTAACTTTCTCTCTCTAAAACCATAGTATACGCCTCTTTGATCTTTGGTTTAGTGTGTTTGTGAAATCCAATATGTTACAAATGGTATCAATAGCCATGGTTTGATCATCTCTCTTACATATACTTGGATTTCTAGTGGTTTTAGATGGTTTTTGAGGTTGAAAAAGTTTAGTGGTTTTTGCCTCATTTGGATCATTTTTTGTGTTAAATTTTGAATTTTGGGTGTACTTTTGTGTTAAGAATCATTGCAAGTGCTTGGGTTTTGATTTGGTAAGCTTGAATCACTGTGGTTGAGCTTGTTTTGGATTAAAAGTATGTTTTTGAAGTTTTTCTTGCTAGCGACTTGGTTCTCGTAGTATTTTTCATCATAGCGACTTGCTTGGTAAAAGTTAGTGAGTTACGAAGTTAGTTGTTAGCGACTTGTCTATTGAGACAAGCCGACAAATAGTACAAGTTAGTGGATTCTCCACTACGGCTAGCGACTTGGTGAGGTTAGCGACTTGCTACGTAAATTGTTAGCGAGTTGTAGTGTAAATTGTTAGCGACTTGATACTAGCGACTGGATCTTAGCGAGTTGTTCTTTAGCAACTTAACCGTGTCTAGCGACTTGGTGCTTAGCGACTTGGACCTTAGCGAGTTGCTCTTTAGCGACTTGACCGTAGCGACTTGGTGCATTAGCGACTTGTGTCCAATGACTTGGTTCTTAGCGACTTGGTTCACGTGAATTTGAGATCTTGGCGAGTTGCTACTTAGCGACTTGGTTCAAGAATCGTAGCGACTTGGTTGATTTTGTTTGTAATACGGTTTTCTCTTGATTTAGTAAAATCCGTGAAAGAATCTATTTCCGGTTTAATCATAGAGTTATAAACTCCGTGTAATCTGTTAACATGTGTACCAACGCATCTACAATTATCTCCATCGTTGTCGAGGATGTTCAAGCAAATGGTTCGGATACTCGCCCACCCATGCTTGATGAATCGACTACGACTCTTGGGCACAACGAATCGATTGTCTTGTCTTGGATAGGAAAATGGGGTCAACATTCTCAAATCCATTGATGAAGGACCTTATCGATTGAGACTACAAGAGACTTAATTGATACAACTACAGATGGAACAATGATCTATGGATTAGACGGACCAAAGACGTATGATGAGCTCAATGATAAGGAGAAAAGAGATTCGATGTCGACATCGTGGCTTCTAACATTATACTCGTGGTCTTCCAAAGACATCTACAAGCTTATCAATCACAACACCGAAGCCAAGGCGGTTTGGGATAATGTCAAGATGCTTCTCTCGTGTTCGAATTAACCAAGGAAGACAGAGAATCATAGTTGTATGATGAATTTGAGCACTTTAAGATGAAGCCGTAAGAAAGTGTCTATGAGTATTACGTGAGATTCCACAAGCTTGTAAATGATATGAGGAACATCAAATGACCATGCCAAACATTCAATTTGAACTCAAAGTTTGTGAACAACATG
The DNA here is from genome assembly GCA_022545495.1 of Chrysanthemum lavandulifolium. Lineage (NCBI taxonomy): Eukaryota > Viridiplantae > Streptophyta > Magnoliopsida > Asterales > Asteraceae > Chrysanthemum > Chrysanthemum lavandulifolium. Next base: position 83,847,194 of record CM040243.1, on the reverse strand, counting down.
ATTCTGAATGGAATAAGTTTGTCACCTCTGTGAAGCTAACCAAAGGATTGAAGAACACCAACTATGAGCAACTATATGCATTCCTTCTTCGAATGAGAGACATGCTATGTTTGAAAAAGGATTCTTGAACATTTCAAACCAACTGTGGTGAAACAAGTTCGTCAAATGACTCTACAACTTTTTACACCAATGTTGGAATTACCACCAAAGCTTCTCAAGTCATACCCATGGGTAATGGTAATTACAAGCTCATCCCCGATCGAACATATAAGCCTCCCGACCCAAACACATTCATAGAAAACTTCATCAATCAATTGTCTCTCATGGTTAGTCAAAACATGAACTCTCCCCACACACCAACAATAACCTCGTAACGATCCAATCCACACAATCAAGCTACCGCCGAGATGGGAAGGTTATGGTGCAACCAGTTCAAGAAAGGCGTATGAACAAGGAAGAGTGGAGTTGGTAGAGGATATGTGACAAATCGAATCGTGGAAGGAATCCAAATCGTGGTCAAGCTAAGCCATTAAGTGCTACAACCGTGGTGGTGATGGACACATAGCAAGGAACTGCACTTCTCCAAAACGCCTCAAAATGCGAGTACTTCAAAGACAAGATGTTACTTGTGCAAGCTCGTGATAATGGATCTGTTGGATGAAAAGGAGTTGTTTTTTTGCTTTGAGGCAATGCCAAGACATATGATGCGAGATGTGGATGAGCAACCAATTCGGAGATAGGTCAAAATCATCGAATGCCTTTCAAGTCGTTGATCGTGATGCATACGATTCGACGTTGATGATGAACCCATCGCACATACAATTTTCATGGCTAGCATTTCTCCAATGGTCTCTCAAAGGTCCCTCACCACACCAAGCCGACCATCCAAAGAATCAATCATCTCGAGGTATTAAAACTATACGATGATGTTAATGAGCAAAAGATACATGACAAAGTACAATCAATCAAACTTTTGAGTCGATATTGAAAATATGGGTAATATCAATGTTGTCCCATATGATCAATATGTGAAACAAAGTGAAAGTGAGACTGTACTCAGTGATGCATCTTCGCAATCAATGAAGACTATATTTGTGATGAATACACCGCATGTGCCCATGATGATTCTCATTATTTAATCGGATGCCTATAAAGAACAAGTTGTTATTTATGAACAATGAGCTAAGTTTGAGCTAACTACCGTAGCGTGAAATGGATGACCAAATGCGTATAATTATTAGAAAAGTAATTTTAGAGATGAAGTGTTAAAACAAGAGTTAAACTCCTTACAAGAAAAGCTTTCTAAAATCATACAAAAGCAAGAGTCGCAAGATAATGTTAAAGTGCTTAAACAAGAATTCATGCTAAGGAATCAAAACTTTTGAATGATTTTTCTAATCTAAAAACTTTGAAAACAAGCTTGAAAATAAGTTATACGTCCAAGGAATACCATTCAGATCGCTCACATGATCACTAAGCATAGAGTTCTCACGATAAGCATAGTATTCCATTATAGAGAAACCTAATCCCGAGTATGGTAAGATTGCAAAAGTCGCTCAAAATGTAATTTATGATGGCAATGAGATTCTTAAACCTAGATGAAACCTAGTTGCATTGAGTGCAATCGAGGAAGATAGAAAACTAGATGATGCATCCGGGAGAAAATGAATAAGAAGCTTAACGATCCTGCGTGTAAAGAGAATAACATAACGATCAAACCCCATGATTACACTAAGGAAAATTGGATCTCCACGAACATGTTTAAGCCTCAAACTCAATTAACCCTGAATGTATCTTTTGGAAGAAAGATATGGATAAGCTAAAGTTAATGTACTTGTTGAAACAAACACTCCCTTAGGAAAATGCCCGCGACCATCGTGTATCATCCAAATACACCAATGCATCTAGTTCCTAGATCTATTGCCACTAATAGCAAGACCTTAATCAGCATGTATGTTGTTTATCACCGCTTTGTTGATTTTGAGAAAACATGTAAGAAGAGAATCACACCTATAGGGATAACCGGGGAAAGGGTTTTGAGCAAACTAAAGAATGTTATTTAAGCGAGGTCATGCCTTTCTTCAAACAATTAAAAGGTCAATTTGAGAGTCTTCAAAAAGGGATAAATTCAGATATTAAAGAAATGGAAAAGGAATTGATGCAATGATAGTTGAAGTCAATGATTATGAACAGGAACTCAAATATAATGAATTTGAAAGGAAGAACTTGCACATCTTAAATAAGAATTTGATTTCGAGTTGTGTTGCTCAAGATGTGTTTTATACTATTACTAAGCACTCTATTACTGCTTCTCGATTTCATGAATTATCTATTGCATTGAAAGTTTCCATGATCGTGTCATTGAGCTTGAAAACAAAAACTCGAACTAAGTGAGAAAATTGATCGGGATGATCACGATAATTTGGTAAAACATCTTTCTAAATTAGAAGTTGAACATTTTGATTTACAACTAAAATATCAACATCTTAAAGAAAATGTCAAAACCTCAAATATCAAGACATCCTCGGATGTTCCAAAGTTTGATGCGCTTTTCGGATAAACAAACGTGACGAATGATTCAAGCTCATTGTAACACGATCGAAAATTGAAAGCCCAAATCTCTCAATTAAAGGGTGAAAAGAACAATGTGGTGGTTCCCAAATGCCTCCTCCATTAGATTCTCAAGATTCTCAAACTTTTCATCTTCAAAACTTAGTTAATGCTTTACAAAAGAAACGAGAGTTTTCTAGAAGAAAATGAAAATGTTAAGCGACACTTTAAAGAGTTATATGATTCAATGAAAGTCACTCGTGACAAAACAACGAAAAATAACATCTTTACAAAAGAAATTGAGAATCGAGAGTCGGGAAAAGGAAACCGCCACTTGTTTTTAATGAGAATGTTGCATCAAAGTCATCCTCAAACCGCAAATATCTCGCGATCATTAAATACATTCCTCCTCATCTTAGGAATAATGAACCTGTGTTTCACAACTATTGTGCTCACCTTAAGGATAGTCTAGAATGTCTCCGTGAGATTGTGGAAGAGGATTTTATAAATAAGCCTCTTGACAGTGAAATTAGGTTTGCGTGCATTCAAGCCAAACGATCTCAAGAACTGCTAGAATGTTTAATAGCAACATGTCCTAAATCCTTAGGTGCAAAAGGAAAAGCTGTGATGCCTTGTTCTATGCCTAGTGCCAAGCATACAAACCATTCTATGCCCAGTTTTAAGAAAGTGAACACTAATGTGCCTTCAAGTAGTTCAGATCCCTGCACTTCTAGTTCATGAATGCAAGCTTTCCTCCCCACATATGCCAAACGATTTCAAATTTTCCATGCACATGTTGAGGGGGAGCATCCTTTTAAAACCACAAAGAATTAAAACGTGATTGATTTGCCTCTAAGTGCAGGTTCCTTTTAATGTGTGCAAAACTCTTTGAAACCTCGAGGCACATATTAAGGGGGAGCAAACTTATGAAAACCTCATCCTTCCTCAATATGCTTTATCTACTTGATTTGATCAGGGAAGTGATGTTGATATCTTTTAGAAAATGGTAATCTAAGAAGTTAATTCTTCCTCTTGCCTCCGTGTGCTAAAAAGATTTCTAATACATGATGCACATGTTGAGGGGAGCTCTTTTTCTAAAATATCAAAACAATTCGGTACAAAATCCTTTGATAATATATCACAAGTATCCGGATTGATTTTCAAATGGTTTTCAATTGGTTCCAACGGCAGATGAACAATACCCAATAGACCGACCAAATTTACTTTATGTATGGTGATATAAGGATGGTTAGGTTAGGTATTCGTTCCCACGATCCGCCGAGCAGGATGGATCTACCGAGGACGATCCACTAGATAGTGTAGAGTCCTTAGGTATGATGAAAAAAAGGAGAAAAGTGAGATATGAGAAGAGTGCGGATCGAGATAGAGATAGAACGGAATAAACCCAACAAGGTTCTAGTTATGAAATCTCGGTAAGCATCAAGAGGTTGAAGAATGAAAAAGAATTGAATGTGAAAGGGGTGAAAAGAAATAGCCTCCAATAATTCAACCTTAGGGCGATGAATCGAGTTCAATACATATGCTCTTGGTGTTTACTAAGGTAACATCGTTATTAAAGACAAGCCGCCATGGACTCGGTGTGACGACCGCACTACAACTTCCCAAACAACTCAAGTTCCTCTTAAAGGGCTTGTTTCATTCTCACAGGAACCGACATTATCTATCGACTTTCTCTTAGAGTTTGTTGATATTGAAGTAGGAGACCCTCTCCTAGTCTCCGCATAGGAACCAAATGTGCACTATTGAGTCTAGAGCCACGAGATCATCTATAAATCTCATTAGGACATCATCAATGAACACTCTGTTTCACACAATGTGGAAAGAGAGATTATATCTTATGAGTCCCACGCATTATCCTTGTGGTATTGCGGAACATCCGAGTGATATGCTAACATATTCACAATGAAGATGGAAAGCCTTATGGAGCCAACATCAAACAAGCTCCCGGTGGGTGGCATGTGAGATCTATCCAATAGATCAACCATGTGACAACCGAGCGTAAACAATGGGGCGATTCAATCTATTAAATCAATCACGGTTCAAAGTTATGGATTGACGGATACCTTTGAAAAACCGGTCGTTGTGCTTAAAATCCTTTTCCTTAGCACATCGATTATGTACTAATATTTCAAAATAAAAGGTGTTTATGATTGATAATTGATTTTCTTTAAAACCTTTGTTGTATTGCAAAAACAATTTCTATTGAGCGGTACACGATTGCTTCTTCAAATCTCTTTTCATCAATCGGTGAATCTCAATTTGTTTGGTTCACTCACTCCGTGTTGTCTTCTTTGAGACCTTCGGTTTGAGAACGACTAGATCACCGTGAAACCTGTCAAGGAAAATCTTGAATTATACATGATCATAGGAATTACTTGTCTCGATCAGCGGGAACCGTGGTCGTGTACCTCAATTCAACGAAGTGATCAAAGACACTTTAAATGCGCTTTATTGCTAATGTTGTATGCGCAGTGCGCCCGACGTTGCGGTGATCGTAATGAAGCCGTCAATCCATAGCCGCATGCTCACACAACACATTCATTTTTAAGAAATCATGATTAGTGCATCAATGACTCGATATTTTCACTCCATGCTCGCCACGCCATCGCAAATATCATGAATCAACTAAAGCTTCATTACTACGATAAGAAGAAGTTATGATCCGAATGTGAGCATGTCGGTCCAAATGTCACAACATCACATAATACCAACACCACAATGGAAGAGTCGAGATTTATGTTGGTGATGATCTCAATGTCGGCTCAAAACTCATTATCACGTGGATCGCTTAAAGACCTCCACATTGATTATCCAAACATGCAATAATGAAGAATCAATGACTACGAGCTTGAAGCAAAGAACATTAACAAGAATCCAAGAACAATCTTATTGTAATATCTGCTTGTATTCAATGTAATTTTGAGGTGACCTCCTTGGGGAGATTGTTAGGATTTAGTAAATCCGGTTATTAAAGAGTCGGTCACCTCAAGTATATGTAATCGTTAAGCTCGTAGTCGTAGATTAGTTAATGTTTAGTAGTATTTAGTTAAGTAACACCGTGGAGGACAGACGGGTCTTTATCCACAGTATGCACGATCCACGGCCCGTAGGTGGCGATTTATGCAAGAACTATAAATACTCTACCTCCCAAGGTAGAGTTGGAGCTAATAATAAGATTTTTCTTTCTCTCACTAAAGTTCCCAACCTCTAACTTTCTTTCTCTAAAACCATAGTATACACCTCTTTGATCTTTGGTTTAGTGTGTTTGTGAAATTCAATATGTTACAATGAACCACTTGAATAATTTTAGCCCAGAGATTTCTTTTTTCAATATTATTTTGCGGAGTATAGACATTAAACACATTAAGACGACTCTTCCCATCCGTTAATAAACCGGAGACAAGAAGAAAGTTATTATCTTTCACAACCAAATCCTTCGATAAAAACTTGGGATCCCAAATACTCAATAAACCTCCGGAATTCCCATTAGAGTTGACAATCTCATAATCAAACCCAACCCTCCCAAAGTTCGACACCAAACCAACATTTACATTACTCGACATAGTTTCTTGTAAACCAATAACGAAACCCCAACTCGGACTTTAATCTTTTATCCAACCTACTTTGCCGGTAGAACCCAATCCCTAATATTAACGAGACAAACAAATCATTTGTTACCGCTTTGTAATCCTTCGTTGATAATCGACTCCGAATCAATTTGTCTTGTATGACTAAGTTAACGCTCAACTTTTCACCCAATAATTTCGTAGCTTCAATCTCTTGACTTAACCATACTTCACCGACTTCAACATGTTGTTCTTGATTTCCCATGTGCACCACATGTCTTTCCTCCATAACAAAGTTGGTCGACTTTATCATCACATGAGGATTACTATTAAGATCGATTGATCCATCTTCTTCATTCTCCGAGCTGTCATCTTCCGATCCTGGGCCATCATCCGTAATACCCAATAGGCTATTAAGTCCAAATAAATCATTATTACTATTCTTGGGCTTTTTTACAACCTTCAAACTTTCATTACTACTTGTATACGCGCAACTGGGCCGACCCACTTCACTTTTTTAAAATTTTTTTCTTTTAACCACATTCGAAGCAGATATAACCGTATTATTATTATCCTTAATAACTTGGTCAAAATCAAAATTAACAGCAGGCACAAAAGTCTCATTCGTAACTTCCGAATTCAAATTCTTCTCAATTATGGGGCTTGATTGACAATCAATATTGTCATTAATATCACCATCATTCCTTTCCAAAATAATGGGGTCAACATTGTTGATGACGTCATCCCCTACACCGGCTGTGTTGACCGGTAGAACTTCCGGCATATCAACGTCGTTCGCAACTCCGACAATCTCCTCATCATTAGTCGAATCAATCTCCTGTTCGCCGGATTTAACAGCATAAAATTCGGGGATCCAGTCACCTAGTTCCTCCGTAACCCACACCCGAAACTTACGGTTCTTCCAATTCAAAACAACCTCCTCGGAAATTCTCTTTCCATCACCAACCAAGACACCGATATATTCGAAAGACAAATCAGAGTCCGATTCCGATTTCATTGCTTTATGGACTACTTTACCGAACTTCCCACCGACTATATTGATAACATCATTGGTTAACAAGTGCAATGGAATACCTTGCACCTTCAGCCAAGCCAACCTCTCAAAACTCAAAGATTGGCCTTCCCAAAGAGTAATCGAATAGAACCTGTCCTTCAAGAGTTTAGCAACCTCAAGAACATTAGCAGCCAACTCCGATTCTTCAAAGGAAATCAGCATGTCAAGTCCTCCAAGATATTGCACCTTTCCAAAACCCGGACAAATATCATTCAAGATCACGTGAATATTTTTCAAAGCTTCAAGATCTATCATTCTCACGGCTAAAGCTCTTCCATGCAACGTGGAAAAAGCATTGACATGGGTGTCAATAGTAATGGATTTCCCTTCTCTCTTCCCACCTCTTTATACTCCATTTTTTCATTTTTTCCGACAGGCTATGCAGTGAAAAACAGTTTTCACATTAGAAAGCTCCGGTTTTTTTATAACTTTGAGATTGTAGAGGGCACTGTGAGAATTTGGATGACGGTAATAGTCCTATTTGTTACCAATATCAATTTTTTTCTTGTGTATTTTGTGTATCCCTAAGAGCTTGGTTGGGGGCAACGTCCCCCACTACCTTACAAATGGCTCCGCCTGTGCTAGTGAGGCTTTAATCTTTAAGGTTGGTCGCAATCGAGGCTATGAAATCGGTTGGGCACGAGAATTTTTGACCCATGACCGATTTGAGATCGGTTGGGCATGGATGTGGTGGCTGGTTGCCACATCAGTCGTCGACCCATTTTTTGCAATATCGGTTGCATTTACACCCGATGTTCAAGCTATGTTTTGTCCCATTTTCCCAACGTATAAATGCACATTTAATACAAATTTAAAAAAACGACCGTTTGGTCATCCAACTAAAAAAAAAAAAAATTTCAAACCCATTTTACCACTCTATAAATACCAACTTCACCTCAAACACAATTCACCACTCATCATTTTCATCTATATTCAATCAACCATTCTAACGAAATACCCACGAAACACAATTTTTAATATGTCGTCATTCGAGCATTTATTCGGTTCTTCTTCGTCTTCCGACGAGGAAGAAGTTTTTAGTGAGTTTGCGGAGTTTGCGGATTTTGCTTGGAAGGCTTACAAAGCATCACAGCCAAAAACCCGACGAAGGTACATACGGAGGGATCATGAGGGTGCTCATAATCGTTTAGTGGCGGCATACTTCTCCGAAAACCCGCAGTTCGAATGAAATTTAAATTTAATGTTAAAAATGTTTGAAAAAAAAAAATAAATAATAAAAAATCCTTGGGTAGTCATTGGGGCATCCGGATTGTCTGCGTCACGGAGAGAAAGAAAGGCGGCGTGGCGCGACCTGCGGGTCGTCTCAGATTGCGGCCGGGACCAAATTAATGTCGTGTGAATAAATCAAAACCTTATCATCGATCATACTAAAAGGATGTCTTATATTAACCCCCTATGATGTCAAATCATGGGGAATATTCCTTCGTCACTTTTTCATCTGTGCGGTTTTGTCGGTTTACGTTCGTATTTACGGCGGTTTTAAGCGTTTGACTTATTAAACTTTATATTCTATTCGCCGTTTCGGGTTTATAGTTTTTGATTAAAAAAAAAAAAAAAAAAAAAATAATAATAATGGGGGGTTGATATAACCCAACCCTACTAAAATACAAAATAGCTAACTTCTTTTGGGTAAAGTAGGTTGATACTAGCCATCATACTAGTACTTAAAACGATAAAGAATCACGGCTTAGCTAAATGAATAATTATTTACTTTCTTTAAAGCTTCAATAATTGGACGTGTGAGATACATGGTTTATTTGACGATTAAGCTGTGTGAGATATTACACGCAATATTTGTGAGAAAATAAATATTTTGCGAGATTTTTTTTTTTTTTTTTTTTTTTTTTTTAATAACGGATTCTGATAAGATGGTGACAAGCAGGCGACAAGTTGTCTTATGAACCCCTTTGAATTCAAGAAACCAATTCTACTAAAAATGAAATTTTGTGACTTAGGTCATGATATTCTTTCTGTGGCCGTTGAACCCTAATAAAAACTCCATAGCCAAGCTAGGAACCCAAATGTATCAAAAGCAAAGGGTAATCGTGTTGATTCTCTAAAAACTTTCGTGTTTAGAACTTTCTCGATTCCGCTTTCAACGCTTGTCTCATAATAAACCCATTGTCCTTAAATTTCAACAAGAGGACACTCCGTGAGATTTAGTTGGATGAAAATTAATTTGTATGTCTAATACAAGAACATAAATTTATACTTAAAGATTTAATTGGTGGATTTAAAAAATGATTGGTGAAAATGATGAAAAAAATAGGCGTTATACACATCGTAAAATGAATGGATCGTATACAATTTTAAGTCTTACTTATTAGGTCTAAATATCAATGGTTTTAAAAATCAACTAATCTAAAGTTCATATTTTGTTTTGATTCTAGATAAAAGCATTGTCAACTTCCAAAATTACTTACAAGATTTTCATATACAAATTTCATTACTTCATTAAGTAACTCCTTTAACTACCAAAATTCTCAATTGGTATTGATTATTGAACTTGAACCCACTAACTTTTTTTTTTTTTTTTTTTTTTTCAAAGAAACTCATACTAAAGTCTTCACGTCAAGAACTCACAATTACACAACCATTCATGTGCATACCAAACTCTTTTGACAATAAAGAAGAATAATTAATTTTCTATTTATTTGCAATGATGTAATTGTCAACTCCTATAATAAACAAGGCAGAGATGGTGGTTGCATTGTTGGGTCAACATCGGCTTCACGATTTGTGAGAGTTTGTAGCAACAACTCATTCATTAAAGAAACAAATACGTGGTAATCTAAATGTTAAGAATCTTTTATTATTAGTTTAGTCAATCATTTAAAAGCTTTACATTCTGTTTTGACATAATATTAATCATAAAATATAACATTTGTGATTAATCTTCGTCTAAATTTTATATTCATATGTCTTGATTGACAATCTAACTAGGCCAGAAGAGTTGTCGGATGTATGTGGACAATAGCGGGTCTTAAAAGCGCGGCCGGTCAGTGTTTCGTCGAATCTACACATTTTTTGTTTGGAATGTCTTGATTGACAATTAGTTGTGAATTAATCTTCATCATCATTTACGGGTGCGGAGTTGATGTGCTGCAAGCTATACTGTGGAGCCGGAGGCTTGAGCCGCAAATCTTCATAAACGAATAAGGTTTCTCAAGTTTAGGTTATTCAGTGACGACAAGTTTTTATATGACATGTATGTGGCTTAACTGCGGTATTAAACTTAACATTCTTGTGCGTGTTAAACTTTATCATGTATTTGCAAAATCGGTCTAAAAGTAGTTGTATCTTACATATTAAAACATGTCATCAATGATTTTGGTATAGTTATTTGCTTACCTCAAACCTCATTAACAAACAGACTGTTTCCGTTTATGTTTGTATGTAAGTCAAAAATAAATGTTAAAGCTGTTTTTCATTAAATTTTTTAAGAAAAATGAGTGTGAGTTAAAGGGGCAAACTAAAGAGGGGTGTTAATGTGTTATTGGGTATGTTTAGCGAAAATAGATTGTCTTTGGTCTTTATTCTTTGTTCTTTGATGATCTTGATCTTTATTCTTGAAAAAGATTATAAAAGAGATTATTTTTATAAAATTCGTGAAATGCTTTTATTTTCGAGATTATGGAAGATTATTTTTTAATAATCTCTTATAAGTTCTGTCTGTAAACAAAGATTATTTTTAAGTAATTAATTTTCAAAAAATTAATCTTAGCGCCAATAATCTTCCACAATCTCTGCTGCCAAACATACCCATTGTGATCCCGACAATCACCGGTAATGAAAGAAGACGAAATTAACTATCAACATCCATTCACAAATGGGGTTCAAATTTTGAAATGCCACATATATTACAAGCCATGATGGACACACCATAGCCAAAAATATGATTTAAAGTGATTTGTTACTATTAAACAACAACGCGACGAAAAACTTTATATGCATTTTAACGCTTCCATAAACATTTGAAGAACGGAATTCTATCATCTCGAAACTGATAATTGATCGATAACGAAACGCATACGGTATGGTATTTTCGTCATTTTATGATATGTCATGCATCTTGCCTCAGAATTGGTAGACTGAGTTAAATTCATGAACGATGGAAATTAAATTTGAATCTTAATAGGACCTTAAATGCACAGAGTGCTCAAGATTTTTATTAACTTCTATAATAAAAAGGCTACTACTAGGTTTCAACAACATGTAGTTATACCAAGTTTGAAACCGTGCATTATCTACATATTCTGACAGTTAAGGTTTAATACTATTGATCTATCGTAGTCAAAGAGATCATTACTTTCTTGGTTAGTTTTAATGTTTTAACAGTATTACATTTTTGGCAAAATTTTCCGGTGCTTTCAGCCGATATCGCATGTCGATCGAGTTGTAGCTAGATTGCATCAATGACCATATATAATTACAGTTGGTAAAATCATATCCTGATTTTATTTTGTACATGGTTCTTGTTGACCGAAAGATAGCACACAAGTGGTAAATGCAAAGCCTGCTAATTAGTTATTGCCACACGATTGATTTAAGTCTGTCAATTGTTTGATATATTTCTCAAAATAAAAAAGGGTTACTAAACATACAATTTTATTTTATTTCGTTGCATTTAGTGAGTGGCATATGGGCAAAGCACATGCTCTAAAGCTAACTTTTAAGGATAATTAATAGAGTTAATTACATAAATGGTCTATGTGGTTTGTCGGGTTTTACGGATTTAGTCCTTAAACTTTTTTTTGCGTATCTCGTCTCAAAGGTTTTGACCCGTTACGGTTTTGGTCCCTTGACCACTTTTTCTGTTAGTTTAACCGTCAAAGATGCTTAAAATGACACTTATACCCTCGTTTGTCTAGCATATGGTCCATGTGATTTATCTTGTATAACAGATTTAGTACTTGGTTTTTTTTTTCTTTTTTTCAACTAATTAATTAACATTAGTATTAAATTTTAATTCATTTTTTGTAAAATTTTATTTTATTTCTTATCACATATTTAATCAAAATTTTCTTAAGTTTTTAAAAGTTTTTTTTTTTTTTTTTTTTTAACCTTATGTCAAATCTTTAAAATTTTAAAGTTTAAAGTTTAATTTAAATAGATTATGTCAAAACTTTAAAAATAATTTTTTTTAATAATTTCTTTTAACAAATTAAAAATCTAATATTATTTTTTTTTAAATTTAATATTTTAATTATTTTTTTAATTTTTTAACGGATTAAAATATTTTAATAATTTTGAATAATATTTTTTTAATTAAAAAAAAGTTAAAATTTTGACGGATTATGCCAAAACTTTTACAGAAATTATGTCAAAACTTTAAAACATTTATGTCAAAAAATAATAAATATAAAAAATAATAATAAATCTGTCTTAATTAATGACGAAAATTTAACCAAAATTTAAAATAAGCTTTTGTGAAAAAAAAAAAAAAAAAAAAAAAAAAAAAAAAACTCGTAAAAGTTCAATAACAAGTTTAAAAATTTGTCAAAAAGTTTTAAAAAATATGTGAAAAACTTACTTAAAAGATTCGACAAAAATTTTTGAAATAAAAATTCGGACAAAAAAATTTAACCGCCCGACCAAAAAAATTCGAACACAAAAATTCGGAAAAAATTATTAATAAAAAATTCGTACAAAAAAAACCGGAAAAAAAATAAAAAATAAAGTAGGGACCAAATTCGTGATATGCTACAAAACGCAGGGACCATACAATATGAGGGCATTTCTGTCATTTCAACCATTTAAACACCCACTTGACGTTCAAACTAACAGAAAAAATGGTTAAGAGACCAAACCCGTAACCGTTCAAAACCATACGAACGAGATCCGCAAAAAAAAAAGTTTAGGGACTAAATCCGTAAAATCCGACAAACCACAGGGACCATTTATGTAATTATCTCTAATTAATATGTTGCGTTCTTTAGAGCATTGGGTACCGTTGAGCCGTAGGGCTCGTGTGATAGAGAAAAAGTGTTGTCACGTTAGCAACACTCTCTATGGCGTCAGAAATCCTATGGCATCACATTCTGGCCGTTACCGTTGGCACCAGAAAATGTGGTGCTATAGGACAATTTTTTTTCCCTTTTTATATATAAAAAATATGTACACAACATTTCTAAAATAAACTTCATTTAATTAAAAAACACATTACATAAATAAAAAAAATAGAAAAATAAAAACATAATACGTAAACAAGAATTAAAAATTACAAACTAGTAATCACATATTTCAGTCTACGTCGTTGGAATGTTCGGCCTTGGATCAACGAACATATCTCTTAAATTCACTTTGTATTCTTCGTCTTCCAATATCATGTTATGTAACATTACACAACAATACATGATCCTTTTCAACACGTTGATTTCGTAAGCACGTACGGGTTGTCGTATAATTCCCGAACGACCTTGTAGGACACCGAAAGCTCATTCAATATATTTTCTAGAACTTTCTTGAACTCTTTTAAATTTCAGCCTTTTTTCACCCCTTGCAACATAAAACGTTTTGACAAACACGGACCATGTTGGATAAATGTCGTCAGCTAAATAGTAACCTTTCTTGTATGTATGTCCATTTACATCAAAAGGACACTCCGGAGCTGTACTGGAAATTTCATCATCAAAAATCGGGGAACCATATAACATATTAAGATCATTATTTGGCCTAGAACCCCAAAATATGCATGCCAATACCTTAACTTTTGATCCATGATGCTTAACATAAGAGTTGAGTATTTATGACCGTCTTTTGAATTGAGCTTGTAAGGCCTTTGGACAATTTTTCCAATCTTAATGCATGCAATCAATACTCCAGAGCATTCCGGGAGTCCATGTTGTTCGTGCAATGCATATATTTCTTCAATATCCATTGAAGTGGGCTTTCTTAAATAGGTTTCAGCATTACAAAATATGTATGCATTTTGTAAAGTTTTCGAACATTATCGTGAACAACGTTCACCAATTTGCAAGTACTCATCAAACGCATCAGGCGCAGTGACGTACGTCAGTTGGCGGATGGCTAATGTGCATTTTAAAAGATGATCAATACTTAAACGACCGGTAGCATCGTAACGTTGTCTAAAAAAATTAAAGTACTCGGGAAGAGGGTGAACATTATAACTTAAAATACCGTTGAGTATTTTTTTTTAAAGTGTAGAACTCATACGATATCTTCGCCTAAAATTCTTTTCAGTATATTTAGGAGGAGTCTCTTTGTTGCCAAAATAGTCGTCAATTAAACGTTGTTCAGCCTCTTCTTGTTCACGTGGTATGTATGTCCTCGTCCTCTTAGGACTCGATCCCCCAGCTTTTTTATCACATAAAGCTACAAATTGTTCATACGCCGCATAATCCTTAAGATATCGCTCCCGATCGTCTTGAAAATAAGTATCATAATGGTCGTAGGTGTAAGTGTCGTTGGGATTGTTTGTGTGGAAAACTAGAAGGGGTGGTTGAATAGTTTTTCCAATTAAAACTTCATTTTTAATTATTTAGATCGACTTATGTCAATTTATTTGGATGTGTGTGTTGGATGTTGATAAACAAGAATGTAAAGGCGAGTAATGAAAAGATAAGAGTAAGAAGCACAAAACCATAACGCGAGTATTTATAGTGGTTCGGCTACAAGGACACCTTCCTTGCCCTACTCCACTCCCCGAGTCACCTACTCGAGAGTTTGTAAACACTACACGAATCTCCTTATGGCGGAGAAGCCTTCACAACGTCGCTACCCTTTTTCGGTGCTAGGCTAACCAATTGGTTCTTTCACTCCAAGGTGAACCACACCTACACAACGTCGCATACCCTTTATAAGGTACTAGGCTAAGTACCTAGTTCTTTCACTCCAAGGTGAACTACACCTTTACAACGTCGCCTACCCTTTATTAGGTACTAGGCTAAGCACCTAGTTCCATTGCAATGGAGGAACAACTACCACACTACACCAACGACTAATCCCAAAGAAGATCTACTCCTTTACAACATCATCAAGGATATCAATATCCTTGGATCAAATACTAGTCTATCTTGTACATCAAAACACACCATATCGAATGTACATCTAAGGCACCTTTCACTAATGCCTTTGACTAGATCTACAAGACACCCTTCACTAATGTCTTGTGTCTTGACTTCTAAGCACCTTTCACTAATGCTTCTAGTCTTGACTTCTAAGCACCTACCACAAGTGTTTATGATATAGCGATAGATACCCTTCACTAATATCTTCGTCTTGACACTGAGACATTTTTCACTAATGTCTTCAACACTACACTTCTTAGAAGAAAGAAAGGAATCATCAACAAGAACACTTGATGGCCTTGATGATGAGGAAGCATGACAACTCATGGACTTGAGCTTGCTCGACTTCAAAGGTGGTGATCTTGCCTTTAAGAGGAACCTAAAGATCACACAAAACAAAACTACAAACATAGATCTCTTGGATGCGAGGTTGGTGAGTTTTAACTCGGGGAGAAAGTGTGTTAGAAAGGGGTGAGAAATAATGAAGAAATGGCTCACTATTTATAGAAGAAAAACTCTCTTCCCGGATCCCACGGATCCTTCCACGAGGATCCGTCTAGCGTTAAGCTAGGGATCCGTGGGGCCTCCACTACCCATGGGTATTTTGGTTATGGTTCATGGGTTAAACCATGGATCTTTAGCTAGATACAATGTATCTTTTAAGTGTAATGCACTTAGTCACTTTGGTATGGGTTGATCCATGGGTTATGGATATTATCCATGTGTGATATAAGCATGATGTCATGCAATGAGTTATGGGTCAAGATCCATGGGTCATGGGCTTTGGGTTGTCTGACTACATTGAATGTATTTGCCCGATGGGTTGTGATACTTAAGTTTCTACCATTTATATTACCCAATATACTACATACTAGTTATGTGTATATTTTACCCAAATATGTAAACACTAGTTGTTGTACATATGTAATTGATGAGTGTCTAAATCTCATCATTTTTGTCTGATATAAATGCAAAATCATCCGAAAACACTCGAAGCATCAAATGATAAAAATATCACAAATCAGTGTTTTATGTGTTTTAAATGCAAAATATCAAAATCGGATGAAAACATATCAAATTTGCAAAATTGCGTTTTAGTCCCCAGTTTCCAAAATTGTCAAAAAGCAGGTCCACGAGCACATAATTTCAAAATAAAATCACCAAGGTCCTTTTAAAATCATAAGTTGTCAAATTTAGTCCTTTGGTGAAAAATGTCAAAAGTTTGAGAAAATTACAAAATTAGTCCTTGAAGTTTCAAAATTGGCAAAATGGCCCTGAAATTGGAAATTGTCAAGTTTGGTCCTGTACTTTTGAAACTTGTCATTAATGGTCCTTGGAGCATCTTGGCGAAATTAGCGGTAATGGTCCTTGCAATTTGAAGTTACACATTAAGCCCCTATAAGTTTAAAACCCTTTTTACTCATTTTTGACCCTTGCCCACCTTTGACCCCCTGTCAAAATGAATTATGAACCCCCCTTCCATTATTTACCACTTGGGTCAAACTGGTCAAATATCTCAACCCGCCATAGACTTTCTCCTTCACCCCCATCCCTGAAATCACTCCCAACCATCCCCCCTCCTCACCTTTTCTTACCCTTGTCCCCTCACCTCAACACAACTCCAAGAATCATTAAATGCTTCATCACCCTTTGCACTCAACTCACCATCTGCCATATAACCATTTCCCGCCAAAATCCATTTAAACGGCCATGATCACTTTTACTCATCCAATGGCTACAAAAGAAAGTGGGATCTATTCAGAGTACAAGTGGAAGCACAATTGGGTATAAAAATGAAGAAAGAGAAGCTTGAAGGAGTAGTAGTTAGTTTACATTTTTTTTTTTTTTTGCTCAATGTCGTTTTTAACTTAGTGCTTTAGTTTTAAATTCAAATGTTGTAATCTCATCTTTTATGTAACACAATTAAGCTTTTTATCTTTGTAATCGGTTTTATAATCAATTCTCAAGTTTGGCTAAAAGTTATATTTTGTGTTCTTGTTAAAACCTCATTCGCTACTCTCATTTATAAGCTCCTGAAGCTTAGTCTTAAACTTAATCGTGTTTATCTAAGCTACTTAAACCTTTTTATAAGTTCAAAATTCCATTCCAAGTAATTTTGAGTGATGGTCAACGAAAGTCAACTGGGATTCAAATTGGGTTTGGTAATGAACAATGGGTGTTGCAGAAGCTTATTTGGGTTAGATTCAGTTAGGGTAGAGTAGGATTTGGGTTCTGGTTTGGGCTGCACCATCTGGACACATGTAAGCTAGTTTATCAGTTTTCATATTTCCTAGTCAATTTGCAGTTTTCTTATGCTTATCATGTATTTGTGGTCACTTCTGGTTTTAATGTGTTTATTTATGTGTATTTAAGGTAGTTAAGCTTGTTTGGATCATTGGTTTAAATCAGTTCATTAGTTTGTATGTTTAAAATGCTAATCATTAGTTTAAAGGGTGTTTGGATCCACTTGTCTTTTACGTCCTAGAGGTAGAGGTGGTGGTTAAAACCTGTTGGATCATGTTTGTTAAGCTCATTGGAGCTCATTTGAGTCAATCATTTGTGCCTGCAACCACCAAGTCAAAATACCAAGTTCAACTCCTTGACAGTTAACTGTCAAGGATTCACAAGTCATAATTCTTCATATTGATGTATAACTTAGTGTTTAAGCTTAAAATCAGTTTATCATAGCTTATTTTAACATAATCAATCCATAATATCAGATCAAAGTTGGCAAAAGTCAAACTTTCAGTTTCATCAAAAAGTCAAAATTGCTTGAAAATCCAGTTTATGAATAACTTGCAGCTAGTACACTGTGTTCAATTCAAAGAGTTAGGGTTTCAAATTTGGTTTACTTGCAGTCTTCTAGGTGGTCTTCAAGACCCCTTAGCTGTTTTTCCTTTAAGCTTGTCTGATTAGCTTATAAATAAGCTCAAACAGTAGGTCCTATCACTGTTCTGCTCATCAGCTTGCTGTCATAGTTTTAGCCATTTTGCTTGGTCTCTTATTGCTTAACTACTAGTCCTTATTAGCTTAAACTTTGGATTTGTGTTCTCTGCCTGGTAGACTTGAGATCTCCACTGCTTGTTTTCCCTTTTGCTTATTGGATAAGCCAATGCAAATCTTAGAAACGAGAGGGTCGATTCGGTTTGCTTATAGATCAGTTTCTTAAATCATTGGTTAGATGCTCATTAGGTGTTAGAACTAGATTGCATTAGTTGCCTTAGAATAGTTTTACCTTAATCTAGCTTACATGTCGGTTTGGTTCAACAGTAGTGCTTTATAGCTTATTTATAAGTCTTATTTTAGTTCGGTTTACATAGCAGCTTGATTCTCCCACATAAGCCCTATTTTTATATTTTTCTCTGCTTTAGAATAATGTTTTAGATTTTCCTGAAATTTTCATAATTTTTAGACCTTTGTTTAGTATTTTCTTAATTAAAATCGGTTTTAATCATTTTAATTAGCTTTAATTGCAATTAATTGAGAAAAGTTCAAAAATAATTTTCAATTTTAATAGTTTAAGATAAATATAAAAAGCATAAAAGTATTTTCCTATTTTTCTCCTTTTATTTGGTATTTTCTTAATTTTAATTAGATTTAAATAGATTTAAATTCATAGAAAATAGAATATTAATCTGAAAATTACAAAAATAGTTTTGAAAAGTCTTTTATGTTATTTTAAACTTTTCTAAGTCTTAATTTTATTTTTCAAGCTTTATTTCCTATTTTCTTTCATTTTAGGTCATTATTAATTAGTTAAAATAGTTTTTAATTAATAATAATTAATTAAATAGTTATAAAATAATTTTCTTTTTCTAATAATTTTCTTATATCATTAGGTTTGTAAAATGTATTTTTCATATTTTAGGATTTATATTGTATAAGTTTCACGTTTTTATTTATGCGTTTACGTTATTTTTATTTAAGCGTAAGTTTTTCGTTTTAAGTTTTAAACGTTCATCACTTTAAAAATAGTGATAGCGTTTATTTAATATTTTAATCTTTTTAATTTTCTTAATTTGCATTTGATCCGCTTTTATTTTATAACCTTTTTCGGTGGTGTAATTATCATATCGAATCCTTCACGATCGCTATCATTAGTGATCATTCTATCGTCTGAATCGGTGTTTGCACACCATTGAGTCTCCTTGGGACATCTGGGCAGGAATCCCTGTATTCTCGATCTTCATTGCATTTGTGTTTAAAATTTTTTTAAGTCTGTTTGACTTGACTGTTATCAACAGATCAAAATTTTAGGCGCCACGGGGAGGCTTTAGCGTGTGTTTAGCCATTTTCGGACCCATTCTTGCACATACCCATCCTTTGTAAAAGTTTTTGTAAAGTTATCGAAAATCCAAAGTTCATTAACACTTTTCCTAAAGTGTTAAAAGCATAAAAATATTTTCATTCTTTGTTTTTTTTTTCAAAATGTTTTCAAAATATCAAAAATATTCCTCTTTACCCTCTTACCTTTTGATTCTTCATTTCTTACCCTCGATAACCTTTGATTCTATCTATGTCTTATCCTCACCCTCTTGGTTGTCAATGGTGTGGTGGTCCTTATAATGGTGGCAATTGCCCCGGTTGTAGCATGGTGGAATCGGGAAGCGGGTCTGTCTATAACCGGGATCCTATTCCTACCATAACACAACCGATTCATTCCATCGGCTACCACATTGTGAGACACATCGGTTGTCTTGTTGTGAATCTTGTGGTGGTTCACATTCAGTTCGATTGTCAATCGGAAACACGCTTGTCTGTAAGCGGGTTCACGATAACAAGTATAGCTACAACACATACCACTCACGGCCACATCGGTTGTATTCTTGTGAATTTTGTGGGGTCCTCATTATGATTACCAATGTCAATCATGGAATCAAAATTTTATGAATCGATCCTTGTTATAACACTCCTTGTTTTGACAATTTCCAACCCCACAATTTTCCGTCATTGAACAATTTCCGTCATTGATCAACATCCTCGTGAGAAAAGTATGCTAGAAGAACTTGTCAAGACCAAGCGTCTATAGCGAAAAATCTATGCTAGAATTACTTGAAGAAGAGGAGCGAGCCGCTAAGATTCAAAGATGTCTTGAAGAAATACGAATCGAGGAACGAGCACTTGCAAGGCGTGCCGATGGCTCGCGACTTACATCGGCGATGATGATGATAGTGGCGATGATGATGAAAGTTTGTCGGTGAAACCACACACAAAGAGCCGTTAACTCTCTAAGTATGGGGGCGAGCATCTCGGTTCTATTAGGAAGCGGAATCATCGAATGTTGAGAACCTTATCCGATCCCAAGTGAGTCGAGGAATTCTTGACCATGAGTGTGATGTGTTTTCTCCTCTTTTAAATGATCTTGTTGAGACTTTCTCGATTTTGTGGTGATTATAGTGATGCCAATTCTCTATATTCTAAAGACATAGAATTTATTGATGCATTACTTCCACATTCGAGATCGTCAACTTAGAAGAGGATGTTGACCATGTTGTTTCCACAACAGTTAATACGACTATCACTAATCCCTTATTGAATTCGGTTACGAATTTACTCTAAATTCAGTTAATCCAATCTTTGATAGTGATGAGTCGACACGGAGACTATAATGGACGAGGTGCATATTTATAGCCCACAGTACCACATGTCCCACTCGTATACTCTTCATGAGGAGTTCTCCGGTGAACTCACTCATATCATATCTCCATTGGAGTATGATTGCGTGGATGGCAAAATCATGATCGGGAGAGAATCTCAATTTGCATAGTTATGACAAATCTTCCCACCCTCCCCACCGAGATGCCTTCCAAACCAAAGAGCCCTACCAAGAAAATCCAAATAAGTGCAAGCGCACTTAATCCCGAGGAAGAAGATCTATTTATGATTGTTATCATGATCTTCCTTCTTTCTTCACCTACTCGGTGACTTCTTTCTTCTTCACTCCTTCGGAGTGAAGACACTATCTTGACCCGGCATTTTCATGTACCATCGTGAGCGGGTGCATCTTTCTCTCAGATATCTCATCGGTGTGGAACTTTCACGTGCTTCAAATGTTTATCCAAACATCTTGAATGAAAGTCCGATGGAGATTGTTTCTTCCACTTTGCTTCCCATGAACAAATGAATGCGAGGTCGAGTCAAGCTAGCGACTCGAAATCAAAAACATAGCACACACCATATGGGTTTCACCCATATTTCGTCTTCTTACCCCATTCTACCACTTAAGTGTGGGGTGATGCCCATGTTATATATATATATATATATATATATATATCTTTAAAAAAAAAAAAAAAAAAAAAAAATCTTTCAAATGATGGCGTAGTATTTCCTTTTCGTTCTTTGTTTCGGCATAACCGCCGTACTTTGAATATTGAGGGCAATATTCATTTCTAAGTGTGGGGAATTCTCACAATTTCATATATTATCTACCGATTCCCGTTTTGGCCAAAATTTTTTTGGAGTAAGTGTTTACACTTTCTCATTTAGCTATCGATCCGCCATATACGTAAGACAAAAGGATTAGCTAATCCAGAGCAAGCGGCTCTTGGTAAAGATATATCAAATCCGTTTATATGGCTTGCAATTTGCCCAAAATTGTATGGTTCTCAACTCACCATATCCTAAAAGTGAAGAGTTGGCTAGGCATAAGATTATGGCTTGTGGTAAAGGCGATGGAAAATCCATAATTGGTATTGACTCACCAAAGATAATTCGATAATTTATCTAAGAGTTGGCTAGTCCGGAAGGTGCGGCTTACGGTAAAGACTAATCAAATCCGTTCTGACTTATGATTTGCTCAAAATCATTTGGTTATCGATGTACCAAGGTTCTTACTTGAATGAAACATTTGGCTACTCGAAGTAATGGCTTTTGGTAAAGAGTTTAAAATCCATCAAAGTTTTCTCAAATCATTGCTAGGGACTAGCAATATCTCGATGTGGGGATTGATGAGTGTCTAAATCTCATCGTTTTGTCTGATATAAGCTGCAAAATCATCCGAAAACACTCGAAGCGCATCAAAATGATAAAAATATCACAAATCGGTGTTTTATGTGTTTTAAATGCAAAATATCAAAATCGGATGAAAAACATATCAAATTTGCAAAAATTGCGGTTTAGTCCCCAGTTTCCAAAATTGTCAAAAGCAGTCCACAGCGCATAATTTCAAAATAAAATCACCAAAGGTCCTTTTAAAATCATAAGTTGTCAAATTTAGTCCTTTGGTGAAAATGTCAAAAGTTTGAGAAAATTACAAAATTAGTCCTTGAGTTTCAAAATTGGCAAAAATGGCCCTGAAATTGGAAATTGTCAAGTTTGGTCCTGTACTTTTGAAACTTGTCATTAATGGTCCTTGGAGCATCTTGGCGAGTTGGCGATAATGGTCCTTGCAATTTGAAGTTACACATTAAGCCCTATAAGTTTAAAACCCTTTTACTCATTTTGACCTCACCACCTTTGACCCCTGTCAAAATGAATTATGAACCCCTTCCATTATTTACCACTTGGGTCAAACTGGTCAAATATCTCGACCCGCCATAGACTTTCTCCTTCACCCCATCCACGAAATCACTCCCAACCATCCCACTCCTCACTTTTCTTACCCTTGTCCCTCACTCAACCTGACTCAAGAATCATTAAATGCTTCATCACCTTTGCACTCGACTCACCATCGCCATATAACCATTTCCTTGAAAATCCATTTAAGCGGCCATGATCACTTTTACTCATCCAATGGCTACAAA
Source organism: Chrysanthemum lavandulifolium (assembly GCA_022545495.1). Taxonomy (NCBI): domain Eukaryota; kingdom Viridiplantae; phylum Streptophyta; class Magnoliopsida; order Asterales; family Asteraceae; genus Chrysanthemum; species Chrysanthemum lavandulifolium. The sequence continues at coordinate 83,824,189 of CM040243.1, read as the reverse complement.
AGAAAGTGGGATCTATTCGTCTGACAAGTGGAAGCACAATTGGGTATAAAAATGAAGAAAGAAGCTTGAAGGAGTAGTAGTTAGTTTTACATTTTTTTTTGCTCAATGTCGTTTTTTTAACTTAGTGCTTTAGTTTTAAATTCAAATGTTGTAATCTCATCTTTTATGTAACACAATTAAGCTTCTTTATCTTTGTAATCAGTTTTTATAATCAATTCTCAAGTTTGGCTAAAAGTTATATTTTGTGTTACTGTTAAAAACCTCATTCTGCTACTCTCATTTATAAGCTCCTAGAAGCTTAGTCTTAAACTTAATCGTGTTTATCTAAGCTACTTAAACCTTTTTATAAGTTCAAAATTCCATTCCAAGTAATTTTGAGTGATGGTCAACGAAAGTCAACTGGGATTCAAATTGGGTTTGGTAATGAACAATGGGTGTTGCAGAAGCTTATTTGGGTTAGATTCAGTTAGGGTAGAGTAGGATTTGGGTTACGGTTTGAAATTGCACCATCCGGACACATGTAAGCTAGTTTATCGGTTTTCATATTTCTAGTCAATTTGCGGTTTCTTATGCTTATCATGTATTTGTGGTCACTTCGGTTTTAATGTGTTTATTTATGTGTATTTAAGGTAGTTAAGCTTGTTTGGATCATTGGTTTAAATCGGTTCATTAGTTTGTATGTTTAAAAATGCTAATCATTAGTTTAAAGGGTGTTTGGATCCTTGTCTTTTACATCCTAGAGGTAGAGGTGGTGGTTAAAACCTGTTGGATCATGTTTGTTAAGCTCATTGGAGCTCATTTGAGTCAATCATTTTGTGCCCGCAACCACCAAAGTCAAAATACCAAGTTGACTCCTTGACGGTTAAGCGTCGAGGATTCATAATCATAATTCTTCATATTGATGTATAACTTAGTGTTTAAGCTTAAAATCAGTTTATCATAGCTTATTTAACATAATCAATCCATAATATCAGATCAAAGTTGGCAAAGTCAAACTTCGGTTTCATCAAAAGTCAAAATTGCTTGAAAATCCGGTTTATGAATAACTTGCGGCTAGTACATCGTGTTCAATTCAAAGAGTTAGGGTTTCAAATTTGGTTTACTTGCAGTCTTCTAGGTGGTCTTCAAGACCCTTAGCTGTTTTCCTTTAAGCTTGTCGATTAGCTTATAAATAAGCTCAAGCAGTGAGGTCTATCAGCATTACGCTCATCGACTTCTTTGTCATAGTTTTAGCCATTTTGCTTGGTCTCTTATTGCTTAACTACTAGTCCTTATTAGCTTAAACTTTGGATTTGTGTTCTCTGCCTGGTAGACTTGAGATCTCCACTGCTTGTTTTCCCTTTTGCTTATTGGATAAGCCAATGCAAGTGCTAGAACAGTAGGGTCAGATTCAGTTTTGCTTATAGATCAGATTTCTTAAATCATTGGTTAGATGCTCATTAGGTGTTAGAACTAGATTGCATTAGTTGCCTTAGAATAGTTTTACCTTAATCTAGCTTCTGTATCAGTTTGGTTCACTGTGGTGCTTTATAGCTTATTTATAAGTGCTTATTTTAGTTCAGTTTACATAGCAGCTTCAGATTCTCCCACATAAGCCCTATTTTTTATATTTTTCTCTGCTTTAGAATAATGTTTTAGATTTTCCCTGAAATTTTCATAATTTTTAGACACTGTTTAGTATTTTTCTTAATTAAAATCAGTTTTTAATCATTTTAATTAGCTTTAATTGCAATTAATTGAGAAAAAGTTCCAAAAAATAATTTTTCAATTTTAATAGTTTAAGATAAATATAAAAAGCATAAAAAGTATTTTTCCCTATTTTTCTCCTTTTATTTGGTATTTTTCTTAATTTTAATTAGATTTAAATAGATTTAAATTCATAGAAAATAGAATATTAATCTGAAAATTACAAAAATAGTTTTGAAAAGTCTTTTATGTTATTTTAAACTTTTCTAAGTCTTAATTTTATTTTTCAAGCTTTATTTCCTATTTTCTTTCATTTTAGGTCATTATTAATTAGTTAAAAATAGTTTTTAATTAATAATAATTAATTAAATAGTTATAAAAATAATTTTCTTTTTCTAATAATTTTCTTATATCATTAGGTTTGTAAAAATGTATTTTTCATATTTTTAGGATTTATATTGTATAAGTTTCACGTTTTTATTTGTACGTTTACGTTATTTTTATTTAAACGTAAGTTTTTCGTTTTAAGTTTTAAACGTTCATCACTTTAAAAATAGTGATAGCGTTTATTTAATATTTTTAATCTTTTTAATTTTCTTAATTTGCATTTGATCGCTTTTATTTTATAACCTTTTTCAAGATAGTGTAATTATCATATCCAAATCCTTCCCGATCATTGTCATTAGTGATCATTCTATCGTCTGAATCGGTGTTTGCACACCATTGAGTCTCCTTGGGACATACCGACCCGGAATCCCTCAGATTCTCTCGATCTTCATTGCATTTGTGTTTAAAATTTGTTTTAAGTCTGTTTGACTTGTTGTTCGTATGATCGAGTAATATTAAATCATAAAATCACTTATCTGATAAAACCTCTATAAATTAATACTCGATAAATTAATAACCTCGATAAAATTAATAATTTGTCGGTCCAACTTGGGACCGGTACAAATTGGACCCCAATCGATAAAATAATAAGATAATAATTCTTTTGAAACCCCAGTGTATATATATTAGTCCCAACGAAACAATAAATTAATAATTACTAAATTTTTTATATATATGTATATGTGTGTGTGAGAGAGAGAGATACACTTCAAAATCCTAAGATTGTTTAGTAAAAAATGAATTTATAGTCACTTGTTTCTTGTTGAACTTCAAATCTATATTGAGTTTATCTTAAAATCTCCTTATTGCACTAAAGAGTTGGTGCGTCGTCTTCTCGTATTGCAACAAAAAGTGTTAATTTTATTTTCATAAAGTGTGAATGTTAATTTATAAAATATTAATTGGAACTTGTTTTTCAAATTTATTTCGTCTCTAATGAGTATACATTGTAACTAGCTACTAGCTAGTATATTAGACTTGAAAATTTAATGGTCATACGTAAAACCTCTTTAAATTAATAAATTATTAATTTACCGATATAATAATATCTCGTTAAATTAATAAAATATTCGGTCCCAACACTATTAATTTATAGAGGTTTCTTGTCTTTTTTTAGTGTTTTATGTGAAAATGTGAATATGTTAGAAACTATTAGTTCAAACCATTTACGTATTTTATTTGTTTCGTTAACATGATTTCGTTTGTTATTGACAAAACATTAGAAGATCGTAAAATATAAATAAGCGTTTTACGACTTATTTGTATTAACAGTTTGGATCCATATTTAAAAGAAAGTTGAGTATTTTTGAAGTATTAAGTTAAATTGGAAGAGTGTGTGAAAAATGATAGAGTAAGGAGGGTTTAATAAGATTTTAAATGGTTCAAATTTGAAAAATGGTGATTTTGGCATTATCCAACGTTTGGATTTTAGAAGGAAAAAAAAAAAAAAACTATGGCGTGGTATGATGGTGATGGCGTGAGAGTCGTGGCGCGATGCGATATCATCTTGCGATAAACTTTGAGCTTGAAGAGCGGCGAGCCAACAACTCCGATGTACTTTTGCTCTTAGGATTGTTACTTACGTAGCACTAGTAATTAATAAACTTACATTTGGTTACGGATATATTACGAACTTGATGTTATGAATGTTTATATCTCTCGACCCTTAGAGCATACGGTGTCGCTTATTCGTGAACCCTCGCCGTCAGCGTGGCAGCTCGTCGTCGCCCGTGACACCGCCCCCTCGCCGTCGGTAGCAGTGGGTTGGTTCTTCATTCTGACGACGAAGCCAATTTCTTGACAAAAGTTGAGGCAACGGATATATATCTCGTTATTAAGCGGATATGTATTAAAAGTTTAACTTTTAAAAAAAAAAAAAAAAAAAAAAAAAAAACCCACCACCTATTTATATCATCTTCATCTCCACCATTTTATCATCTTCATCTCCTACATCTTCCATTCTTACTTAACCCAAAAAATCTCACAATGTCTCAAACCCAAATGACGGAGGTCTTCACAAACTTACTTAACTCAAACCCACCACAATCGGGGTTCTTCAAACCGTCTACCCTCCTCGACAAATTCCAACTGTCTCCACAAGAAATATTTCTTAACCAACAATATCGGTTTCAATAAGGATTCGCAAGTTATCCCGATTTCAATCACCACAATTTTTAACCCGTCACAACCTCTACAGTTTTTAACCGTCACGACCTCCACAATTTCCCCAAATGGAATCTGGCCGTCAGGTTCACAATTCAAAGTTCAAAAGCACGTGAGCCGCAAAAGGCAGGGGGAAGTATTATGCATGTCCTTTATCAAAGGTAAATAACTAAACGTTTGCTTATTTACGTAAATATATCGATAACTTGTTTGTTAAGAATACCTTTCTTATAATTGTTTCATCATGTAACAGCCAGTGACTAAAGTCTATGGGTGTCGATACTTGATGTGGAAGGATGTATTTCAACAAAAGTACTTTGGTCAAGCCTCTTCTTCAACGCAGTGCTCAAACTGCGAAACTAAAGATAACACGATCAACATGCTATTGGCTCAAAACAATTTGTTGAAGGCAAGAATAAAGGCGTTGGAGCATCGGTGAAATTGGCAAGAAATCAGGTTGATCACGCATGTCGGTCGGTGAAATACTACATGAGCTTATAGATGGCATTAATAATCTTCATGTAGAGTAGATTTGGTTGTAATATTAGTAACATTTGTTGTTGTACTTGTTTAATGTTTTATTGTTATTGTTTAATTAAATGGAAACAAATACACAATTAAAAAACATAACGTAAAAACTACACAAATAAATATACTCAACATATAAAAATCTATCTGAATAAATACACTATCGTATTAAAACACTACACAATTTAAACGAATAAATACACTACTGTGAATTAACTCTACACAATTATATACAAAAAAAAAAAAAAAAAAAAAGTAGAAATGATTGGGTCGTGGGCCCCAACCCATGGGGTGCATGGGAAGTGGATTGTGGGGTGCTAGGTAGATTATCCTAAGTTTTACCCAAAGTAAGAATTTTCAAGCCCCATATGTGCAGGCGTGGCATGGTGTGGTGGCATAACTAAAGCAGTAAAATATCTGATAAGCGTAATCGGTATGGCAAGCGCCTCACGCTTTAATGGCAAGGAGAAGCTTTTGCTTTTTTAAAGCGTGTTCTGAGCGTCACAAAATATGAAAATGTTTATATCATATTGCGTATATATCGTGTTCTAGCGTTATTCGTAATGAATAACGTTAAGCTATCCTTCGTATAATATTTTCATTTTAAAAAATAAAATAAAATTTGTCGGAGTTGAATAAAAAAATCATCACGCTTCATGTTTTAGCGTATGCTTTATCGCGATTTCACATACTCATCTCACGTCGCGTATAAAGTCGGCCTTGGTCTATTCATAATGGGAAGTCGCGCCACGCTTTTAACGGCGACACCGTCATAACGCACCTTTAAAATCATGAAATATACTATTAAGTATTAACCAAGATGAGTAAAAATATTGTTAACCAAAATGTGTGCGGGTGAAAACACCATTTAATCAACCACCTTTTTGACTTATAGGATTCTCGACATGACATGGGACCAAACCATGCTTTATCAACGTATCATGAAACAATTGATGCTTCTTCATCACTTTTATTGCTTTTTGATTAAAAAACAAATAAGTAATAACACTTATGTATATAGGGTGAGATATACAAACCCCTCTTAATTTACAAAGGCACCTATTCACATTTTGCGTTTTGTTTTTTTTTTAATCAAAAGATTATAAAACTGAAAGTACGAAACAAAAAATCTGATGTTTAATAAATTGACGTTTAGAATCGCGTCAATCTGAAACGGACAAAATCAGTATTATCAAAACAAAGAAAGACAAAAGGAATGTTTTGACCAAAACCCCCCTTATATCACATCATAGGAGGTTCACATAGTATGACCCTATGTATATATTAGGTAACTAGAGTTTAGATACTCGGTATTTAGATCATAGAAATTGAGTAGTTTGGTTCGTAGATGGGTTTAGGATTATGATTTGAAATTGGATTTGATATAAAGAGAAAATAATAATAAAAAAATATATTATATATTAAAATAAAAACTTAGTATAAAGTTTTATTATAAAAATAAGTGAGAAAGTATATTTAATAAAAAGAAGAAAAAAGAACACTAATGGTTGATATTTGTTTTGTGCTCACGCTTTAACTAAAACCGAACAAATCCCAGCTAATGTGTTGCCCTTTGTAAAATCCTTGCTATTTAGCTATCATCCCCTATTTCTGGGCCCACGTATATTAACCAAACAATACAATTCTACCATCAGCCTAAACCTCTTGTGAAATACCACCTACCAAACGCCTCCTGAACAATCTATAGTTTGATATTACAAAGTCGACCTATTGCTAAGTTTGTTGCTTTTTTTTCTTTTGGATAACCATATGTATAACTTTCTAGCTGACTAATTCATCGGGTTTGAATTACCAATACATATACTCAAACTGGTTAAAACGTTCACTTTTTAAAAGGTTAGCGTGACCATTTCAAGGTTGTTTGTACGAGGAAATTGCAAAATCGTCCTTCGGTATGGCCAGTTGCACGTTTAGTCTTGTGATTCATTAAGTGCAAAGATGGTATGTTGATTTGCACATTATTACGTGCACTTTTGGTCCTTTGACTTAGCGTGGTTAAATAGACTCAGTTAGTAGTTACACTTTAGCCTTTTGGCTAACCGCGTTCGACACCCATCCTTAAATTATGGTTTGGGATGGGTCTTTAACGATGGTGTTAAAAAGAGCTAAAGTGTAACTACTAACGAGTTCGTTAACGGCGGTTAAGCAAATGATCAAAGTGCGTGTAACGATCGATCAACGTCTTCTCTTGCACTTAATGAACTACAAGAACGAAACGTGCAATTTTAAATACCGAACGATTTGCAATTCTCTTGTTTGTACCTAACATAAACAAAACTTGTTGTTTTTCACATTTTAATAATGATTATCACAAGTTTTCTACCGTTAAGTTACCTTTGAGTGATTTCAAGTGCTAAGTGGTTAGACAAGTTTCATTAATATGGAATAAAGAAAATTTCAAAACAATCACACAAATATTAAAAGCACGTACATCATAAGGAGGAAAAAAAAAAAAAAAAAAAAAAACCCTCTAGACTCGAATTGATTTGGATTAATAATTCTCTTAATGGTTTATTTACCTTATCCATTTACTTGAAATTTGATGAATTAACTCGAATGTAAATTGTAAGAGCATAAGGCTGAACGCAGCAGGGACTAATCGCGTGTCGATCGAGCCAAGGCGATCGATCCCCTTGGTGTGGATGCTATCGATCGAGTGAAAAAAGAGATGTATCGTTCGTGTGGACGATCGACAAGAACAAAGGAAAAAGTTGCTAGCCGTTGAAGTCAAACAACAACAAAAAAATGTATCAGTTAAAAAAAAAAAAAAAAAAAAAAAAAAAAAAAAAAACTAAAACTATCCTATAATATCAACCTATTTACACACTAAACTCACAAATCTCACATTCTCTATATCAAACCAAAAATCCTACTCTATATATACACACTATGAGTTTTAATTCTTACGAGTTACTCATTGTCGATTCGTCATCGGATGATGAAAATGAAGTTAATCTGAAGTTTATGATGTTTATGGAAGGCATTGGGAGGCTTTTCAAGCATCACAAAAATTCTCACGAACCCAGTTAGTAGGGATCGTGTGGGTGCTCATAACCGTTTAGTGGATGCTTCTCTGCGAGAACCCAAGATCGGCGATCAAGCATTCCATGATCGTTTCCGTATGAGCAAGCGACTATTCACACAAATTGTCGGAGATATAACCGATCATTCACCTTATTTCCAACAAACTCCTAATTGTCTGGCGTACTAAGTATTTCTCCATTGATGAAGTGTGCTTCGTCAATCCGTCAATGGCATCTGGTCAATGCGATGCTCTGAGCGAATACGTGAAAATGGGTGCATCAACAATTCGTGAGTGTCTCGAAAAATTTTGTGAGGACATAATGGAGTTATATGGTGCGAGTATTTGCGAAAGCCGATGATTAGTGACATTGACAAACTCATGCTCATCACTACGAAACTCATGGGTTTCATGGGATGATAGGTAACATCGATTACACAAATTGGCCGTGGCGAATTGCCCACATGCTTTAAAAGCTCAATTTTGTAGGGGTGATCACGGGCGGGATCCTTTCATTTTATTGGGCGATCGCGTCCCAAGATTTATGGATTTGGCATCGTTCTTTGGTGTTGCGGGATGAATAACGATGTAAATGTTTCGTGCATCGCCTCTTTCAATGATCTCAAAGCGGGAGAGCTCGGATGTGGAATTCTTTGCTAACGGCGTGCCTTATAAACGCGGATATTATCTTCTTGATGGGATATATCCGGAATGGTCGGTTATTATGAAGTCCATTAAAAATCCGAGGACGAATGATCGCAAGCGAATATTGTATAAGGCGATGCGAAGCGGCAAGAAAAGGCGTGGAAAGTGCTTTTGGTGTGCTAAAGAAGAAGTGGCTAATGATTAAACATTCGGCTAGAGGGTTTGACAAAGAGCGTCTATCGCATGTAATGTACACATGCATCATATTACATAATATGATAATTCGGACGAGCAGTGACGATATCTCCATATTCTTTCCGGTGAGCGGACCGTTCTTATGATCCCATAAGAACGCATGTGGAATCGTTGGAAATTACCAGGAGATATCGCGACAAAACAACTCATCTTAGCCTCAAAGCGATTTGGTGGAAGACATTTGGCATCGTCGAATCAAAACTAGTATAGTCGTTGTATTGTCGTAATGTTTTAATTTTATTTGAATTATTATGTAACGTTTAATTATTAATGAAATTTTATTTTGTGTTAAAAATGTTTTTTTTTTTTTTTTTTTTTTTAAAAAAAAAAAAAATGAACCAATCGCCTTCTTGGGGCACCTAATCGCCTTGAAGGTCATTTGGAGAGAAAGGCGGCGTGGCGGGGAAAATGAGGGATTGAATCCCTCTGCGAGGCGACCCTAAGGTACTCATTGGTGTTGTTGTGTGGTGTTATAGGTAAAATGTTGTCACCTCAACATTTTTTCTTATAACACAATATTCTAGTGTCATAGGACACCTTGGACATCACATGTTTTTTTTTTTCATTTATTCAAATAAAACAAGACATTAAACTAAAATTAAAATTCAATTAATAAATAAAAAACATAAGTAAGTTAAAAGAGAATAAAAATAAACGACACATTAGAAATAACGATCCACTAAAAAAGATACAATTTAGTGATTAAGGTTCCATAAGTGCTCCATGATATCGTGTCGAAGGTCGTCGTGCACTCTCTTATCCCGAAGTTCTTTGTTCTTTCTTCGTTGTATCTCGCATTGTTCGACCCAAGTACGTTGAATATTCGGTTGTGGAGAAACGTATAGAACATTGAGGTGGTTATTTGCCCTCAGAACACCAAAATATGCATGCAAACCCACAAATTATATGATGCAACAGCTTCAAGCATTAGAGTCGGGTATTTATGATCACACCTTTTGAATTGCCCATGTAAGGCCTTCAGACAGTTTGTTCATTCCCAATGTATACAATCAATGCTCCCGAACATTCTCGGGAGTCTATATTTTTATTCGTGTTATGCATATATATGTTGGATACGATTTAAATCAGGTTGCCTTAAACACCCTTATAAGTATAAAGTATATATATGCATTTAGTGAAGTTTTATAAGCATTTACGTGAACAACGTTCACCAATTTGTGAGTACTCGTCAAATGCATCGGTTGATGTGCCATATGTCAATTGATGTATGGCCAATGCGCATTTAATGATAGGACTAATACTTAAACAACCCAAGCATCCGGTTGTTGTTTAAAAAATAGAAGTATTCGGAAGAGGTCAATATTGTAATGGTAATATCAACTATTTGTTTAAAAGTTTTGAATTCAATTTATACCTTTGCCTAAAATTCCTCTCTGTGTATTTAGATGAATTGTTTCGTCTCTCAAATAATCTTCAATATTCGTTTTTCATGACCTCTCATTCACGCGGTATGTATTCCCTAGTAAGAGGAACCGAACTCTCGACTTCTTGATTACCCAAAGCTTGAAATTGTTGATAATATTGAGGATGCCGTTCCACATCGTTTTGAGAGTAAAGATCGTAAAGAACAAGGTCGTTGGGATCTATAGCGTTTCTTGAAGGGAAAAAGATAAGTATTGTTGAGATGTGTATGTAGAAGTGTGTGTAAAATTAGAAGATTAATGATGTATTTATAAGATTTTTAAAGGGTAAAATTTGAAAAAATGCAAGGTTTATGACACAAAAATGACTATAAAACAACCCCAAAGTTCCTTTTGCTCGTTAAGTAACGTTTACAAAGAGAAAAGAAGAAAACAAATTTATCGGACAACTCGGTGATGGGAATAGTGCGAAGCAAGAAAACACCACCCACAAGGTGAGTCTGGCGCCATGGGATCGCGTTTTGAGATCGAGGAACCGTGAAAACACAGGTATCGTGGCTCAAAGCGATTAAATTTGAAAAGTATATATATTATCCTCTAACCATTAGTAAAAAAATGTATTTTAATGTAGCCATATCTTTGGGTAAATTACAAATTTCATCTCTAATATTTGTCAAAATTGCAAATAACACGTCGAAAAACGAAGGATACCAAGTTAGGCGGAGGGTGTCATGCCACAGTTAAACCTTGACACACTGCCACGTCAGCTCTAACATTTTCACCATAACTCAACAAAAAAAACACCCCTTTCGGCTACGCACAGTCGATCTGAAAAACTCATTCGGTCGAGCCCCACGACCGATTTAAACATTGGTCGAGTCGAGTGTGATGGCTTGGTCGAACATCGGTCGGTCGAGCATATGAAACAATATTTGAAATGTTAGCGGTTAAAAAAAATAAAATAAAATAAAAAAATAAAAATAAAAATAAGATTACATCTTATAAATACCAACCTCAAACACACTTTTAAACAGACAATTTCAAACACAATTCAACCTCAAACTACTTCTCATCCATATTCACTTCCAACCTCAAACTACTTCTCATCCATATTCACAATGTCAAAGAAAATACCCCCAATCAAAACCGACGATCCGGCGCCTAAAATACATCGGTTTGATTTTCTCGTCGGAAAACAACTTTGAATTAACCGCATAACACCACTACAAAATCGGGTATTCGCTTAGGTCCACCAACTTTTGAATATCAATCACGACTACCACAACCGAATCAAAATCAAAACCGTTTCGTTAATCGTCCATTTGTCCCACCATGACGTCCCTAATACGGATTATCACCAACAACCAAGTGGTTCGTCGCATCGTCCTAACATGAACTTCTTGTATTATTCCCAGCGATATCACAATTATTCCCGCTTATAGTGCTAATCTTGAAATGGATTTAGAGGATTATATGCACGAGTATCCGACTCAACAATACTCGACCCAAAACTATCCGAGTCAAGATGCTTCGATGGGGCAAGGTCCGGTCATGATTAGTACCACGGTTCCATTCTGTTGAAGTCGATGGCGATGTCGAAAAGTCGTCACCCATCAAACCAAAGAAGCATTCGAGACGTGCTACAAAGGCGAAGGACAAAGGCAAAAAGGTCGAACCATGGACAAAGGCGGAAGAGATCGCGCTTTGTAGAGCTTGGGTTTTTGTGTCGGAAAATTCGCAGAGAGGAAACGCTATCAACAAGCACTGCTTTTGGGAGGAGGTGATAGCGTACTTTGAAAATGAATCTGGTTTAGAAAGAACCTACGACTCCATCACGACCAAATGGAAGAATATGATTCGTAATAGGGTTGGGAATTTTTGTGCTATTATGGATAATATCAAGCAAAATCATGGAAGTGGTGAGAATGATGCGTACGACAAACAAAAAGCTCTTAGAGAATATCGTGTGCTTACGGTCATGATTTTACATTGGAGGAGTGTTGGCAAATTTGAGGACTCATCTCGCTTGGAAGAATTGTGAGATGCTGCTTCGAGCGAATAGTCGGAAGAAATCAAAGGGTTCTACAACTACCTAAAATTGACACAAGGTTCTTTGAATTTCAAGACATGGATGATTCGATGATGAGGAAGAGACTAGAGAATCACGACGGAAGGTCGTGGCGTATGCAAGGAAGAAATCATCCTCCTTCTCCGTGATCCACGTAATCATTTGTTAAATCGTTAGCCAAAACCTTTTTCAAGTTCAAGCCGACAAAACCGGGAAAAGGTAAGGGTATAGAAGATGCGTACATAAGGCTGAGGGAAAAAGAGCTGGAGATGAAAAGAGAGAAAATTGAGCTCCAAAAACAGCAAATGGCATTGATGGCTCAATCATCCCGGCAACAAGACTTAATTTTCTACAATACCCCAATCGACCCAAGTTTGCCCCCAAAACAAGTAGCCGAACTGATGGATATTAAGACAACAATCAAGGCACACAACGACTTAGATTATTAGTTTAAGTTTTAATGTTATTTGAATAATTTACGTAATGTTTATTTGAATTTAGTATTGTAATGTTTTTAATGAATTTTAAAATTGTTGTTTAAAGTGTTTGAATTAAAAAAACAAAACAACAAAACTCGGTCATCGATTGTGGCAACTTAGTGCGTGTCACGGTCATGGGAGAGAAAGGCGATGTGGCGGTGACCAGTCACGACATGGGAAGCCTTATCATAACTCACCCTTAACTCACTTTAACTTAAATATTTTCAAATTCAACCCCTAAACTAAAACTAATATTTCATTTAATAAAAAACATAACATTTAAAACACGAATTACATTAAACATTAAAGTTAAACACAAATTAAATAGTACGATTAATACAAACTGCCACAAAAGTAATGATAATAAAACTACAAATTAATAAAAGGAATCATCTAAGTGATAACCTTTCACTCGAAGAGGACCTAAACTCGCCATCATAATACTTTCCTTCCATAATCTCAAACCAGTTCCGCTAAGATATTCTGCATCCATGGCTTCCTGCTCCAAACGAGCAGCTTCCTCGCGTGCATCGTTTTCTCGTATCTCTCCAAGATTTGCCTAATCCTGCTCAAGTTCTTGAAGATAATTCTCAGTAAACCCAAACGGATTTTGGAGGTCCACCGGTGGAGTGTTAACAGGTGGATTGTTAACCGGTAGAGTGTTTACAAATACATTTTCCGGTTGGAATACCGGAAAGACATCTTCTGGTGGAGTGTGATAAACTTCATCTTCTGGTGGAAAGGTATTTTCTGGCACTTGTTGTGGACCCGAGAATTGTTGGGAGAAGTCTTTAGCGAGACATTGTTAAGAATATGTGTGTGAGTTGTGTGTGATAAACAACTCTTGTGGAGTTGTATATATAGGCATATTTGATTTGAATTTGAATATGAATAAATCCCGCTCATATTTGAATTTTAAATTTTAAATTTGAATCTGGTTATCCGTTTAAACCGAACAGTTTAAATTTAAATTTGAATAGGTTGAGGGTGTAAGTGAAAATATCTTTTAAATGCAATGTAAACATTGAGAGAAGGGAGAGAGGTTGAAATGATTTTTTTTTTTTTTTTTTTTTTTTTTTTTTAATATATATTGCGAACATAACTTTGCGTTATAGGGTTAACTTACCCACGTTAACACCCCCTTAACTTAAAAAGATGGTGTGGTTAACACACCTTAAACCTTAACGCAGGCACGTTAAAAGTTAACGCACAACCCACGTTAACACACCCTTTGCCCTTACCAAAAGTTGATGATTTAAAAACAAGAATAACAAACATTAAGGACGAAATTTACAATTTACCCCGTATCTTTAAAGCATGTCACCAACCGTGGCTACAACCGACGTACCACGTTATAACAAGTACTACCATAAAGTCAGTTAATATATCTCGATGGTTGACTTGGTATTACCATATATATTTTCAAAATCAGATACACAAAAAAAAAAAATAAATAAATAAAAAAAGAAAAAACAAATCCAGGAGGACGGCAGGCCAAAAGTACCAAACCACTAGGCTCGGAACCAGGTTCGTAAATAAAAAGCGGGTTCTGTATTCAAAGTGAAAATTATAAAAACCACCCAAAATATAAAAAGCAGCAGTTAGCCAGCCAAAAAAGCTAAAAAGAAAAGAAAAATTGGCAAATTTTGTTGTTGTTGTTGTTGCATTTCTTCTGTATTAGAAATTAAGCAACCTTCACTTAACACCCCCCCACCATTAATTCCTTTTTTATATATACAACTCACACACACACTCACACATACTTAAAATCTGTTTAACTTTATTCTTCTTCAATTGGTGAATTATGAATTGGAGCTAAATTTTGTTATTGGAGATTAAATTTTGGAAGATGATGTCATCTGATGGTGCATTACGCTTTTCAGTTGTTTCTGTTATGGAAGATGTTCTTCAACAGCATGATAATAATAATCGTCCTTGTGATCTCGATTTCGATTCTCGCAGAGCCGAAGAAGCCGGTATAAGCACTTCACTATGTTTAGTTCACGAGTGTGTTAAATTTCGTTATTTAGTTAAATTATTGTTAATTAAGCATAAGTGATATGTTCATGTTTATATTCAAGTGAAATTTGCTGTTCTGTTTGTTGGATTTGAGGACGTAATTTAGGATCTAATATCGTGTTGTGGTAAAGTGATGTGAAAAAATTGGTTACTAATTAGATAGTGTTTGGATTATATTGTTATAGCAATGAGAAGGTATGAAGCGGTTGAGTGGATGAGAAGAACGCTTGGAGTTGTTAATGCACGAGATTTGCCAGCGCAGCCTTCTGAGGAAGAATTTAGGCTCGCTTTGAGAAGTGGATCGGTTTTGTGTCATGTGATTAATAAGGTTGAATCAGGAGCTGTGCCTAAGGTAATTTTTGTTAGTATACTTTGTCGGGGTAATTTGGTATTTTATAGTTGTTTTGAAGTTGATAGCGAGTTTGAATGTTTTTAGGTGGTTGAAGGCTCGTGCGATTCAGGTGTTGTGCCTGATGGAGCGGCGTTATCCATATACCAGTGTTTTGAAAATGTGAGGAATTTTCTAGTAGCTGTGGGAAATATGGGACTGCCTACATTCGAGGCGTCTGATTTGGAACAAGTAGGTGTTCGGTGTTCTTATTGGATTACGTGATAGACCATAGTTTATGGTCATGATAGTGTCAATAAAGGTGTTTTGTATTGTTTTGCATTTCAGGGAGGAAAGTCATCTAGAATTGTGAATTGTATTCTAGCTATGAAATCATATAGTGAGTGGAAAAAAGCAGGTGGTCACGGGACATGGAAATTTGGTGGAAATGTGAAACCTGTCACATCAGGCAAGAACTTCATACGCAAAAACTCAGATCCGTTTAAGAATTCATCGTCAAGGAATATGTCGATGAATGAAACAACTATGAATGCTCAATTAGTTGAAACTGAGAATACCAAAATGGTAGGTAACGTGTACTTGATGCCTCTTGGCGTTTGTAATTTTATATAATTTTTTTTATCATATTCAAAATGTACAGTCCTGATGCTTACCGTATGCTTCTATGCAGTCTAATTCATCGTTAAATCAGCTTGTCCGTGCAGTTCTAATGGATAAGAAACCAGATGAGGTTCCCATTGTAAGTATAGTCTGATACTTTAGTGTAAACATGTGCACGTTTGCACTAAGCCTAAGATCGTTTGTAATGTATGAACTTAGCAAACATCTAAATTTGTTTATACCGATTATCGCTTCTATGTCCACCAGTATCACACCTCACTGTAGTTATCTTTCTTATTGGATTATACAATACAGTTCCCTATTTGTTTTCTAATTATACATGTCATACATTCTGCTTGTGCAGCTTGTTGAATCCGTGTTAAGTAAGGTCATGGAAGAGTTTGAGAATCGCATTGCTAATATTGAACTGGTGAGCTTTTTAGCCATGTTATTTCGTTATAAACTCCTGAGTTGCCTTACTATCATACTTAATACTTTGTATATTCTTGGTAAACAGAAAAACGCAGCAGCTAAAGATAATACTCTTTCAAAACACGCATCTAATGATACAAAGGTGACTATCTGTTTCTTTTTGTACTGAAATTAATTTAGGTTGGAATTCTTTATATGAGGTGTAGTCGTGTAGATATCAATTTCTACTTTTTTTAACCAATCCTTCCTATAAATTTCAAGGTGGAAGACAAAAAATTCGCAATTATAGAGAAAGGTCAGAACTTCAACAAGGACACCATTTCTGATGAAGAAAAGAAAATAAATGATTTGAAATATCAAATGGCTTTTGATTTACAAGAAAAAGATATCAAGGTATGATCAACTTTGAATCAAATTTCGCCGGTTTTAGGAAACTTAATTGATTCTTAACATCATATGTTGATCCCTTGTCCTACAGGAGCTTAAACAAACTCTCTCAACCACAAAAGCCGGGATGCAATTCATGCAAAGGAAATTCCACGAGGAGCTTCAGAATCTCGGTAGACTATTGATCTTCACTCTAAGTCTAAAAAATAATGTGTTTTCATCTTCATTTTAAAACCTCGATGTGGATGTTGTTATAGGTATGCATGTTCATGGTCTAGCGAGTGCCGCTTCTGGATATCATAGAGTTCTTGAGGAAAACCGGAAGCTATATAATCAAGTCCAAGATCTTAAAGGAAATATTAGAGTTTATTGCGGGTGAGACCAGGAGGATTGGACTTCCAGAGTGTCGTGGAGAACATTGAAGAAGGAACAATTACTATTGACACCCCTGCAAAGTATGGAAAAGGGTGTAGATCGTTTAACTTCAACAAAGTATTTGGTCCCTCAGCAACCCAAGGTTGGTGTATCTTACTTCTAGTCACTAGAATTTTACATTGACTCATGTTCTGATTATGTGCAATATGCATACGTGTTCTGCAGAGGAGGTTTTTGCAGACACTCAACCCCTCATTCGCTCTGTTCTTGATGGTTACAATGTTTGTATCTTTGCATACGGTCAAACCGGGTCAGGGAAAACACACACAATGGTAATCTGTTCTGACATTTTTATAAATTAAGTAGGAAGTGTTTACACGTATATTTTACATATAGTCCCTTTGCTTGTTTTCATCCAGACTGGACCGAAGGATCTTACAGAGAACAGTCGAGGAGTAAATTATAGGGCGTTGGGCGATTTGTTTTTTCTGGCTGAACAGAGAAAGGATACTTTTCACTATGACGTGTCCGTTCAAATGATTGAGATTTATAATGAGCAAGTTCGAGATCTGCTTGTTACTGATGGTTTAAACAAAAGATATCCTTTTTTGTTACGCTTTGCAATTATAGCTTATAAATTTGCACTGAAATGTGCAACTTGATTAGCAGCTAGAGGTGGAAGTTTCAACCTAGCTGATTTGGGTCATCTTTCATCTTCAACAAGTCAAATGGGTTAAGCTCAGTAAGATGGGTAAAGTCATCAGGACAGTATACAAATTCAAAAAAAGTAAAAAACTGTTATAAGAAAAGTTAAGATTATTATTGTAGAAAGGTAGATTACGTAATCATTTTAACACTTTAGTTACTTATAAGTTTCAAAAGGATGACTAAAAGGAAAGTATTTGTCGGCCAGACCGACCCTACCCATTTACACCCACACAAATGACCTGTTTTGACCCGTACTCACAATGATCCGCCCAGCCTGCCCATTTTACATCTCTAGCAGTAGTACAACAATTTTTCTTGGCATATTAAAATGTACGTTGAGTAGAATGTATTTCGTATTTCATTTTTATCCTGAAATATGGTTTATTCCTTAACCTGATATTACATTAGAAATTCGTAACAATTCACAAAACGGATTCAACGTCCCAGATGCTAGCCTTGTGCAGGTGACATCAATGTATGATGTTATTAATCTAATGAACCTTGGGCATAGAAATCGGGCTGTTGGCGCAACTGCTCTCAATGACCGTAGTAGTCGCTCCCACAGGTTTGATAATTTTCTTTTAGAATGTTATGTTTAATTTTTATATCAATCTTATATTTGAATTTCGATTATCTGCAGTTGCTTGACTGTACATGTCCAAGGGAGAGACCTAACGTCTGGAGCTGTTCTTCGTGGTTGTATGCATTTGGTTGATCTAGCAGGAAGCGAAAGAGTTGACAAATCTGAAGCAACAGGAGACAGATTGAAAGAAGCACAGCATATCAATAAATCACTTTCGGCATTAGGCGATGTGATATCATCTCTTGCTCAAAAAAATTCACACGTGCCTTACAGAAACAGCAAACTTACTCAATTACTTCAAGATTCACTTGGTGAGACAACACAATCTTTATAAAACTTCATCATTTATGTGAAAGTATCCCTTTTGCTTCCAAGTTTTAAGTTTTTTTTGTTGTCTTGTGGATGTATTAGGAGGGCAGGCAAAGACACTTATGTTCGTTCACATAAGCCCAGAACTGAATGCTGTTGGAGAAACGCTAAGTACACTTAAGTTTGCTGAACGGGTAGCGACTGTAGAACTCGGTGCTGCCCAAGTACATAAAGATAGTTCAGATGTGAAAGACCTCAAAGAACAGGTTTTCTAACGTACCCCTATATTTTCCGTAACACTAACATACTCCGTATAGGTCAGTAGATATTTGTTTGCTTATAAATTTGTGTAAAATTGGAAAAGTATGTTTCTTGTCTCAGATTGCCAATCTAAAAGCTGCTCTGGCAAAGAAAGAAGGGGATCGGGATGGCATGCAACAGAAAGTATCGGGAAGTCCAGGTGGCAAACTGTCATCTCATTCCCCACGAATCTTACAGCGAGTAGATTTGATCCCTGAGCCAAAGAGTCGTAAAAAACCAAAGGCGGATGTAGGCAACCCTGAGGTAATTCATAAATTCATAGAATGGGTCAAAATGAGTTTGGGTCAAAAATGACTATTTGTTCACTGGGTTTAGTTGACCAGAAACACTTTTTTGTCCAAAAAGAATCCATATTAAAAGTAATAGTAGTGTGTGAATATGATGATTACAACAATTAGATTATATTACGATGTTATATGCGTTAGAAAATACACTTAAGGAGACTTTCGACTCATGTGATCAACAATTTTAAGCTTTTTTTTTTAATACTTAATCAGTTTGACCCATTCAAGATACAACATAAACTAAAATAGACCAACTACGCATGATCTATACTTTGCTTTTTTTCTGTTAATCTAAATGTGGCCCATTGTCTAATCAGATGGCCAAGAAAACTAGGTTGAGGCAGAAGACAAAAAGCTACGATTTAGATGAGCTATTAGCAAATTCACCTCAGTGGCCTCCAGTAAGCAGTCCTGGTCAGACGTATCTAGAGGATGATAGAGACATGGGCTCTGGTGACTGGGTTGATAAGGTCATGGTAAACAAGCAAGATGCAGCTAGATGTTGGGAAGCAGAAAATGCTGCATTTTACCAAAACTATGTTCCAAATTCTTCCAAGTTATACTCGGAACAGTCTTATACTATATCTGAAGGTGGAAATAGTTTTGACGTTGCGACTAATGATAGTGTTGATGAACTTGATGCTGCTACTAGCGACTCGTCTGAGCCTGATCTGCTTTGGCAGTTTAATCATTCTAAACTTCCTACCATGTCGAGACTCAATACCTCAAATGCAAAGTCAACAAAGAGCCCAGATTTGAGGTAATTCTACTAATCATGGCCTTATGTATCATCTACCCACAAATTTTACAGAATTTATTGACATTTTAAGTCATAGTATTTTGTTTCTTTTTGTTACAAACTAATCATCTATTTCTAACATTCAAAATGTGACAAAATGGCTTGCAAAAAGGACAATTATAATAATCCTAATTTGAATTTAAAACTAAAATAACCAACTTTGAATCAAATTTTATTTCAGGTAAGCAGTTTTGTTTTCTAGAAAAAAAAAATCCCCTCAAACTTTAAATAAAAATAATCAAAATTTTAGATGCTGATTAACTGTTACAAACAATAGTTTGTTCACAACAAAAAAGCAATTAAGTGTGACTGTGTGATGGCTTAAAAAGACTATAAATATTTGTTATAATGGTTCAGTTTATATATCTCATATATATGGTTGGACCAGGTCAATGATTCCGAGACTTGCGCCTTTGCCTTCGCCTTCACGAAAAACAACCAATAATGGTAGCCACCCTCAGCTGCCACAGCGAGTTGGGAGGCAGGTGACCACTGCTGAAATGAAGAAGAAAACTGGTAACAGGAAGTAGTGATCGAAGGCCTGAAGAGTAACATTCCTTGATTTTATTATATTTTTTTTTACATTTTTTCCACATAGAGAGTGAGTAAGAGTGATGAGAGGGGTTACATATATTTTATTTCCATCTTCCCCCTATTTTTTTGGGTTTCATGAAATGTGAAATAGTTGTAAATGCTGCAACAGCCAACAGTATCAGTTGCTTGTATGTTTGCTACAGTTTTATTTTTTGTTAACAAAAAGAAAAACCTTTAATTCATTGCATACTTTTCTTGCCATTCCTAGCACACATTTTCACTTGTTGCAATAATTTTTCTGTACTTGAATCAAAATGAATTGATTTATACGCTTGAGTTCGAATTTTGTAGTTCATAATAAAGCCAAACAACGCCAAGTTGTGCTCTAAGAATATGTAAACCATTTGGATTAATATGAAATCTAAAGTTTAATTAAGCAAGTGATATTTAATTTCGGATTCTACTGACAAAAGAAACTTGAGCAAAAGAAATCGAAACTCACACATACAGCACAATGATGTCGACTAAAGAACCCTAAAAACACATGTATGCTTGCGAACGATTACTTGTGTTGAAAGCTAGAAAAGATGAAGTACATAAGCCTCCCCCTACTTGTAGTGAATGCCTACCCAAGAAGAATTAGGATATTGGTCCTTCCTTGGCTTGCAAGTAAAGGAATGCTAATCCCAAATCTATTTAAGCTAAACATTGTGCTAAGTACAATATAATCCCTAACAAATAGTGCATTTTGAATCAAACAAAATGATTCTAATTACTTGGATATATGAAGATGGTATAGGCGTATGACATTTAAATTTTAAATAATCTACCCCTAATGATCGTATTTAACTTTCATTCATTTTATCTCGTCACACATAACTCCTATATTCTCTTCGCCACCACTCAAACTCTTGTCACACGCCTTCACTTATACAGTTATACTACCATTTTATACACACCGCATTAACATTTACACACCTCACATTTGCCTTCATCCATCGCTGGTTGGAACCAAAATGAGACACATCATGATTCATGAGGGAGGGATGCAATGGAATCACAAACGAGGTTAGTGTCTGTCCACCTAAAGCAAAAATTGAGTTGTATTCACAATTTGGGCTTTACCAATGGGCCTTTATTTGGGCTAGACTTACATACATCAATAATCAATTCACAAACCCTAATCCCTATAAAAAAAAATGCTCCGCTCACACCATCTTCATGCTCTACTACATAGTACATTCTCAGTTTCTCACTACATGTCAGTTTTTATATATATATATATATATTTTTCATTTTCTTTATTATTTGTTATGATCCAATGATTGCATGATATCTTTGAGACCTGATTACATATTGATGACAACCATAAGCATTTTTTCGCTGAGGATCCTTTTTTTTAATTAATTTTGTTTTAATTTATGCAGCCTAAAAAGCTAGTCTTTATCATATTTTTGTATATAAATGGTGTACAAAATTTGTTTTGTGTTTTTATTATTTATTTTGCGATGATGATAGAACTTGCATCCCAGCTCACTATGAGACCTTAATATGTTTAAGGTTATGGATTATAATTAGTTCATTTTTTATCTGAGCTTTTTGTTTTCATTGGTTTTTTTTGTTGAATTATATTGTACTAAGTAGTACAGTTATTTTGTTTGTGCAATGATGATGAAATTATCTAATCCCAGCTCTATGAGACTTTAATTTGTTTAAGGTCCGGGAATTACAATGTTTAGTGTTTATCTGAGCTTTTTAATTTCCTTTTTTTTTTAAGTATTTTTGTTCCCAATGATGTATGAATTTGACCATGCTAATTCTGATACTGATGAAACAGATTTGTCATTTCTGAGGGAACGTTAACTTTTTTCTAGGAAACCTTATTAGTTTTATAGAATCTTTTTTGTGAATAAGAAGTAGCTAATAATTAGCAGCAAACTTTTGAAACTTTGTTTTTTTGTTGAATGCCCTTGACAAGGAAAAAAAACAGGGTTAGAAAACCTAGTTTGGTTTAAGAAGAACCAATCACTCAAAGCCTGAAAATATTCTATTCATAGTTTGGGACATTCTATATAAACCATCGATTTTTTTTAGCATGGACGGAGCCAGGGGTTAAAATGATTCTTTTATTAGCAGGGACGAGGCAGGGGTCCTGTTAGTGCCTGGGACACTTATGGATTTTTTCGATGTAGTGATAATTTTAAGAAAATACATCCATTTTTCTCAAATGACCCGGTCCATCGAAATGTGTTCTTAGTCTTATTTAGTTAGAATCTTAAACTATATTATATTACGGTTTGTTCGTGGCTCTGCCCTGCTTATTAGTGCAAATGTTGTATTCTTATAAGTGCAACTGATGGTTATTTGTCAGTATGTTTGTTCCCACTGAACTAATGCTGAAATAAGGTACCTTTGATTTGCACTATTTGAAGATTTGGTGGTTGCTTCTTGTCGACACAGTTGTTTTGACCACTCTTAGGGTCTGTTTTTGTATGATTGAATAAAGTAGCGACGGAATGAAATGAATATTGTAATGGAATAAATGAAGTAATGGAATGACGTATTACGATTATAATTATGATGGGTTATTATCATAGATCAAAATGGAATCGATAGTAAATAGACTACAATAGCCTTTGATGATATATTTTTTTTGTTTGGTGGGCCTTTAATAAAGGGCTTTTATGTTATTATGATTTCATCACAATATGTAAGATCACAAGGTATGAGGAGCTTTTAACATGCCAAATGTTCATTTTTCATGCATTGGTGAGCCAAACTATACCACCACTTGGTGCAATTGGTGAGCCAAAAGTATTTGAGCCATTCCAATGGCTCAAGCTATTTGTGATGTTTGGTGTTTTTTTAGTGTATTGTGAGTGAGTGGTATTTTTAGTGGGTTATTTTATGGGCCGAATAACGTATTAATGGTGTGTTATTAGGGACGGTGTTTTATTTATTGGTGAGTTATTGGGAGGTGTATGATGTGACGATGATGTATTACACCAAATAACGTGTTATTAGTATCTACGATCGCTTGTCTTCTAA
The DNA here is from genome assembly GCA_022545495.1 of Chrysanthemum lavandulifolium. Taxonomy (NCBI): domain Eukaryota; kingdom Viridiplantae; phylum Streptophyta; class Magnoliopsida; order Asterales; family Asteraceae; genus Chrysanthemum; species Chrysanthemum lavandulifolium. The sequence goes on along the minus strand of CM040243.1, from coordinate 83,800,805 downwards.
TGGAAAAAAAACAAAAGAGCCCTAATGAATGAAAATAGTGGCTTTTAATTTAATGAGTGATTATATGTAATGAGTCGTTTCAATTGACAATTGTAAACAAACATAATTGTTTTATTTCTTCGTAATGATCTTTTCAATTCTTACTCTCGTTACGTCGTACCAAACAGTACGTTAGGCTTTAAATTTAGTTTTAACTATGGTTTGAGTGTTTTAAATTTAGTTTTTAATTGCTCTTCTTGCAAATTTTCTTTTAAATTGACCATTATGTTCTGTGATGAAAATAATCTAAAATTTAGTTAAGCATGCAATGTTTACCCCTTTCCCAGTGGTTTTTAATTCTTCCGAGAAATAGAGTAGAATATGAGGACAAACCATGGATCAAACTTCAAAGTCGACATCCTCATTACTATCTTTGTGCAGTTGACCTAAATAGACATGTTAGTATTAGTTATAAAACACTGCTTATTCATATGCCAATCCCAAAGAACAAGTTTCTTACAATATTGTTACATGAACTAAATAAAGGAGTAAAAGACCATCGGTTGTCATGATTTAAGTCTTATTGGATGACACATTATATCAAACACTTAAAAATATTGTTTCACTCACATCTAAAAGTGTAAAACTCACTTAGCCAAACCAACTTAGCCATTTGAACTCTACCCACCCCAAATTTTATTTTCTTTCAATTTTTACAAATAAACTAAATTTCATTCATTCAAATAAATACAACTTTTGTTCATAAATTTAAAACGTTACATAGATAATTAAAAACATAAGCGTCTGAAATAAAAACTAAAACATAATTGAAGCTTTTAATTGCTCTGTAATTGTTAATGAGTTCTTATTTCTCAAAATGCTTCTCAACACTGCGTCTCTATGCTTTTCAACACTTCGTCTCTAATGCTCTCAAGTTGTTTGAAACACACATAGCTACTTGAGTGGTCATTAGCAAAGTATGCAAACCTTAGTCAAGAGGGCTGATCTTGTGGCAACAAATGCACCATTGTCATTTCGTCACCACGGCTACGAATTTGGTTAAGATGCTACGCATTTGGTTAAGATAACTCGTCAACTCGGTTAACAAATTATTGGCCAGTGCGACCTCAGCTGCAACTTCTGCACTTAGTCGTCTAACAATAGTTCTTTTCACTTCGTTTGGTTTGGTAGACTTAGTTTTTGTGTGAAAAAATATGAGGGTAAATCAAACGGTAATTTTTTTTTCTTTGTCTTTATCCTTGTTAAAATCCGACGAAGACATGAGTGGCGAGGCTTCTTGGTGTCGTGGCGAGCATTCAACAAGAAACGGCGAGATGCCATGTCGGAATTGGCGAGACAAACCGCCACTACACCCGATCCTCTAATATACTGTAACAAATTAGAGATCTAAAAATTGAAGAAATTAACATATAAAATTTTCATGTTTAATAAAATATTAACCAACAAAACATTATACCTTGCAATATCATCTTCGTCTTACTCTCTTTTAATGTTTTGATAAGACTAATTTAAGTTAATGTATCTTTTACACCTTTGGGGGTTCAACCCTGGCAACAAAGTAACCATCTAAGACAACATCAACTTTTCTTTTTTTTGAAAAAAGGTTAATATATTACTTCAACAATTTTCTTTATATATAATGCGTCTTTTCTTTTTGAACGTCAATTTTCATTAAACTAGCAAAAAGCTAGAAAAGAGAGATTACATGAGTTTTGCACATGCTAATTTGGGATTATCAATCCAGTCAATTCAGTTTGAACATGATTTCCTACTTCTATGAAGAATCAATGAATCACATAAATTTCTAATCTCCCCACCTAAAACATCTTTCCGGGTAGGTCTTTGGATCGAAGCAAATTCTATTGTGGTAATGCCAAATGACCCAAGTGGAGGTTTGAACAAGCACATCAAAACAAATCTTTGCCTTGGGGTTGAGATTTACCGAATCAGACCAAGTGTTTCAGAGTTTGAAGAAGAATTCAGATCTGGATGTTGGTTATCTGAAATCGAGTTGTGTTATTGGTTGAAAAACTTGAGGATGCGTGTTAATGTAATGGTAAAACCGAATAAATAAGTAAAGAACTAATTATGTTATGAAAAATTAAATTAGTTTTACCAACATTACTTTTGGCCAATTCGAATATTCTTGAGGGTTTAAACAATCTTCACACATAGATTGTTTTCTTCTTGAAACAAGATGTAATTTTTTTACTTTAGATAGCATTGATATTTGCCTTTTTAGCAGAAAGAGATGACCACTCAACAAGAACAAACTTTGGTGCACATGGAGTGATGGAGGTGAGGGTTGTGGGGGCCTTAGAGATCCGCATTTTTTTTATAGGCTTAGTAACAACATATAACACATTTATAATTTAACGACGGTGAAATCAGTGGCAATAGGGGTTTTCATGTGACAATCACTTTAATTGTTGTTTTCAATTGATAGTTTGTTCTGTTAGTAGCTGTCTTATGCTCTCCATTTTTCATAGATCCATTTCAAATGCATTGATTTGCATCTGTTGTTTGGTTTTGAACCATCAACTGATAATTGAGTATCAATATAATGTATCTATCATAGTGAGGTTCAACAAATATCATTATATCACAGTATATAATGATGGTAACAAAAACTAACTTCAAGATCAATAAGATTTGTATTATGGGGAATCTCAATTAATGAACTAAAGTGAAGATGCTCTATCTTCTCAAGAATAAGCATCTTTTGACCTGCATGTTTTTGTTTTTGATGATAAGTACTATTCAAACATTGTTCGAGCATGCAAGCCTTGCAGGTTCCTTTCGTGTTCCACACCTTCAGTAGAGAATTACATTCTTTCGGAATGTGTACAGAAATCTTATCTATAGTGGTATATTTATTATAGTATTTCTACCGCTTTAGCTTAAGTACCAACATAGATGGATAAATTAAGAAGGGCATTGAAAAAACATACTTCTAATAATTTTCCTAAGATATAATTTTTATTTTGTTCCACAGTTGAGTTAAGTTGCAACTTCCATAACAAGCATATAAGTACATGGTAAATGATTATACACAAAATTTGCTAATGATGTGTTCACATATATTACACCTAAGGATTCCTAAAAAATTACGTTTTATTCATAACTATAATGCCAAAAATTAGGTACTTCATTTGATTTTCAATACGTACTAAAATACTACAATAAAAGTAGACAATGCAAGACAGGAATAATCACATCTAAACTTCAGAGTTTATATCTACATGGTTATATTGATTTTTAGCCTGATCGATCCTCCACCAGCATTACAAATGATCCAAAAAGTCGCATTTGTTTAGTTTATCTGAAGAAATTTGCTAATGATGTTGTTCACATATATTACACCTAAGGACTCCTGAAAAATTACGTTTCATTCAGAACTACAATGCCAAAAATTAGGTACTTCTCTTTGATTTTCAATAACGTATTGAACTACTACAATAAAAGTTGACTATGCAAGACATGAATAATCACATCTAAACTTCAGAGTTTACATCTACATGGTTGTACTGATTTTTAGCCTGATCGATCCTCCACCAGCATTACAAATGATCCAAAAAGTCGCATATGTTTAGTTTATCTAAAGAATCTTGCAGCTCTTACACTTTATATCTGCTAGAAAATGCACCCAACCCAAGTACGATTAGTTAACCTTGTTTTTCTTCTTATCGACTCCTTCAAGTATCCACATATTAACAAAACCATTTTTAGGGACTAACAAACTACAATAATACTTCAGCGTTTACTAACTTCAATTTGAGACCCCAAAAGGCATGACATTAGATAAAGATAGAAGTAATAGCTCAAAATAAACTTTATCAATTAGCTATCAGTTATGATTTACATAACTTATGAAAAGATTATTATTATTGCATTTATTGTAATCCTAAAGGAATAAGCAAAAAGATTATTCCCTAAACAAACAAAAGAACAAATCCAACAAAAACATTTTATAAATATCTTAATATACCATTATTTTCCTAATACTTGCATCAAGCTTTTTATATAAAGGCATGTGGGAGGTTGCGTACACTCCAAAGCAAACACAACAACTTAGCTAACTACTAAGTCCTGTCTCTACCTCCATATTACATAGCTTCACCAAAAAAATGGCATATTATTCCAGCAACACAAGAAACCTTGCTGATCTCGGGAAAGAAGCGTTTGATGAGATAGATGATTTTTCCCACATGGTGGTAACTCCAAGTATCTATCAGCAGCAGTCGTTCCACCAACTCGAACCCCACAACCATATCAGGTAGCTCTACATTCAGCTCCCCCGACAAGCTCAACAAGTGTATCATGCAGGTAGGGACGAAGCCTGGATTTAACATGTGGGTGGGCCGAATATGTCACACCCCCCAAAATATCGCAGCGGAATGTTAATCGGAGGCGTGACTTCATAGCATAAAGTCACCATGTACAAGGAACGACCTCTATGTGAGTCGTTTTAAAAAGATACATCGTTTGATTCATCATAAGGATTTCAATACAAAGTTCTCAAGTTTCACAACAATGAAGGCAAAAGTTTTTGGAAACAAAATCAATGATGTTAAGTCCATGCAGAAATTTTTCGTGAATGTAACCGCCATTGGCGACTCTATGAATGGACTCCATGTATGCCAAACCAAGCAATTGAAAGTAGTAACCTGAAAAATACATACTAAAAGGTCAAAAATAATATTGGTGAGTTCATAGGTTTAAGTATGTAAAGTAATGTGGACTAAAATATTTCTACGACAATTGTATTCCAAATATGTTCATGAAAAGTATTACTATTGCACTAAGCTCATGACACCGAAGCCTTGACAGTTATTTTATGTATTCACCCCAAACAGGTGCCTTGCCAAGCACCTGTACAACATCAAATGAAATGCGTCCGTTTGACCAGTTGAAGCGACCAACCCGGACGAGGGAGTTTACCCCCAATAGATCTATTCATAACATTCGCGCTTACAAATGTATTAACGATTCATGATTATAGGGACTTTAATGGCAAATGTAGTAACTTAGAAAATTTGTAAATGTTTGATTGGTCTTTGAACAGTCAGCTATATCACACAAGCTAGCCACTTGTGAATGGCTAACCGTAATAAACTTAAACCGCTTCGAAACCAATACAATGAAGATCGGAGAATATAATGAATTCCGGGTCGTTAAGTCCCACGGAGACTCAATGGTGTGTAACACTAATTCAGATGATAGAATGATCACTAAGGATAGTGATCAAGAAAGATTTGATTGGAAATTACACTACTGATTGATTGGAATGTTTTGGACACGTAATTGGAAAGCACAACAATCGGATATAACAACGAAACGTGCGTTTAAAAACTACGTAAACGTCATAAAATAAAAAGTGAAATCTAAGAAATAAAAGACCTAAAAATATGAAAATGACATTTTGAAATCCTAAAATAAAAGAAAATTATTAGAAAAGAAAATTATTTTTATAACTATTTATTTAATTATTATTAATTAAAAACTATTTTAACTATTTAAAATAACCTAAAATAGAAGAAAATACAAAATAAGGCTAGAAAAATAAAATTATGATTGAGAAAATCTAAAATATTATAAAACTAATTTTAAAACTAAAAATATATTTTTACACTTTTATATATTTATTACTAATTAATTACTATTTAAAATACACTTAAATACTAGAAAATATAAAATCAACCTGGAAAATGAAATTTCAACTTGGAAAAATCTAAAATATGATAAAACTAATTTTAAAACTGAAAAGATATTTTTATGCTTTTAATTATTTATTACTAATTATTTAATACTTTTAACTATTTAAAATTCTAATAAATACTAAACAGTTATGAAAATTATGAAACTTTTCTAAAAATAACTTAAGGTGACAGAAAACTAAGAAAATATCAAAACAAGATTTGCTTAATAATAAGCTAAAAAGAAAAATCAAAAAGCTAAAATCTATTAAATAAACGCTATCACTATATTTAAATTGATGTTTTAGTGGATTTTCTTTTTGAAAACTACTTAACTACTTAAAATAAGAAACTTTAATAAACACAAAAATTTTACAAACTAAAAATAAGCTATTTGATAAGCTTATGAGCTTAACAGATTTGCTTATGAGCTTATTTTGAAGAATTAAGCTTAAACAAGCTCACAAACCAAACAAAAGTCGAAATAAGATGTAAATAAGCTAGTACTACTCAAATGAAGCTGAAAGACACAAAAACACATCTTGATAAGCTACTAAAAGACAATAAGCACTTAGCTTAAACTGAGAAATGGACAGAAATGGGACAAGGTTGAGGCTTATTGCAGCCCTACCAAACAAGCTACAAAATAGAAACTTAAGCCTGGAACTTCTAGATGGCTTGGTCAGCTATCCAAAGAACCAAGTTATACAGGATTTGACCAACAATTAAGCTCTGATTGAGCTTGTAAAAATGGTGCACAGGGCACTTTTTCAGAACAGGTACTCAAAAGAAGTTGGACAAAAAGCACTTAACAAGCTGATTAACAATGAACTAGTATTTTTCTAATTAAGTTTAGCAACTAAACTTTAATATCCCAAAAGCTTTTAGGCTAAATCTCAATATTAAACTCACACTAAAATTATCTATTTAATTCAAAAACGACCAAATTGAAAAATTTGACTTTTTATAAAAACCAAAAGAGTTGACTAATATGAACTTTGAACTGATTCTACTCACTGAATATGTTGTTTTAAGGTGAAATAAGACTGATTTGATCAATGATAACAACTTGTAAACATGAAAACAAGATCAATGATCATGAAAATCCAACAGTTAATGACGAGAGATGAGATCAAATGCAATTTTGACTTTTGCTTAAATAAGTCGATTTTATGGTTTGTTTGAGTTATTAGGGACTAATGAGACACAAAGCAAGTACAAGCAACAACACAAGAAACCTAGAACACGCTTAAAACAAGCAAATCCAAACACCACTTACTTAGACAGTTTTGGTGATTATCAAACAAAACTCAAATTAAAACCATGAAACTTATTACGGACCTTATAATATCACTTAATGGGACTAATGAAGCATAAAACAACAACACTAACAATAAGAAACTAAGAAATGACCATTATGCACTTAAAGCTGTTAAAATAAGATTTTAACAACTACAAATTTAAATGAACAAACAACCGATTTTAATGCTTAAATATCCTTAACTATAACTAATTAACAATAAAACACAAAGATTTAAACTATGAAATAACTAAAACAGAGAAATGCCAAAAATGAGCAAATGGCTTACAATGACTTCCAAGCTCAAAACTGAGAACAAGGACCAAATATCACCCCTATTAGCTTACCACTAAGCTTCTAACCCAAGGCCATCCACAATCTACCCTGCTCCATCTGTGAACACCATTTCCATGGGATTTTTGAATTTTCAACTATTTATTTGTATTTTTGGTGATTTTTGAGTTTAACTTCTAAACTGAATTTTAAGGTCTCTAATAGCTTTTAGAAGCTATCTAGAGCTTACATGTGATCTATTTCAGGTCAAAATAACAACTAACAACAACATTTAATTACATAAGATTTTGAATTTTGAAAATGCATAAACTTTAAAAAGAAGCTTAACACTGAAATTGAAACGAAAAGGTTCACAAATACTTGAAATAACTTAAACAAAGTGCTAAGAAAGCTTAAATTACATCGAAAATTTGAGAATAATAAAAACGACAATTAAAAACTAAAATTACACTAGATGATTTTATACATTGCTTCTCTTCTCCTCTTTATAGACTTTTTGGACCTCTTGTTGACCTCTGAATGTATCCCACCTCATCTGAGCCATTGGATTGGCCAAAATCATCAGAACCATACAAGTGTAATTTTGGCGCCAATTTTTCTTGAAGGTGTTTGAACCATTAATGGATTTTGGGAAGATGTGGAGGTGGAGGGGACAAGGTAAGGTGGGGTGAGGTGATACAAGTGGTGTGTTGAAAATATGGAAATACCGACTCTGGTTTTGGTTTCTGATGTTTTGTGAGGAGGATGAACAGAGTGGGAATTTGGCGCCTTTGACTTGTTTTGACCGGGGTTATTAATACTAACGGGGTCGAGGTTCAAGGGTTCAAGGCTCAAGGTTCATGTGGTTGGTCTTGGATATGGGCCACCGGGATTGCATATTGGATTTGGGCTTGATATAGGATCCGGTTTGGATTAGCAAGTATACAAGGATCAAAAATGTAATTCGGCCAAAGTTGAGGACTGAACTTGCCCATTTTCCAAAGATATCAAAAGGACCAAACTTGACAAACTTTGATAGAACAAGGACCCTTTTTGCATAAAATTCCATTTTAAAATATCCAAGGACCAATTTTGCAAATTTTCAAACTTTACGGACCTTTTCTGCCATTTGACCAAAGAATCATTCAAGGACCAATTTAGCAACTTAGAATATTTCAGGACCTTGAATGATAAAATTCCACATTTTGATTTACGAGGACCTGCTTTTGACAACTTTTGGAACTCGGGGACTAAAGCGCCAATTTTGCAAACTTGATAATTTTTCATCCGATTTTGATATTTTTGTATTTAAAACACATAAAACACCGATTTGTGATATTTTCATCATTTTGATGCATTTTGAGTGTTTTCGGATGATTTTGCGCTTTAGATTGTACAAAATGATGAGTATTTAGACACTCATCAATCCCATTACTAAGATATTGCTAGTCCCTAGCAATGTTTTGAACTTTAATGGATTTTAAAACTCTTTACCAAAAGCCATCACTTATGGAGTAGCCAATTGTTTTGGTTCAAGTAAGAACCTTGGTACAACGATAACCAAATGATTTTGAGTAAATCATAAGTCAGTAAACGGATTTAATTTGTCTTTACCGAGCCGCTTTGCTCGGACTAGCCAACTCTTAGATAAATTATCGAATTATCTTTGGTGAGTGAATACCAATTATGGTTTTTCCATTGCCTTTACCACAAGCCATAAACTTGCGGGCTAGCCAACTCTTCACTTTTAGGATATGGTGAGTTGAATACCATACAATTTTGGGCAAATTGCAAGCCATAAACGGATTTGAGAAATCTTTACCAAGAGCCGTTTGCTCTGGATTAGCCAATCCTTTTGTTTGTTAGACATGGCGGATGATAACCATATCTTTGAGTAAGTGAAAACACTTACTCAAAAAAATTTTTGGCAAAAACGGGAATGGGTGGATAATTACATGATAAAATTCGTGAGAATTCCCCACACTTAGAAATGAATATTGCCCTCAATATTCAAAGTACCTATGGTTATGCGAAACAAAGAACGTAAAGGAAATACTACGACCATTATTTGAAAGAGATTTTTTTTTTTTTTTTTTTTTTTTTTAATTGATTTTATATACAACAGTGGGAAACTCCCCACACTAGGGTGGTAGAAACGAGAGAAAGAAGGCAAATATGGGTGAAAACCCATATGGTGTGTGCTAATGTTTTAATTACCGAGTCATTAGCTTGACTCGATCCCCGCATTCACGGTTCATGGGAAAGCTTGTAGATCCGGACAACCACAGATGGAATGTCCTCTCCAAAGTAATGCTTTAATCGATGACCATTCACTTTAAAATTAGGACCATCGAGGTTGAGATAACTCAATGGTACCATAAGGATAAACCTTAGCGATAGTAAATGGACCGGACCAACGGGACTTGAGCTTTCAGAAAATCTTCAATCTTGAATTGAAAAGAAGGACTCGATCACCAACGTTGAAAACGCGGTTCTTGATTTTAGAGTCATGAATCTTCTTTGTCTTTGCTTATAGATCAAAGAGTTCTCGTATGCTTGATCACGGAGTTCATTTAGTTCATTCATTTGAACTTTTACGTGATCACCACCGTCTCGAATATCAAAATTTGCATGCTTTAAGGCCCGGTATGCCTTGTGCTCTAACTCAATCGGAAGATGACATGCCTTTCGTACACTAGCTTGTATGGAGTACACCGATGGGTGTTTTGTAGTATCACGGAAGGCCCAGTCGTCATCCGCTTTATCCGACCGGGATGCATGATTTTCGCCATCGTCCTTTCAAGAATTCTTTTTATACCACGGTTGAAACTTCCACCGCCCACTTGTTTGGGGTGGTATGCGAGAGAGACGGTGGGTAACACCATACTTTTGCATGACACGATCAAATTGGTCATTGCGAAATGTGTACCACGATCACCGATTATAGCTCTCGAGTTCCAAACCTAGCAAAGAGATTTTAAAACTTCACAACAACTCGGGCATCATTGGTAGGTAAAGCTTTGCTTCAACCCATTTTGATGATAGTCAACACCACGAGTATGTATTTGTTTCTCTAGAAGATGGAAATGGCCCCATAAAGTCAATGCCCCAATGTCAAAGATCTCACAAACTTGAATGGCATTTTGTGGCATTTCAATTCTTTGAGAGATATTTCGTGACGTTGACAAGCGTCACAAGTTTTGACATAATCGTGGGCATCCTTATAGATAGTGGGCCAATAAAACCGGAATCAAACACCTTTTGGCGGTGTAGTTTGGACTATGATGGCCCCGTGGGTCCAAGATGGCAAGCTTTGAGAATGTCAATAGCTTCACCGTCCATAAACACATCGTCGGATGACTTGATCCGCACAGATTTTGAATAAGTAGGGGTCGTCCGAAATAATGTTTATCATCCTTGAAGAATTTGTTCTTTTGTTGGGTCGACATCCCTTTCACTATGAAGTTACCCGCATGGTAATTTGCGGTCGAGAAACCATGGGTGGTATAATTTCCACGAAAAGAAACCGCATTGAAGCGCCTCGAGAGGAAATGTTTCATTTATTTCCTTTTCTCGAAAACATCTTGGTGAGGGTTTTCTAATCGACAGATGATCGCCACCTAGATTCTCGCCTCCTTTTTATCACGTATGATGATATCAAATTCTTGTAGGAGGAGAATCCAGCGGAGCAATCTCGGCTTTGCATCTTGTTTTGCAAAGAGATATTTGAGAGCCGAGTGATCCGTATACACCACACATTTGGTCAAGATTAAATATGGTCAAACTTCTCAAACGCATACACCACGGCTAATAGCTCTTTTTCGTGGTGGTGTAATGGGTTTGAGCTTCATCATAGTTTTACTTGCGTAGTGGATAGGTGAAAATGCTTGTTTTGCGTTGCCCTAAGATCGCACCGATAGCAAAATCACTTGCATCGCACATGAGCTCAAAAGGCAAGTCCCATCGGGAGCAACGAGAATGGGTGCTTCATAAGCTTTTTCTTCAATGTTTCAAAAGCTTCAATGCACTCGGGTGAGAAGATAAAGGAGCATCCTTTTCAAGAAGATGAGTCATAGGTCAGGCGATTTTAGAAAAATCTTGTATGAATCTACGATAGAAACCGACATGACCTAAAAAACTCCTAATACCTTTGACGGTAGTAGGATGAGGTAATTTAGCAATAACATCGACTTTTGCTCTATCTACCTCAATCCCATTTTTGGAAATCTTATGGCCAAGGACAATGCCTTCTTTGACCATAAAGTGGCTCTTCTCCCAATTTAGACAAAGATTGGTGTCTTCACACCTTTGAAGCATTTTTTTTAAATGGGAGAGACATGTTTGAAAAGAATCCCCAATGACCGAGAAGTCATCCATAAACACCTCCATTGTTACCCCGATCATGTCGTGGAAAATGGCCATCATACATCGTTGGAGCGTGCGGGAGCATTACATAAGCCAAAAGGCATACGTTTGTAGGCAAAAGTTCCGTATGGGCGGTGAATGTGGTCTTCTCTTGATCCCGTGGATCAATGGAATCAGTAACCCGAGAAACCATCAAGGAAACAATAGTATTCATTCCCCGCTAATCTCTCAAGCATTTGGTCCATGAAGGGTAGAGGAAAATGGTCTTTACGGGTGGCGTCATTTAACTTACGATAGTCAATGCAAACACGCCATCCGTAACCAAAAGAGTTGGAATTAACTCGTTATCTTCATTTGTGACAACAGATTATGCCACCCTTTTAGGAACACGATGAATTGGGCTAACCTAAGGACTATCTGAGATCGGTAAATCAATCACGCATCAAGAAGTTTGATAACCTCTGTTTGATAACATCATGGATTTTGGATTTACTCTTCTCGATGTTGAACTGCTGGTTTGAAGTCATCTCCATCAAGATTTTGTGAGTACAAAATTGGGGTTGATACCCTTAATGTCGGAGAGTTTCCAAGCAATTGCTTGCTTGTGTGACTTCAAGACCTTTATGAGAGCACTTTTTCATCTTTACTCAAATCTCGAGCAATAATGACGGTAATTTATTATCACCCTCAAGGAATGCATACTCGAGATGAGGTGGTAAGTCCTAAGTTCGACTTGAAATTCTTGATTTTCTCAACCGACTTGACTTCCTTGTTATGAAGTTCGACGGGAGGAGAGGAGGAGAAGTGTCATGATTTAACAATTTCTCAGAAGAATATCTCCTCCGATTAATCTCATTTTGATTAATCTTATCGAATTGAATCACTAGAGTGAGGGTTGATGATGGATCACCATTAAGCAACTTCTCAATGAGAAGTATGTCCCCTCAATGTCAATTGGAGCGTGATCAATTTCCCATGGAGCAGAATCACTAGCCAAGTATGCTTCAATCTCTTCCGAGATGGAGTCTCTTCCTCAAAAGGAGTGATAGAAGGAGTAGAATTGGCTATGATAGGTTGAGAAGATGTGGTGGGATCCCACTCACGAATTATGAGAATAACCAAGAACTTCTTGAGTACTCTTGAAGCAACATCAATGATATCTATTCGGTTAACCGATTCGTAATCATAGTTTGCGGAGTACCTCAAGTTTGATCAAGGTTAAAGGTGGCGACTTCATTACCAACACGTAATGTGATTTCTTGCTCAAATACATCAATGAGAGCACGACCCGTTCTCGTGAATCCTCGACCAACAATGAGAGGAACCCGATGATCGACATCGAAATCAACAACCACGAAGTCACCGGAAAATGGAACTTTCCTACTTTTACAAATACGTCCTCGGCAATGCCAAGAGGACGGGATATGGAACGATCTCGCAAGCTCGAGAGTCATGCATGTAGGAGTGAGTTCCGGAAGAAAGTTTCTTCCATCTTGAATAAGGCATCGATTGATGCTTGCACCAAGATCTGCTAGGGCAAAGCATTCAACCATTCACGAAATACACAAGGTAAGAGAAATTTCCGGGATCTCCAAGCTTTCGAAGCTTCTTCAAGATAATCTATTGAGCGGTTTTCGTTCGAAGGAGTTTTGCCATTTCAAACGACTTTTCCTTGTTGCTTAACATGTGTTTGAGAGTTGATGCAAACTTGGGCATCGACATGATAGCATCCATAAAGCTTATGTCAAATGTAACTCTTGGAAAATTTGGAAAAATTTGTCCATTTGATGGTAGCTTTCTCGGAGCTTTTGCTCATTCAAACGTGATGGGTAAGGAATAGAAGATTTGGATTTCCGGTTTTCAACGGAGCTACCGGAGGTTCAAAACAACTCCGGATTAGATTTGGGTTTGGACAACTTGAGATTGGACTACCGAAGGTAGGACGTGTCTTGATGCCGTGGGCTTGAATAATGCACCTTGTCCGTTGTATCCTTGGTAACTTGACTCATTTCTCCTAGTGGAGGAGGCATTGGAGTCGTGGGTCCATTGTGTGTGTTAGGTTCACTTTCTACTACCTAGGGAGAGAAGAAGAAGAGTAGTAGGAATAGCAGTCCATCATATGAAACACCACTTACGGTTGTGATCGCTTTGCATCGCCCCTCGGGTTAGCGATCGTGTTGCTCGGAAGTTTTCCGAGCCCGAGGGTTGATCATTAAAGACTTCTTTAGATCAACAATCGGTGACCAACAACCTGTTCATTTCATCTTGGGATTTCATGAATTGCTTTAACAACTCATCGATGATGGCCAGTTGGAACAATGGGGAGGTGGATTAGGAAAATTCGGCCTCTAATGTTAGGATTAGGGCCTTGGTTTTGAAAATTTCCTTGATTAGGATTCATATTCCCATGAAATTGATTCCCTCGATTGAAATTGTTTTGACTAAGGTTCCATTGATGTTGGAAACCTTGATTTGGTGCAGATAGAAATTACCTTGGTTTTGGTAACCTTGGTTCATTCTAGGTTGGTTCGATTCGGTTTTGCATGTTATGATTCGGTTAAAACCGGTGGTGCACGATTAGTGTTAGCATGGTAGTGTGGTTCATTTTGAGGACGGTATTGATTACCTCCACGATGTGAAGCACCGGCTAGAGCATTAACTTCAAACGGACTACCATCGGTGGCGATCAGATTGTAGTATGCATGAGGCCACCACAAGTAACACAACTCTCGACTTTCTTCACTTCACCATGTGTTGGTGTCGTGTGAAAGTGACTTTCTTTTGTTAGCAAGAACCAAAGCTCGAACAATATCTCGTGAGTTTGTCAATCTTAGCATCGGTGCTAGATGTACTCGCGGAGATGAAGAAGAAGGTCCAAGATGAGACCGATATGTCTTTGCTCGGAAAGGCGGACACGGGACTTGTTCTCAATGATTTGTAAGGCTTCTTTGGTGGTCTTGCTCAGAAATTACCTCCATGGAGGCATTTAAAGAGTCTTGATTGGTGCGGTTCGGACCATTGTAGAAAGTATCCATTTGCATAAATTCGGTAAAACCATGATGCGGACACTTGCGAAGCAAATCTTTATAACGATCCCATGCCTCCCGAATGATTCATCAAATCTACGAGAAAATTTCATTATCTCATTCTTAAGACTTGTAGTTCGGGATGGAGGATAGAACTCGTTAACGAACTTGGTGACTAGATCTTCCCATGTCTCGATAGAGCAGGGGTTGTTTCTCGAGCCAATTCCGGCTTGTCCTACAGAAAATGGGAACAGAAGAAGCTTGATGGCTTCATGTGGGACATTCTTGTACTTGATGGTAGATGCAATCTTGTTAAACCATCGAATGTGTGCATGAGGATCATCCGCTCAAAACCATAGAATTGGCTTTGGGTTACTAGATTAAGCAACCGGTTTTGAGCTCGAAGGTGTCGCCCACGATGGGTGCTTGGAGAAGCTCATTCATGGGCTTATCTTACGCCATTCTGACGGTGGTGGTGGTGGTAGGCGTTCCTCGATCACGGTGAAGGAGCGAACGTCCTCGCTCACGAGGAATATTTGCAAGCTCGTAAAGTGGACTTGTAGAACTGGAAGAGCAGTGCGCATGCACTATGTATAAAAATCGGTTTTCAAAACAAATGCGAGGCAAAGCGACAAGCGAACTTAACCAATAATCACAAATGAAATGGCTTCTTTGAAAAAGGTACACCAAATCACAAGAACACAAAGGCAAGTTTTAAATCATTGTTCGGGAACTTATTATGGTCACACCCAGTTAGTAGGTGTAACGCCTTGATTTGCGGTGGTTGATTTTTATGTATTTATTAAGTACCACCGAAAAGACGTGGTATAGATTTGTCCGATGGTTGAAAACTTTTGGACAATATTTTTGGTATCGTCTCGTTTAACCAAATCGTATCTCTTTAAGAATCACCTTAAAAGAAACACAAGCTAGAAAACGTTACGATTGTTTTGATGTTTTATATTTTGTTTGGTGTTGTTAACACTTTAGGAAAAGTGCTAATGAACTTTTTTGAGATTTTGATAACTTTACAAAAAAACTGTTTACAAAAGATGGTATATGTGCAAGAATGGGTCTGAAAAAGGTTTAACACACGCTAAAGCCTCCCTGGCAGCGGCGCTAAAATTTGATTGGTCTTGAAAGCAGGTCAAGCTATATCAAACAAGCTAGCCACTTGTGAATGGCTAACCGTAATAAACTTAAAAGCGCTCGAAAACCAATACAATGAAGATCGTGAGAATATAATGAATTCCGGGTCGTTAAGTCCCACGGAGACTCAATTGTGTGTAAACACTAATTCAGATGATAGAATGATCACTAAGGATAGTGATCAAGAAAGATTTGATTGGAAATTACACTCTTGATTGATTGGAATGTTTTGGACACGAATTGGAAAGCACAACAATCGATATAACAAGCGTAAAGCGTGACGTTTAAAAACTACGTAACGTACAAAATAAAAAGTGAAATCTAAGAAATAAAAGACCTAAAAATATGAAAATGACATTTTGAAATCCTAAAAATAAAAGAAAATTATTAGAAAAGAAAATTATTTTTATAACTATTTATTTAATTATTATTAATTAAAACTATTTTAACTATTTAAAAATAACCTAAAATAGAAGAAAATACAAAATAAGGCTAGAAAAATAAAATTATGATTGAGAAAAATCTAAAATATTATAAAACTAATTTTAAAACTAAAATATATTTTTACACTTTTATATATTTATTACTAATTAATTACTATTTAAAATACACTTAAATACTAGAAAATATAAAATCAACCTGGAAAATGAAATTTCAACTTGGAAAAATCTAAAATATGATAAAACTAATTTTAAAACTGAAAAGATATTTTTATGCTTTTTAATTATTTATTACTAATTATTTAATACTTTTAACTATTTAAAATTCTAATAAATACTAAGCAGATTATGAAAATTATGAAACTTTTCTAAAAATAACTTAAGGTGACAGAAAACTAAGAAAAATATCAAAACAAGATTTGCTTAATAATAAGCTAAAAGAAAAATCAAAAGCTAAAATCTATTAAATAAACGCTATCACTATATTTAAATTGATGTTTTAGTGGATTTTCTTTTGAAAACTATAACTACTTAAAATAAGAAACTTTAATAAACACAAAATTTTACAAACTAAAAATAAGCTATTTGATAAGCATGAGCTTATGATTTGCTATGAGCTTATTTTGAAGAATTAAGCTTAAACAAGCTCACAAACCGAAACAAAAGTCGAAATAAGATGTAAATAAGCTAGTACTACTCAAATGAAGTGAAAGACACAAAACACATCTTGATAAGCTACTAAAAGACAATAAGCACTTAGCTTAAAGCGAGAAATGGATGAAATGGGACAAGGTTGAGGCTTATTGCACCTACCAAACAAGCTACAAAATAGAAACTTAAGCTGGAACTTCTAGATGGCTTGGTCACTATCCAAAGAACCAAGTTATACAGATTTGACCAACAATTAAGCTCTGTGAGCTTTTGATTGAGCTTGTAAAGCGGTGCACAAGGCACTTTTTCGCAATGTACTCAAAAGAAGTTGGACAAAAGCACTTAACAAGGCGATTAACAATGAACTAGTATTTTCTAATTAAGTTTAGCAACTAAACTTTAATATCCCAAAAGCTTTTAGGCTAAATCTCAATATTAAACTCACACTAAAATTATCTATTTAATTCAAAACGACCAAATTGAAAATTTTGACTTTTATAAAAACCAAAAGAGTTGACTAATATGAACTTTGAACCGATTCTACTCACCGACTATGTTGTTTTAAGGTGAAATAATCTTGATTTGATCAATGATAACAACTTAAACATGAAAACAAGATCAATGATCATGAAAATCCAACGATTAATAGCGGAGATGAGATCAAATGCAATTTTGACTTTTGCTTAAATAAGTACTGATTTTTATGGTTTGTTTGAGTTATTAGGGACTAATGAGACACAAAGCAAGTACAAGCAACAACACAAGAAACCTAGAACACAGTTAAAACAAGCAAATCCAAACACCACTTACTTAGACAGTTTTGGTGATTATCAAAACAAAACTCAAATTAAAACCATGAAACTTATTACAGACCTTATAATATCACTTAATGGGACTAATGAAGCATAAAACAACAACACTAACAATAAGAAACTAAGAAATGACCATTATGCACTTAAAACTGTTAAAATAAGATTTTTAACAACTACAAATTTAAATGAACAAACAACTGATTTTAATGCTTAAATATCCTTAACTATAACTAATTAACAATAAAACACAAAGATTTAAACTATGAAATAACTAAAACAGAGAAATGCCAAAAATGAGCAAATGGCTTACAATGACTTCCAAGCTCAAAACTGAGAACAAGGACCAAATATCACCCCTATTAGCTTACCACTAAGCTTCTAACCCAAGGCCATCCACAATCTACCCTGCTCCAGCTGTGAACACCATTTCCATGGGATTTTTGAATTTTCAACTATTTATTTGTATTTTTGGTGATTTTTGAGTTTAACTTCTAAACTGAATTTTAAGGTCTCTAATAGCTTTTAGAAGCTATCTAGGACATGTGATCTATTTCAGTCCAAAATAACAACTAACAACAACATTTAATTACATAAGATTTTGAATTTTGAAAAATGCATAAACTTTAAAAGAAGCTTAACACTGAAATTGAAACTGAAAAAGGTTCACAAATACTTGAAATAACTTAAACAAAGTGCTAAGAAAGCTTAAATTACACTGAAAATTTGAGAATAATAAAAACGACAATTAAAAACTAAAATTACACTAGATGATTTTATACATTGCTTCTCTTCTCCTCTTTATAGACTTTTTGGACCTCTTGTTGACCTCTGAATGTATCCCACCTCATCTGAGCCATTGGATTGGCCAAAATCATCAGAACCATACAAGTGTAATTTTGGCGCCAATTTTTTCTTGAGCAGGTTTGAACCATTAATGGATTTTGGGAAGATGTGGAGGTGGAGGGGGACAAGGTAAGGTGGGGGTGAGGTGATACAAGTGGTGTGTTGAAAAATATGGAAATACCAGCTCTGGTTTTGGTTTTACAGTGTTTTGTGAGGAGGATGAACAGTAGCTGGGAATTTGGCGCCTTTGACTTGTTTTGACCGTGGGGTTATTAATACTAACGGGGGTCAAGGGTTCAAGGGGTTCAAGGCTCAAGGTTCATGTGGTTGGTCTTGGATATGGGCCAGCTGGGATTGCATATTGGATTTGGGCTTGATATAGGATCCGGTTTGGATTAGCAAGTATACAAGGATCAAAAATGTAATTCGGCCAAAGTTGAGGACTGAACTTGCCCATTTTCCAAAGATATCAAAAGGACCAAACTTGACAAACTTTGATAGAACAAGGACCCTTTTTGCATAAAATTCCATTTTAAAATATCCAAGGACCAATTTTGCAATTTTTCAAACTTTAAGGACCTTTTCTGCCATTTGACCAAAGAATCATTCAAGGACCAATTTTAGCAACTTAGAATATTTCAGGGACCTTGAATGATAAAATTCCACATTTTGATTTACCAGGGACTGTTTTTGACAACTTTTGGAACTCGGGGGACTAAAACTGCCAATTTTGCAAACTTGATACGTTTTTCATCTGATTTTGATATTTTTGTATTTAAAACACATAAAACACTGATTTGTGATATTTTCATCATTTTGATGCATTTTTGAGTGTTTTCAGATGATTTTGCAGTTTAGATTGTACAAAAATGATGAGTATTTAGACACTCATCAATGTTTTATGTACTTGTGTCCATACGTAAAAGCAAGCAATATATATTCTCACCCCGAGCATTTCAAAATAAGTATAAACAATGTAAAACAGAGCTATGAAACTCACCGCAGGTAGTGAATGTACGCGGATTAGTGTAAAGTAATGTAATCAACCGGGAATCCTAACGCGACCTAAACATATAAGTTGTTTTAGGGAATATGCAACATGTACTATATGCGTATGCGTTTTATGAAGATTAGCACCTTTATTTACTTGTAGTGAGGTTTTAATATGTTATGCAAGTCTATCGTTTAAGAAATATATTTCAAAACGCGTTTTAGTTACTTAGTATTAGTTATACACCACTGCTTATTCATGCCAATCGCAAAGAACAAGTCTCTAACAATATTGTTACAACAAGTCTCTAACAATATTGTTACAAGAACTAAACATAATTTACACAAATTAGAGATCGAAAAACTGAAGAAAGTAACATATAAAGTTTTCAGGTTTAATAAAATATTAATTAACAAAACATCCTGCCTTGCAGTATCTTCTTCATCCTACTATCTTTTAATTGTTTGAAAAGACTAATTGAGGTTAATGTATCTTTTACACCTTTTGGGGGGTTCAACCCTTTAAAGTAACATCTAGGCAACATCAATAATGACTTACAGGATTTGGGGGAAAATCTCAGCAAATTATTAGTTGTGTCATACTTGAACATAACAACACCAAACCTTTTGAGTTTTGACACTGATATTTATTCAAAATGCCTCAAAATCATTGTTTTCTCTATATTTATTTAAGAATACTAAAATGAGAGAAGAGAGGTTAAAAAATAAGGGGGGTGTTTGGTGCTTATGTTGTTTGTGGTTATAAGAGCATCGGGTGCACTGGCGTTGCACCCTTGCCAAGCCGACGTGTACCTCGCCAAAATGCTCGTCATTGCACCGGTTGGTGACTTCGCCAAGTCCTTGGCGCTCTCTCGATTTAAACGGGTTTTAAGTGTTATTTTATTTATTAAGTGTATGTTGTTCGACTGTGTGTGTGTGTTGAATATGAAGTTTTTTTTAAAAACTTTTACAATGTTTCACTTTAAGTTTTAGCCCCTTTATAATGTTGATAGTTTGTAAATGTATGTAGCAGTTATTTGTAAAATTATTAGAAAGTTATAAAATATTTTATTTTTGTATGTTTTATGTAATGACTCACCCTACTTAAGCATGCATATTATGTTGTTTTGAAAAAAAACTACAAAATTAAATAAAATTGTGGGTCTTAAAAGCGGGGTTTTGTCTTGTGTTACTGAGGATGGTATTTTTTGGTGTGTGAGTGAAAAGGAATTAAAAAGGGGGAAAGATGAAATGACAACTTAGCTTAAACCAATGCACCTTATGCTATAAGAATGAATGATTGAAAAGTTCTAAATGTACATTGTTTACATGTACAATGACGAAATAATCAAAATTAATCGAAGCACATTTCCATTGTCTTTTATATATTCAATCTGTTTTTCCTTGATCCTTCCGTAAGTTAGGTTAGAGACTTAGAGAAGCAGTGATTTTATCCGATAATCGTACTTATTTTGGTTTTTAAAAAATTCAGATAATCAAAATTCTTTTACTCGTATTAAAATCTAACAAATGAACATGGAGTGGTAAAAGCTACTCAAGTAAGCGCATCACTAAGTGTGGAAGGTGTACTCATGATTTTTCTCTCGTCGCATCAACTTTTTCTCTCTTCAAAGTGAGACGTGTAAGCTGGTCAACATTGCATATCTTTGTTTTTGCAACCTAAACCATAAATCTATTAGAGTGTGCATTTTTTTTCGAAACAGAAAATAGTATGCGCACTTAATGTTAAATTCTAATATATATATATATATATATATAGTGAAACTTTATTTTCAGAACCCACTTTATATACGAGAACTGCGAGAACCACTTTTTAGCCATTAGATTTGTTGATCAAGGGCTATGATGATTTGTGCCATTAATGTAATTAGTAGAAAGATTGAACTATTTTTTAAAAAGCTGAAAGGGTATTATAGTAATTCTTACTTTTAATAAATGTCCCCGTTAATTTAGCCATTACTATGTATCAGTTAATTTAAAAAATTCACTAATTCATCTCTCCCCTTCCATCAACATCTGCCTCCTCCATCATCACAAACCCTAGCCGCTCTCTCTCATTTTCTTTCAAATCTAAACGCCGATCTAAAAATTCCTATGGTTGATGATATAAGATCTTATACCGGAGATCTGCTACAAGCACCGCTTTTTCTTTTTCTTATTCGAATCGTGAACACAGAATCATAGACGCGGCTTCAAGATCGTGTTAATGGTTTTGGGTAGGTCCATTTTGATTTTTGTTTTGATTAACAAGATCTAAAATTATTATGTGTATATTTGGCTTTTGATCTATACAACAGTTAGATTTAAAATAGTTAAATTTTTTGCTTCTAACAAACAATTTGATTTTGATGTGGCAAGACCTGTATGTGAATTAAATTCCTACATATGATATGTAGTATACATTTTATGAATTCTTTATCTTTCATCTTTGAAGTGATTGACCCATCAATGCACATATGTTTTGTAAATTGATACATATATAAGAACTTGATGTTTACTTTAGTTTGCTGATTTTTTATGTCAAAGTGGTGCTTGGTTATCGTTTTCAAGTCAAAATGGGATGTTCGATCATAACACATGTCTCAACATTCAATCAGTGGCCCATTTTGAAAATTAATATATCACACTTGGTCATGACATCTTTAATTATGATTACATAAAAGCAGCCACAATGATTGGTCCTATAATTTTTATAGATTATTGTAACATAAATTTTATAGTTTAGTCTAACCACTTCTATGATTGTCATGATATATTGCAAAACATGTATGTTCAAAACATAGATGTTCAAAACATACATGTTTTAATTAGTGGGATCTAACTACATTTATGTTTTGTGTTTTGGATTATAAAAGCATATATGTTTTTTGTTTATGATTGAAAACCATGTTTACATCATTAATTTAATATACACAAGATTGTGCATATGCGTTATGCTAGTGGTTGTGATTAATTTTTGTTTCTTATATGTTTGTGGTTTAATTTTTTCCGTGCATGCTTGTTTCAGATTGATTGATGAAGATGATGATAAACACGATTATACATGAAGATAATTTGCGACTTTTGGAGATATATGATTATTGCATGTATTTTTATACTTGTAATCAAGTGAAATGTAACATTTAAGTATATCAATCTTGTTTTTCTTTTTATAATGATTTATGTTCTTTAATTTGTGTTTCAAACTTTCAAAAAACATAATGATCATGTAAAAATACTGTTAGAAAAGTGTTAGCTAAAAAAAACATGTATGCACATTGACTAATTAAAAACATGTATGCACCTTGAATATTTAGGGAAAAAAACATGTATGCACCTTTGCCTATTTAAAAAAAAAACAAAAAACATGCATGCTCAGACTTAAAAAAATAATGATTAAGTATATAAAACATGTATGCACCATAACTATTTGAAAACATGTTTGCATTTAAAAAAAAAAAAAATCCGAAATTTAAGATCTAAAAAAAACGGGAATTATAAAAAAACAAAAATAATGTGAAAACGTCTTTTACTATTATACCCTTTTGAATTAAATAAAAATAACAAAATGCTATGGAGCATTAAATGATGTACATTGTGTATTATTAGTTGTAAAAAAGTGGTTCTCGCAGCTTCTCGCACTTAAAGTAGGTTACGAAAATAAAGTGCCTATATATATATATATATATATATATATATATATATATATATATATATATATATATATATATATATATATATATATATATATATATATATATATATATATATATATATATACACTAGCTTTCAAAGCCCGCCCATGACTTATAAATATTGTTGGCATTTTTTTCTATAACGAAAGAAGGGTGGTAAAAATGGTTAGAAAGTGTACATCATTTATCCATAATAGTGGTGATCCACACCTTTTTAAATCAAGTCAGTTAAAGGTACACATGTTGCATAACACATGTTAGAGGTATCGAATTCACACACTTTTATTTGTATTATGGTAGATAAAGTATATAAATTAGCCTACAATTTTAACATTGAGACAATATAAATTTCAAGATGGTTATAAAATGACACTTGTCTATTTCGAAAACGTTAATGTTTTCCTTGAGCATATTTGTGTCGATACAGTGGGAACATATCTTCCATATCAACCTAATATCCATGATGTCCTTAAGGATGTCCATTATTAATGCGAACACCATTAAAAGTAGATTCATAATGAAGGTTCGTAGCAATTGTACCCTTTTTCCCACTTCTAACTGACCCAACACATAACCTATAGAAATTCATAAATTTTATTAGAGGTGGCCATATCAGCAGAATAGGAAACGGGTCAAAACAAATCAATTTGTAGTATGGTTGGATTGAACCAAAAAACTCTTTTGTCAATCTTAGAGTAAAATGGGTAAATTGCTTTTAACATGTTTTAGCTTTTTGTGTAGTGTTAACTCGTTTTATATACAAGACCTCCAAAATCAACGTATTCCTATATAGATTATGATTTTCAAGGGTGGTTTGACCTTCTAAAAGTGGTCATTCTAATAAGAAATCCCAAACCGCCCGCATGTTAAATGAGAATCAGAAACAACCCTTAAAAGTAGTCATTCTAACATGAATTTCAAAACAACCCCCATAAGTTGTATAGATAAGCACTCCAAAACAACCCTTCAAAGTACGTTCTAATAAGCAATTTCCCCATAAGCAATTCTATAAGAAATACCGAACAACCACTAAAATAGTCAAGAGAAATAATTACCTCGTACCAATGTTAATCAGTCAAGATATTTAGCTTTAGTATGTCAAAATTCATTTAGATAACAATGTACTTCACAAATATATCACGCGATGTATGCATTATATGCATTTGTTCTATAGGAATTATAATAACCAACTGTGAAGGCACACCAAGCCAAGTATGAATTATATGCATTTGTTTTATAGGAATATTAGTAACCAATTGTGAAGGCACATCATTAAACACGTGTGTAAGCACCAAAAATAACTTTCATTTACAACTGATTTTTTTTTTCTAACACCAAAAATATTACAACCTCTTTTCCTCGTCATATTCAAGTTGCTTCAATCAGGCAACACTCAGTGCTACGTATGATCATTATTCAAACAAAATTATGCTCAATTTTACGTGTGTGAGGCATAATTGTTACTTTTTTGACCGATGAGTGTTGTTATTGCCGTTTTTTGTTTGAAACTCTAAACAAATTGTTGAAAACACATATTTACGCATTGTTTTTTTTTACCAATGAGTGTTGTTATTGCCTTTTTTTTAAACTCTATCCAAATTGTTGAATAAACATATTTACACATTGTTTTTTAATTGGTTTTTAGAATTTTTTTACTTGTGAATCGCAATTATACATGGATAATGTTGTGCTAAATCCAAAAACTTAACGAATAAGAATATATGTATAATGTTTTCTTTAAAAATATTATAGGATAAAAGAGCTTGGCCCAGTTTGTATGTTTAGGGTATTAGTTTATGTTATTTTTGAAGATAAAAGTATATTGTTGGAACCCTAATTTTTACTTAACTTTAATTTGTTGGTTCACCGTAACTCTAATCGAGTAAATCAACTCGATTGACACCCGACATTGAAGCTAAACCCCTTGCATCCTCTACAACTCATCTTTTTAGCCAAAAAATGAGTTATAAATATCATTTTAGATGTACAATGTCCTAATTACATTGATTTACAAGTGGCATTCTCATTTGTCAGAGATGCTACCATACATGTGAATATAAAATTGGACAAATTAATAACGCATCATAAAGATCCTGGCTACGTCGAAAATGAACTCAAATAATTGAAGAGAATTATGTTTATTCCATAGCTATGAACATGTGAATGATACATGCCCAGCTTGGCAGACTGTTATAAAAGCAGGTGTTGTAAGCCAAATATGTTAGAAATTAAAATCATGGTCAGCCTAAAGAGCCCAAAATCATTAAAGAAGGTGTTTTATCTATTAATATTTACATAAAATTGAAGAAAGCTCCATAGATGTATGTGGAAACTGCATATGAGAAGATGCTTGTATATGAGTAGTCATTTCTAAGCGAGAGAGATTTCTCTAAGAGCTGCAACCTGCACCATCTACATTGCAGTCATACTGTGAATCTAAAGACTACAAAATGAGTGGATCAAGAAGGGTATGGATTTATTTTAGGTTGTTTTTTCTTAGGGGCAGGTTAGACAGGTTAGGTTTGACCCAAAACATTTGTTTTGTCCATTTTTTGTAAACACTTTACATATTTGAGATGATCACAAAACCATGTAATTACAGTGAGTCAGTGAATAATTTAGCTTTTCAAATAAAAAACCTGGATGACCCGTTCCTCTTTTAGCTAAGCTTTTTAATTAATTTGTATTAGAGATAAACTACAACGCATATAGACCAATCATAAGCAAATGCGCCAAACTTACTTATTCTATGTTATACATTTTATTTATCAGATTAGCATATATTGTAAGGACTTTCATCACCTCAAAGCCAAATAATTTCTATTTCATAGGTGTGCCATTGTATAAGCCTTCACCATATCATAAACACTATATGCAACTGATAGCCTTTACCCCAACTTGTACCAAGTCTTTCAATCATCTGGTTGCTGGATCGACACTCGTTCTAACTAAGTTTTTATATACTGTTTCTTCACATGCTTTTCCATGTTCTCTTTATCGCTCTATCCAATATTTGATTTCGAAAATAAAAAAAGTAGTCTTTAGTATTGATCTCCCACCACATTGACTCTCTGGCACTAACTACTAATACACTTTCATATCACAATTACATGGATTAGCAGTTAACAACTTAAAATATCCTTAATGAATTAACATAGTAAGCAAGTAAGCAGTTTCGAAAAACTTTTGCATTTAAAGCAAATAAGCACTTTA
Organism: Chrysanthemum lavandulifolium; assembly: GCA_022545495.1. Classification (NCBI taxonomy): domain Eukaryota; kingdom Viridiplantae; phylum Streptophyta; class Magnoliopsida; order Asterales; family Asteraceae; genus Chrysanthemum; species Chrysanthemum lavandulifolium. The sequence goes on along the minus strand of CM040243.1, from coordinate 83,774,352 downwards.
AAATAAGCAATCCAAAACACCCCTTAATATAAAGTTGGCTCGTTGATAAAAAACATACATTTTCATCCGACCCTAAATCAATAAAAAAAACATACAAAAACTCCTTATGTGGACTTCAAGTCGCAATAATGAGGTATTCAAATATAAAACGCAAATCCAAAAATCCCTTAAAATAATTGTCTTAACAATGTCACTGATTATAGATGACTAACCTCTGTTAATCTTAAGCCATTTATTCCATCTTCTAACCCCACTTTTGTAAGTATCTTTCTGGATACAACAGCAAAGGAAAGAAGGCAAAAAAGTTAAATATTTACACCAAGATTCATATGGCCTCCATAAAGACTAAATAATAACTTATAAGTAATTCAAGTTCTAAATTCATTAAGTATTTAGTATACCATTGAAGAGAAGACACTTCACTTGATATTGTTGTCACGGTTTGACAAAAAAAACCCCAATATATATTGATCGCAAGAAAGCGCAAGCCATTGCTATTTTCAATGCTCATGATATTTCTACACATTTGTAAAGGATGACATTTCCTGCATTCTTGTTTGACTTGATTTTTGTTGCCACCTAGAAATGGAAATTTAATCAGGAGAAGCAGTGTAAGTAAACTTTAATTCAGGACCCGTCAGTACACTTTTAGAAGCAGGTAGTTGTAAGTTATATTGGCAATCTATTCTGATTTTCTTTAATGTGTTCATCTCATAACCATTGTCATAGTGGAGCTATCCTTAGGTCTTGCAGAGTTATATCAGAATCATATTAACAGGATACCAGTAATCTTAAGTTCTTAACATGCACATAATATTGTAGGTCTTAAGCTTGATAATGGACCTGTAGGGGTCCATAGATATTGCGTTAAATACAGAAAACAACAATAACATTACAGGTTGCAACATGGGCGGGTTGGATATGTTGGGTCATGGGACACTTTTGGTAATTATCGGATTGAGTCGCCAAAAACACTTGTAATGCATTGAAAAAAAATACACTCTGGTGACTTTCGTTAATGTTTTCAAGCATATTCTAATGTTTTGAGACGATTGATTTAAAAGGTATAATGCATTAAAAAAATACACTTTGGTAACTTTCAGTATATTTGACCCATTTCCTTTAAGCTTAATGTTTTCAAGTACATATTTGACAAAAATAAAAATAAACATAACCAAATCACCAGAGTCGACCCATTTTATGTAAATGGGTCAAAATTTTCCAACTCTATATCACTGTCAATATGTCCTTTATAGGAGAAAAACGATGTTAAAACACTAACCTCGCATCCCAAGAATCCTCTATGTGCGAGAAAGGCCGGAAGGATACGCCGCCTGAGAATAAGGTGTTTGCTTTCATCACTTAACCATACGTGGTTCCGTAATATACATTCATAAGATTTATTGGAGACTTGTATCTATTAATCTAATAAAATTGTGGATAATATAAACTCCCACAAGTACCCTGTTGCATAATAGATGTCCCGTGACGTAATAGATGCCGGCCTCCATACACTTGTTCCTTGTTGTCCTACACAATTGCACTAATGCATTATGATAATCAAAGAAGTCAATGAGACCTTCAAAATCTCTTTTCAAACCACTCTGTTTTCTCCTCCAAATGATGCGTCCGGTTTCTAACCTCGTTATCTCGTGTCATATTATATATAGTGCGCAGGAACCTCGGTGAGTCCCTTCATCTGGCGAAAAGCCCATCCAATGATTTACTTGTCACGAAACTTTAAATACATACGCCCCGTCCTCTATTAACCGAAAAGTATACTCTAGCACCAACTGATGTCATACTGAACATTTGCTTATACACGTGTATATTCTCCATAAAGTGACTGTCTCTATATAGTTGTTTAGTGTATTCTGGTTATTCTTGTGGTGCACGTTGGACCACTCGACGGTTTGATCGTGTGCATGCCAAAAGATATATATCAGTGTATTCTCGTATGTCCGCACATGCTGGTGATAGTTTGATAGCACCCGCAGTGAGTGACAGCCGCCTTTGAGGGCGCCTAATCAAATGTAGTATAGTGTGTTTTCCAAAGTATTGCGGAAGAACACGCAAACTCGGGTCGTTCTTCCCAACGAGGTGTGTAAACTGTAATACAACGATCGTGTGTCTTGAAATAAGCAAAGAATAACTTTATACGAAACAAAAGATAAAATAAGATATACACAAATAATATGAACAAGTATAAACAAGTATCAACAAGCACCACTAAGGAGCTTTTAGAGTCATTGGTAATGGTGTAAGTTCACTAATTACTCGATGAACTGTTATGAGTGGGCAAACAACAAGCTCCTAAAAACTTCTCAAATTAACTCATGAGAGCTCAACAATCACTAAAACAAAGGAGTATGATAAAGATCACAAGCTCAAGGTTCAATGAGGAACTTTTCCTAAGCTAAAGAGAATCACTCAACCTCCACTGTTTGCTTCATGGAAGGAGGTTGGCTGAATAAAATAGGGGAAAAGCTATCTAATTTAAGCTACAAACCGAAAACAAACATACACATAATAAAGAAACAAGTACTTAAAGAGATCCAAAAATCTTGAGTCGGCAGAATCAAATGCAATTAAATGAGAATCGGATAAAGCACTTAAACATGAAAACTAAAAATCAATAAAAATATACTAATGAAGACAAGAAACATAACATTAAAACACTAAAAGCACTAAACATAAAGCGAGTAACAAAGACATAAGAAAATAAACAATTAAATCGAAAATAGGAAAACTAAAAGCAGTAATCGCAGAATCAAAATAATTCAAGAGAATCAAAGTTAACTAAACCGAATTTAAAACTTAAACTACTGATTAAATAAGTTAATATAAACTATAAGAACATAAAATTAACAAAGATAAACAACATTTAAACAAGTATGCAAGATTCTAGGATCTAACAACCTCAAAGTGCTCATAATGAGATTGTCAAGTGTCAAATTGACTTTCTACCATGCTACACCCTTTGGTTAAGATTTCACTGAGTCAAATAGGTTCCAAATAGTGGGAATCAAACAAGAACAACACCATTCACAACCATTTTCACAGTTTCATTATTAAATCCAAACAATCCTTTAATGGAACTAAATTGAAGTTTTCATAACAAATGACTATGTAAACCAATTTCATCAAATCCAGATGAACCAAAGTGTCAAAATGGGCCTTTTTCAGCATAAACAAGTAGTCACAAATGTTCGAACCTAGGATTGTCAAAAACTAGCATATTGACAGTCAAGTGCAATATCAAACCACAATCAAATCCAAAACATAGCAACCTACGATTAAGCTATAAAATCATAAACAAACAGCAAAGAAACACAGAAACACGAAAATTAAAGCAGATAAAACATCAAACGGTAAATGCAAAATTGGTAAACATGAGCTTACAAGTGAATCCAAGTTGAAAGCGAGAATCATGGTCACGAACACATCCTAAGGCTTTCCACAAAGCTTCTAAACCAAAGGCAATCCACAATTAACCTTGCTCCATATAGTTTCACCAAGATCACTTCATTATTTTTGGTTTTTTCATTGTTTTTCTGAATTTAAAAAACTAAACTTGTTTTAAGGTCTCTAAAAGCTTGAAAGCTTTTGTCAGGAGCTTATGTGAGCTAATTGAGTCCATAAAACAACTACATAACAAGAATTTAAAATGACTGAAATTTAAAGGAATTTAAGCAAGAACATGAAATTTAAAAGATACTTGAAATTAAACTGAAAATAAAGTTTCATTACACTACAACATTAAAACAGTAAATGACAAGTAATTTAAAGAAAGCATTTAAAATTACACTACGAAACCATTGGCTATTCCAAGGTTATTTTCACTACATGACTAAGGCTAGATTAGCCGAAGTCAAATTACACTATGTGAACTATGGATAGCCCAAAGTTATTTTTCTCTCTTCCTTCTCTCTCTTTATAACCTACTGAATTCCCACTTGCATTTCGGTCAAATCCCACTTTAATTTTTGACCATTGATTGAGCGAGATGATCTTAGCCTTTGAATTTACTTTTGGCGCTAAAAGCGTACATGGATCATGTGATTTGTGACGGAGATGGTAGGCATTAAATGCAAGTTGGAGGGTTGTGTTTGAGGGGAACAAGGCGTGGAGTAGGGGTGGAGTGTTGCGGGAAAAGGTGATGGAAAAGGAGAGTTGACTTTGAGTGATTGACGGATATTTATTTAAGGATCGATATTTATTTAGTGGAATCATCTGTGAAACGTATGCCTTGGCAGAAACCATCAACACATAACCAAAGATAAACCATTGATGCATTGTAACTTCAAAGAAACCAAATAGGCTTCAGTAGAATCAACTGCTTCCACTATTTTTACTTGTTTTATGTCTTTTGTACCGATTCACATAAAACACATTCAATGATATTTGTAACATTTATATGGTCCTTTGTGTGTTTTAGTCAATTTTATGGGGTTAAACAATGTAAAATATATGTGTTTTAGACACATATCGTGGGCTACACCTATTTCATTCAAAAGGTCACAATGTCGGGCAATTGGTTATTTTTACATTTAAAATAAGCAACACATAGTGTTTGACTTTGTTATAAATTGTTTCGGGTAAGATGTAAGTTGAGTGAGTCCACTCTCTTGGTGGAGGTGGAGCTTGAGCAGTGGTGCTCGAGATTGAGGCCTTTGGAGAAGACGTTTGAGATACCTTTGAGCCTCTGGTGGTAAGCCTCATTTTTTCCGTGCTTCACGTAATCTTTTACTACTTGTTACATGGTTGCGATGAAAAGCGAATTTGTGTTATCCTACAACACAAAACCAAAAAAAATGCACTTTAGTGTGCTAATGAGCATGGAACAACTCACTTAGATTAACATAAACACACCTAAGTATCCCATTATGACAAGATCATGAGAAAACACATCAAAGTAGTATGTGATGTTAGAATTTATTATTTGGTTTAGATTATCATCGTTTTATGTTATACTGGGATGCCTTGTGGATTCATGAGGCACTATACTCGTTTACCATGCTATGGTACGTTATATACTCGGCTACATCAATTAACTTTTTTTATTCATTTTCAAGGTCCGATTGGTTTATGTCATAACGGATTTTGTAGGAACCACCATATCGATGGCGGTTAATCGAATTGGGATTGTGGTGGTTCGATTCTTCGATGAAGCGGTAGGCGAATGAAGGTGCTAATTACAAACATAAATTAGCTTTAACATAACTCAAACTAATGTTTTAGGAAAAAGAAAAAAAATTTTTGTTTTTTTTGTTTTGTTTTGTTTTTCTTTTTTTTTAATGGTTAAAGTAGTGTTTGTTATGGGTAGAAAAATTTGTGTATAGCAACCCGCTTAGTAGATTGTCATGTTTACTCAGTTAAACTGATTTTGCTTTTAATAAATAAATAAAAGAAAAAATAGTTAGGATATTTCTTGTTGGTACATATTTATATACTTGTTTAGTCACTATTAGTGTTTTGTGATGTATTGCTTGAAAAACTGATGTTTTCCTATGGTACTCAGTTATATTAAACTCGATATTTACAAATGCGTGATTTTCGACTTAGTTTGTTTATACTAGGGTTAATGGTCCAAAAAATATACAAACTTTCAACTTTTTATTATTGTGACAATGAACTTTTAATTTTTTTATTAAAACCAAATACTTTCTTAATGACTCTTATTGTAACCAAAACTGCGACGTGGCAACATTAACTAACCCTTAACCCAAAAAACGCATTTATACTCGTTTCATAATTCTGGGGGACCATTTATGCCAACTTACCAAACCTGGGGACTAATGTTAATCAAAAAATGCTTTATTAACCCCAAACCATTTCCCCCCCCCAAATCAGTCCCTCCAATTGAAACCCGTTTTCCACTGAAAAACCCTAATCCACCAAATTGAAAAATCCGCGTTGCCCCCGTTCCAATTGTTTATGGTTTTTGTAACAATTCAGGTATGTAATTTCGTTTGAATCAATTAATTGTGTTTTAATCCTAAATAGTCAGCAAGCCCTAATTTTAGTGTATGGTATTTGTTTCAGAATGATACCTCATACTGTTCAACACATCTTAGTTATAAACTGGGATGGGTATTTCAGCCATTCACCCCTTAGGTATGTGCATGGTGTTGTCAGTCCTATGTCTATTAGAAGGATGCCTTACTGAGAGTTTGCCCAATATCTTGAAGAAAAAGTTGAAACAAATATTGAAGGGGTGTATTACAGAGTCCCAAATCATGAGTTGGAGGTTGGTTTAGTTAGAGTCACTGATGATAGTGAGTTAAACTATATGTTTGATGTGGCTGTTGTATTTGGTGAGCTTGATGTATATCTCCAGCACTTTGATATGGACTTATCTGAGTATTTAGGTAAAGTAGATAGAACAAGTATGTATGCTAGTGTTGCTAAGAGTAAAGTCAGTCCAAAAATAAGGTATTGCCATGATTTTAGCATAGATGAGATGGAGTCTTGGGCTGAGATGGAGTATGCTGAAACTCAAGGTGAATCTTCTCACCAGGCTAATGTAACACAAGATGACCTTGTTAGGACTAGTGGTGTAGGTACTAGTGGTGCATCTTTTGAGCAGAGTCATAGAGCTAGTACTAGTATGGATGCTAGGGTGATTGAAAATGATGATGATTCTGATAGTGATTATGATTGGGAGTATGATAGTGATAAGTCAGTTGATTATCTTAGTCCTGGTGAAAAGGAATTGATTGAGCTTAGAAATACGATCAAAGCTAATAGGGATAAGGTAGAGCAGATGGAAGAGCCAAATGAAGCAAACAATATGCCTTTAAATTCTTCTTCTGCTCCTGATGTTAGGACTGATCATGATTTGTTCATGGATGAGCTACTAAGAAAGCTTAAGGCTACTGATGAGGAGGGAAACACTCAAGACCCTTTCATTCTTGCTCAAACAAGTATTGAAAGGTACCCATGTATGATGAAAGTACACACTGAGACCGAGGAAACCAGAGTGAGTATGTTGAGCATACTTAAATTAAAATTAAAATTTTTTATGTTGTTTATGAATGATGAATGTTAACAAATGTTGTATTACAATTGCAGAAAGGTTTAAAGTATGTGAGTGTGAACAAGTTCAAGGAGTGTTTGACATTCTACGCTTTGGCTAATGGCTTCTCACTATGGTATGAGAAGAGTAATTCAAAGATGGTAGTGGCTAGGTGTGGACAAAGACCTGAAAGGGTGGCTGATCCAGATACTGGTAAAAAAGGAAGCAAATCGGTATCCTAGTATTAGTAGTAATGAATGCCACCATGTCCTTGGAGATGTTATGCTAGTTGGATGCGAGAGAAAAACTTTTCAGGTTAAAACATTAGTTGATGAGCATACATGTGTTAGGAATTTCTAGTTTGGCTCATTGGTCAACTATAAGTGGATAGGGACAGTCTTTGGTATATCATATGAGGGCATAAGATGGTCAAAATTAAACTACTTTCTTGTATGTATGACTGTGAATGCAGTAACATTTGTGCAGTCAATGAATCACTTTTGTACAATTTGTGCAGTCACTGAATTTGACTATTGCAGTAACATTTGTGCAGTAACATTATTGCAGTTTACTGTTCTACAATTGCAGTCACTTTTATGCATTTGCAGTTGCAACACTTCCAAAAAACTCACTTTTATGCATTTGCAGTTGCAACACTTTTATGAATTTCACTATTGCATTTGCAGTTCACTATTGTATTTTCTCACTCTATTTAGTACACAAACCAACTTATCTTCTACATTTGTGCCGTCAATGAATCAATGCAACACTTTTCTACATTTGTGCAGTCAATGAATCAATGCATCACTTTTCTACATTTGTGCAGTCAATGAATGAATGTATTACCACTAAAATTCATGTGATACCAACTTATCTTGTTCAAATGTATTACCACACCTCTATATAAGGGCAGATATAGAGGTTACAAAACCATATCAAACATCTTCCTCATCTATTCCATCTTCTGCAAACATGAGTTCAGGAAACAAGGGTTCCAACAAGAGAAAAGGTTATAAATTGTCAAACATCTTCATGTGCCTTTTCCATCTCTTACCTGTTAAACATACTTATGTTTTATTTGCTTTTTTTTTTCCAGAAATAATCTGCATTTCCAGTGATACATTAGACAATGCACTTATAGAAGATGACACAAGTTCAGGTAACACATGGACAGGGTATTTTCCATTGCAGTCAGTAGAACCACCTCATGAGCTAGAGTTTTATCAACCAAAGGTGGGCTCAAGCTCACATTATGTTGAAACTATCAAAAATGCAGAGGATGATGAGCTACTAACCCAAAAACAGATTGAAAAGCTTCTATTTGATGCAAGGCCTAAAGTTCTAGGATTGCCTGCAAAGGCCACTCTTGAAGAATTTGGTGTCAAACCTTATGTTGCCAAAACTGAAATTGCAGCTCCAAAAGGGAAGGGGAAGGGAAAGAAAAGGATAGGTTAGAAGCACCTACTACCTACCACTGGTCTTTCATGGTTTATGGTCTTATCAGCACTTGGTCTTATCAGCACTTGGTCTTTCAGTTTAGTTTATGTATGCCTTTTATGGCCCTAAAATAATGTGTTTTCTATCACCTATCATGAATTCTATGCTCACTGTTTATGGTCTACAAATCATTCTATTTGTAACAGATAATAGAATGAAACATAAATATAAGAGAATGTAACCAAAAGATAAGATTTTCATTCCATAAGATAAAACCATTACATCAAGACCCTAATTACTTGGCAATTGTCATACCTAATACAACACAAATTAAACAAAAGTATCCTATCATAATGTAAAACAACTTATCATACAACTGCAACTTGGACTTTGTAGCCTTCAACTCATCTTCCAACAATGACTTTTCCATAGCAAGACCCTCAACCATGTGTTGAGAATATGGATTGTTGCTCATGTGTTTATGCCTTTCAAAAAATCCAAACACCAACTCTTTGTAGTACTCAGTAGGAAGATCTTCATCAAGAAACTCGTACACTTTGTAATCTTGACATTTGACAAATCTCTTGCCCAGATTCTTCCTTGTGGTTGAAGTATGAACCTTTAGTAGACGGTTACAGTTACATTAGTATTGAATCTTACCACCAACAAGGCGTGATTGTGCTGAACTTGAGGAACTCATTGATTAGGGTTTATAGCAGTTGGGTTTTGATAAGGTTTTAAAAGGTACCTTTTTTATGGGTCGTTTAAGCCCTTATTTGATCACTTTTGTATCCGTTATTGCTTAATATCGTTCCTTTTCACTTTTTAGGTCTCTTGAAGGCAAAATGCTGGAATGACACTTATTTGGACGAAAAGGCACGATTATACGAAGAAATGGCCAAATTCGTAATCGAGACACTCAAAGTCTGAAAACATAAGGTAACGCGTCGGTGTTAATTGTGACGCCGTCGGAGGATCTTTGTGACGGGACGTAAGCCAAAACTCCCATTTTCAAGTGACGACGTCAAGTTATAAAAGAGTAGGCCGTCATGAACTCGAATGACCTAGATGTAATCCGCACGGCGAAGTTTGAAGAGGACGCGTCACAAAGCATAAGGTGACGCCGTCGCAAGTCTAACGTGGCCAAGACGAAACCCTAATGACGGCGACACGCGCGCCACAAAACATAAGGTGATGCCGTCGCGATGTAATATTATATATAGAATCCGAATTTTTAGTATTTGGTGTGTAGTCTTTTGGAGTAAAAACCTAAACCGAACCAAGGATGTCTTGTACAGTATTTTAGGGTTCCAAACCCTATCTTACACCAAGATAAGTGTTTTACTTCATTAATACAATTATGTCTTTGATTATTTGTGTGTATGCTTGTATGTTTTCCATGTCCGGCTAATTTACTTGTGTGTTTGCTTAGGGAATATAAAACTTAATTATTGAATATTGATTGGTTGTCTCTTATCTTAGTTGATTAATGATCTAGTAATGCGATAGGTCATTCGTTGTGTACTTAATGCTTGATTAAATCTTTGTGAACCTTAGAATATGACTCCTTGAGTAGTTGTAAGCTAAACCATCCAAAGAGTGCCTTAGAGTAAGAGTTTATTATCCCTAGTGGGTTTTGTAGACGAGACCCTTTGGTAAGTTCAAAGAGTTAGGAGAAACGATACCCTACAACCTTAGACACACAACGCAACTAGGAATAAGGGCGTGACAATTCAACCACCAATAGGAGATAATTAAGGAGTAGTAAAACCTAAGTAAACACATCTTTAAACTATCATACGAGCACACATTAATTAGACATAGACTACATACACCTTAGATTAGATAATTAGATAAGTAGAGTAATCAGAGAAATACCAACCCCCAAATTCAAACCCCGATATTCGTACCTTTCCTTTCCTTAAAAATATAAAAAGATAAAAATAATCTTCCTCAACCACAAACTTAGCGTAGTAACTTCACTAGCATTCCTATTCCCTGAGAACGATATCAATACCCGTGGCTTACCCTAATACTACACTACAACGATTAGGTTCATCGCCTAGGGTGTTGAAAACTTGCTCGACGAAAAGGAAGTTCCTTTGACCCGAACGACGCGTGTAGCGTTATCAAGTTTTTGCGCGCCACGGGAATAGAATAGCTAGTTAGTAGTCCACCTCGTTACGTTTCTTTACTTGATTCCTATCAAGTAAACTTTTTCATTTTAGCTTCCTCTTAGTCTATCCTCTTTCTTCGTGACTTTTGTTCGTAAAACCATCACTCACCATGATACGTATCTTCCGTCAAGATTCTTCACTCTACCCGTTCCCAATCCCGAAATTGAGAACGCAATCCTCAAAACCCTTCACCCACTCACCATTTTGGAAATCACCTAGGGCATAACGAGATAAATCGGCAACAACAAAGTCCTTTCTATGACCTCGATTCCGATGAGGAACTTGATTATGGTGAAGCACTTGATAGCGGGAGGTCATTAATGGAGTTAGTTTTGAAATTGAGAAGACCCTCCCAATGTTTTGACCCTAGGTGTAGGATTGAGAAAGATGGCCCTTTAACATGCAATTCCTTGAAAAATAGGACTAGAAGGGTTCGATGCTTATTTGAATTCATTCTTACCTTTGAACTTAATCTCGAGGACCTATACAATAAAATCAAGATCAATGAGTTAACTTATCAAGGGAACAATGTTGTTGAAGCGATCACTCATTTGCACGTGTTTGTTGGAAGTTTTGCTTATTTGGTAGAGTTCATGGTCTTAGAAGACTTAGGAGAATTTATTGATAAGGACCTCACTCAAGTAATTTTGGAAAACCTTTTAAAAATTGACTAGGTTGAATGAACGGATGATTGATGGTCTAATTACATTCTCGATGAAGTTGAAGATTTTATCTACCAAATGCCACGCGCCCATCATAGGTTTAAACATAAGGACATTGAGGCTTGTAATAGAATGACCCCTATTCCATTGCTTAGTGAAAGGGATAAGTGAAGTGGGCTTAGGTACCCATATGAGAAAACTAAGCGGTATTACAAAAAATGCCTTGAATTAGGAGATGATTACAAAAAGAATGAAAGAGCGTTGGAATGGCTTAAGTATGAGCACGTGGCGTGTGCGAAACAACGTAGGAGCACGACTACGAGTCTAGCTACAAGACTCTTAAATAAAGAAAAGCGCCTGGGAGGCAACCCATGCTTAATTGTTTGTTTGTTAGTGTCATATCTTTTATTGATTGTTTATTCTCATGTTTAATTTTGTAAAAATGCTTTATTTTGTTTTAACCTCGCCTTAATTGCATATAAAGGTATTTTACATAAGGGATAAGTGTAGGGATGATTACACACGTTTTCAAGGAAACGTAAACATGAGAATAACAATTCATTAAAAGATATATTTGTGTGTTTGTTCGAGTCAAATGCTTGTATCGAGTCATAATGGATGTTTTGCGAAATTTTTCCAAATTCTAAAGATGTAAATTTTCCGAATTTTTCCAAAATCGCAGACCGCTTTTGTCAGGACAACTGACGCGTCAGAAGGAGTAAAAACAACATATTACTTTTTTCTCGTTTTCTGAGATACTTAAAAAAAATTTGGAATTTTCCAGGTCTTAATTTTCCTGAAATTTTGTAAACATCCATTCCACAAGCATTATATCCTAGTTTAAATCGAGTCTTATATATATTATTACCGCCGATTTTATGCAAAGGTTTCGTTTGTTTTCTTCAAGTGTGCAGGTTTAATTTATCAAGAAGAAGTTACATAAGATTGGAAGGAGCTTTTCACGCATAAATTCTTCTTGGAAAGGATTTAACCACCACTTCACACACGGATCCTACCTAGCTAATCAGGGGAGTACTTAGTTTCTTTCATTTTTAATTACCTTCCATTATCATAACTTTGATACTTTCGGGGAACATTGGGGACAATGTTCAGTTTAAGTGTAGGGAGGGAAAATAAAACGAGAACTTTGAAACTATGCTTATCCTTGAATATTTGCTTTGTCCAATTGTATTTGTGTAATAAACCATGAGAAAATGTCGGTTAGGGTAATTTTGGCACCAAATTTAAAAATTTTCATGACATATAAGAGTGGGCCATTAGTCTTAACAAAAGCGTCTCACGGATAGGAAGTTACATGACTAGCACAAAAAAACTTTACCACCTAAATTCCACCCAAAATGTGAGGATCGCCCTTAGATTAGTAGGAATTAAAAGCATTCATCTTTAATGCTTAGAGTGTGAACCGGTAGTATATTAGATTCTAGAACTTGTTTTGTGATGCATTCGAGATCGCAAGTAAGACTACACTTGTGTAGTTAGGAATAACTAAATGATAAGAGGCATTAGGATAACCTTGTTTGATACCCGTAATATAATTACTTCTTCCACATCGGTTGAGTAATTCCCACACCCTTTGCGTTGTACTCATCTTTAGTACACGATACCCCTAGTTAACCCTTAGAGCCTATCCTTTTCGCGGTTCTCGTGATGTTTTGGTTTTTCCGAATATCAATGAAGAGCATTGTTTACACCCCACCCCCAAATATACACCCAAATCGCCTTAGCCTACCTTGTATGCACTCACTTTTAGTGCATTATTGTTATCACTCTAAACCCTTAGTTCAATTATCTAGTTGCTTGCATGAGTTGCTAAGTCGAGTCATATCCTTTGTATACAGTTTTGGGACGATTGGGATTCATGGGAAAAGTTAAAGTTTATGAAATGACGGGAAGGGAATGTTAAATTCAAATTCCCTTTGTTTGCGTAATAATGTACCCCAAGTGTTTTGATCTTTTCAATTCGGGTCAAATTAGTGTTAGAGTAATAAAACTCAAGTGTAGGGATGTGCCTATAAATCCCTATCATTTTGATGTTACCGTAGAGGATGGTAAAGTAAAAGTGTATGGAAAAAAAATCGAAAAAGAATAGAAAAAAAAAAAAAAAAACATACGGGCTACCATCCTACATCTATCCTTTAAATTTATGTTTGTTTATTTCGGTTTGCTAGAGTTTAGAGTGTCGAGTCTTGGCTTAGCAACGCCATTCTTCGTATGCTTGTAACATAAGAGATTTTTGACCTACCACCACTATATAGCCTATCCCACCAAACCCTTTGTTTCCCTACCGTAGCTAACATTACAACCCTTTAAAGACCTATTTGATAGTCTTTCCTAGGTGCTTACGCCAAAGCGATGGAGGTTTGATCTATTCTCAAGCCTATGGTAATCTATGTACTAGGACCGTTAATGAGTGTTTATCTTCCATTTCCAATTTGTTATATTTCATATACACCCGAGAGATGTGAGTATCCAAACACCCCATGTGAGGTGCTAGTATGTGATTTCCGTGCTTGTTATGACTTTTTGGGGCTTATATGTGTTGTGGACCGTTTTGAACAGATGCTTCATGACCCCTAACTTATAAATTAATTGGCTAAAAGCACATTTGCTTGAGGACAAGCAAATACCAAGTGTAGGGATATTTGATAAGGTTTTAAAAGTTACCTTTTCGAGGAGTCGTTTAAGCCCTTATTTGATCACTTTTGTATCCGTTATTGCTTAATATCGTTCCTTTTCACTTTTTAGGTCTCTTGAAAGCAAAATGCTGGAATGGCACTTATTTGGACGAAAAGGCGCGATTATATGAAGAAAATGGCTAAAGTCGAATCGAGACACTCAAAGTCAAAAACATAAGGTGACGGCGTCGTGTTAATTGTGACGCCGTCGGAGGATCTTTGTGACGGATAGAAGCCAAAACTCCCATTTTCAAGTGACGGCGTCAAGTTATAAAAGAGTAGGCCGTCGCAACTCGGACGGCCTAGATGTAATCCGGACGGCGCCGAAGTCAAGAGGACGGCATCACAAGCATAAGGTGACGCCGTCGCAAGTCTAACGTGGCAAGACGAAACCCTAATGATGGCAACACGACGACATCACAAAACATAAGGTGCCGCCGCAGATGTAATATTATATATAGAATCCGAATTTTTCAAAGATTTGGTGTGTAGTCTTTTGGAGTAAAAACCTAAACCGAACCAAGGCATCTTGTACAAGATTTTAAGGTTCCAAACCCTATCTTACACCAAGATAAGTGTTTTACTTCATTAATACAATTATGTCTTTGATTATTTGTGTGTATGCTTGCATGTTTTCCATGTCCCGCTAATTTACTTGTGTGTTTGCTTAGGTAATATGAAACTTAATTATTGAATATTGATTGGTTGTCTCTTATCTTAGTTGATTAATGATCTAGTAATGCGATAGGTCATTCGTTGTACTTAATGCTTGATTAAATCTTTGTGAACCTTAGAATATGACTCCTTGAGTAGTTGTAAGCTAAACCATCCAAAGAGTGCCTTAGAGTAAGAGTTTATTATCCCTAGTGGGTTTTGTAGACGAGACCCTTGGGTAAGTTCAAAGAGTTGGGAGAACGATATCGATTGGCTCAAACGGTCGTTTTATCACACAAATCAACCACTTGTGAATGGTCAACCGTAACAAAAGCCGACAGACTGAAACCAAAGCAATGAAGATCTAGAGGAGTATAGTGTTTCTGTGTCGTTAAGTCCCAACGAAATGTACATGCGATCGAATCACCAAACGATAAAGTGATCGGGTGATAATGAACGGGAAAAGGTTTGTGATTGATACTAGATGACAAAGGAAAAATGAGAGAAAATTAAAAAGCTAAATTATATTAAATAAACGCTATCACTGTTTTTAAAATGATGTTTTTGATTTTTCTTTTATAAATTTAAATTAAAAACTACGTAACGTACAAAGAAAATGTGAAATTGAAACAAAATTAATCCTAAAAATATAAAATGAACTTTTACAAACCTAATGATAAGAGAAAATTTTTAGAAAAGAAAATTATTTTATGACTATTTATTTAATTATTATTAATTAAAAACTATTTTTACCTATTTAATAATACCCTAAAATATAAGAAAATATGAAATAAAGCTAGAAAAGTGAAATTATGACTTAGAAAAATCTAAAATAACTAAAGAGAATTTTCAAAACTAATTTTGTATTTTTCGATTATTTTCTATTTTCTATGAATTAAAACTATTTAAAACTAATTAAATTGCTAAAATTACAAATTAAACTATGAAAATCTGAAAAATTATTTTTTGCTTTTGTATTTATATTAACCTATGAAAATTGAAAACTTATTTTTGAAGCTTTTCCGATTTAATTGCAATAAAGGCTAATTAAAAGTCCTAAAACCGATTTAAATGAGGAAAATATCAAGCAAAGGCCGGAAAAATATGAAAATTCAAGAAAAGTCTAAATTAATATTCTAATTCTAAGAAAATATAAAACCTATGCTAGTGTGCAATATGTGGGAGTCAGAGTGAAAAGTGCTTATAAATAAGCACTCAAAATAAGCTAAAGACTACCACAGAGAACCAAATGATCACGAAGCTATAATATGCTAAAACTACTTAACAAAGAACCTATATCAACTAATCTAAACCTCTAGAGTGCAAGCTAAACAGATTTGATGATTTAAAAACTCAAGTGCTAAACCAGTTTTACGTACTTTGTAGCTTGAAAACAAGCTACTCAAATAAGTCAAACTCAAAACCGGATGTGGGATCCTAAACTAGACCGGCAAGGAACTTATAAACCAAAATGAGCACGAGATGAGCTCAATGAGCTCTTGACAAGCTCTGCACAAACTGAGAAAAGCGCCTTGACTTATGCCTGTCACACAGGGGCATATGAGGCTTATTAAACAAATTATTTAGAGCTTAAGAAAATTCCAAAATTCCCCAAAATCATTTTAAGCAACTTGACCAACTGAACTTGAGTAATCCAAAATATCACTTGAATTGATCCAATAGTGAATCAATGAAAATTCCTCCAACCTTGGTGAAAACTAAGTTTTCACTTTTGACTTTTATACATAAATGATATTTTGACTTAAATGAACTTTTAAGCTATTAAAATCTGTGTAAGTAATGTTTTATTATGCAATAACACTAAGTTAAGCTAGGTTCGCTAAATCTAAAGCCTAATGCAAGAGATGAACATCGATTCCAACCGATAATGAGATCGTAAGCGACTTATAGTGATTTTGACTAATAGTGACTTCGTAGCAAAGTGAAACTTAATAAAACCCGTATGACCCTAAAGCGCACTAAACTACAGATATTAACCACAAACTAAACCTCTAACACAGATTCAAAGCTTAATCCAAACACTAGTTCATGTAACTTAAATGCAAATTTTAATTAACAAGATACTTAGCGAGTGTGAATTACTTCCTAATCTAACTATAGCTAAGTAAAATGAGTCTAACTGCAATGATTTAAGCTAACAGTTAATACTAACTCAGTGAAAACAATTGCATGCAGATTTGAGCAAAAATTTACATAAAGTGAATGAAGGGGCTTACAGCAGTCCAGCTGCTATTGCTTGCACAAGTGGTTAAATTCCACTCCAAATAAGCTCAATCCAACACCACATCTAGTCTAGGTCAAAGATTCACCCTACCTTGCTTCATTTGACTTTTGTTGACCGAATGTGCTTTACAAGAATCTAGCCACAATGGCGTGCTAAACAAAGAAAGTGTCACTAACCTAACTTATCTCAACCATATCCAACATCGCATCAACCCAATTCCATACTAAGTCCATATAGAGCTTTACAGCTTGACTTTTGTTGACTGTTTTGGAATTTTGAATTACAAACCATGAAACTTCACCAATTCACTTCATTAACCAAAAACAAACTTAAACAAACAATTTAAAACACTCTCATCAAACTAAAAACTGTAATTTGATAAGAATGGTTTTTAGCGGGAAAATTAGAACAAGCATAAAACTAGAAATTGGTTGCTAAAACTAGTGAATTGATACACAAATGACTTGTTCATTACATAAAAACTTGAAACCCAGTTAAAGATTACATTGAAAATTAAAAACGATTAAACATGTATTTAAGAAATTGGTCTAAAGCAGTGACAACTTGTTTCTTCTGTCTTCTTTCTCTTTTATAGCTCTCACAAAGCTCTTCTCTTTCATTCTTGGCCATTGATGTGGTCAGATTGATCTTGGCCCTTGATTTCTCATTTTGGCGCCAAATTATTTGCAATTGGTCCGATAACTTGGGAAAGGGAGGGTGTAATAAATGTTGTTTGACAACAGGTTGTGTTTGGGGGGGAATATGGTGGGTGTGATGATGATGGAGTGTTTGGAGGATGTTGCAGGCGTAGGTGATGATGAGGAAGAGGGAACCCGTGAGCGGGAATTGACCAGGTTTGACCGGTATTTTATTAATAGAGAAAGGGTCCAAGGTCCAAAAAGGGGGGGTCAAGTGGTATATGGCAGGGGGTCAAGGCTTATTGGCAGGGGGCTCATAATACAAAAGGGTTCAAGGGTTTAGATGTTTAATATCAAGGACCATTTTGTAATTTCTGATTCTTGAGGGACCAATTCTGCCAAATTGCAAAGTTATTCCAAGGGACCAATTATGACAAGTTTCAATAGTGCAAGGATCATTAAAGATATTTTCAAACTTTCAAGGACTATTTTTGCCAATTTTGAAACTTGAAGGACCAATTTTGAAACTTGAAGGACCAAACTTGTCAATTTTTGCCAATCAAGGGACCAAGTTCAAACGATTGAAAACATTGTCCGTGAAAACTATTGAAATTTGTAAAATTGTGGAGGATGCTCTAAAGAGTTGTATGTGCACTACAAGATCAAACTCGACAAACACGATGATCAAACTTTACCATGTCTTCTTCTTCACTCCTAGTGAAGATGATAGTAGCATGAAGATCGACCTTGATGATGGGTTTTCAAAGTATTTGGAGACCCAATATGGTGAAGGTGATGATTATAGTGAAGTAGATATTTATTTAAATGATGGGGCGAGAAAAAAGGGGATAATTCATTTGATGTTTTAGGATGGTGGAATCAAAATATGGTGAAGTTTCCAATATTATCACAAGTAGCTAAGCATGTGTTAGCAATGCCAATCTCGACCGTTGCATCGGAGTCGGCATTTAGCACCGTGGAAGGTTATCGATAAATATAGAAGCTCTCTTCACGCCTAAGACCGCGGAAGCTCTCATTTGTGCACAAGATTGGTTACGGTTCACACCGCGGATTTGCAAGATATGCCCGTTAATGGTTTACCACTTGAAGAGATGGTGGAAAATTTGGAGAAACTAGAACTTGGTAAGTATTGAAACTTGATTTAATTATGTTAATTTTTCCCGCTATATGTTATGCTAATCCATTATTTATATTTGTTTGTAGATATGTTTTCTACCGGAAAAAAGCAACACAACGATACATCTCAACATGAAATTTGAAGTCATGAAGTTGTTTCCGTTAGAGTTTGAAGTCAAGAAACTATTTTAGAGATTGTGGTTTTATGTTAGACGTTTGTTTTGCAATTTAAGATATTGTTGGATTGTTATCTTTAAGTTTTATGTTTAGACGTTTGTGTTGCAATTTAAGATATTGTCTGATTGTTATCTTTAAGTTTTAAGTTGATGGTTTTATTTAAGATATTGGTTTTGTTATATTTTGTTATCATTTTCCTACTAATTGATGGTGTTATCATTTTGGGCATTTGGGTAAAATGAGGGTGTTATCATTTTGGGCAAATTGGCCCAAGTTGGGCCCAAGCCCAATTTAGTGGATAACCCACCAAACCGAGAAACCGAACCACAAAACCGACTCAGAACCAAAAACCGAAACCGAGAAAACCAACGGTTTCGGTTATGGTTTTAAGAAACCGAACATTCGGTTTTCGGTTTCGGTTTGTGTATAAAACCGAACCAAACCGAACCATGCTCACCCTACTAAGTCCATATAGAGCTTTACAGCTTGACTTTTGTTGACTGTTTTGGAATTTTGAATTACAAACCATGAAACTTCACCAATTCACTTCATTAACCAAAACAAACTTAAACAAACAATTTAAAACACTCTCATCAAACTAAAACCGTAATTTGATAAGAATGGTTTTAGCGGAAAATTAGAACAAGCATAAAACTAGAAATTGGTTGCTAAAACTAGTGAATTGATACACAAATGACTTGTTCATTACATAAAAACTTGAAACCCGCTTAAAGATTACATTGAAAATTAAAACGATTAAACATGTATTTAAGAAATTGGTCTAAAGCAAAGACAACTTGTTTCTTCCGTCTTCTTTCTTTATAGCTCTCACAAAGCTCTTCTTTCATTCTTGGCCATTGATGTGGTCGATTGATCTTGGCCCTTGATTTCTCATTTTGGCGCCAAATTATTTGCAATGGGTCCGATAACTTGGGAAAGGGAGGTGTAATAAATGTTGTTTGGACAAGTGTTTGAGGGGGGGAATATGGTGGGTGTGATGATGATGGAGTGTTTGGAGGATGTTGCGAGCGAGGGTGATGATGAGGAAGAGGAACCCGTGAGCGGAATCGACCTGTGTTCGACCGGTATTTTATTAATAGAGAAAGGGTCCAAGGTCCAAAAAGGGGGGTCAAGTGGTATATGGCGGGGTCAAGGCTTATTGGGGGGGCTCATAATACAAAAGGGTTCATGGTTTAGATGTTTAATATCAAGGACCATTTTGTAATTTCTGATTCTTGAGGGACCAATTCTGCCAAATTGCAAAGTTATTCCAAGGGACCAATTATGACAAGTTTCAATAGTGCAAGGATCATTAAAGACATTTTCAAACTTTCAAGGACTATTTTTGCCAATTTTGAAACTTGAAGGACCAATTTTGAAACTTGAAGGACCAAACTTGTAAATTTTTGCCAATCAAGGGGACCAAGTTCCGAAACGATTGAAAACATTGTCCGTGAAAACTATTGAAATTTGTAAAATTGTGGAGGATGCTCTTAAAGAGTTGTATGTGCACTACAAGATCAAACTCGACAAACACGATGATCAAACTTTACCATGTCTTCTTCTACTACCCTAGTGAAGATGATAGTAGCATGAAGATCGACCTTGATGATGGGTTTTCAAAGTATTTGGAGACCCAATATGGTGAAGGTGATGATTATAGTGAAGTAGATATTTATTTAAATGATGGGGCAGAAAAAAGGGGGGATAAGTCATTTGATGTTTTAGGATGGTGGAATCAAAATATGGTGAAGTTTCCAATATTATCACAAGTAGCTAAGCATGTGTTAGCAATGCCAATCTCGACCGCTGCATCGGAGTCGGCATTTAGCACCGTGGAAGGGTTATCGATAAATATAGAAGCTCTCTTACGCCTAAGACCGCGAAGCTCTCATTTGTGCACAAGATTGGTTACGGTCTACACCCCGCGGATTTGCAAGATATGCCCGTTAATGGTTTACCACTTGAAGAGATGGTGGAAAATTTGGAGAAACTAGAACTTGGTAAGTATTGAAACTTGATTTAATTATGTTAATTTTCCGCTATATGTTATGCTAATCCATTATTTATATTTGTTTGTAGATATGTTTTCTACCTAAAAAGCAACACAACGATACATCTCAACATGAAATTTGAAGTCATGAAGTTGTTTCCGTTAGAGTTTGAAGTCAAGAAACTATTTTAGAGATTGTGGTTTTATGTTAGACGTTTGTTTTGCAATTTAAGATATTGTTGGATTGTTATCTTTTAAGTTTTATGTTTAGACGTTGTGTTGCAATTTAAGATATTGTCGGATTGTTATCTTTAAGTTTTAAGTTGATGGTTTTATTTAAGATATTGGTTTTGTTATATTTTGTTATCATTTTTCCTACTAATTGATGGTGTTATCATTTTGGGCATTTGGGTAAAATGAGGGTGTTATCATTTTGGGCAAATTGGCCCAAGTTGGGCCCAAGCCCAATTTAGTGGATAACCCACCAAACCGAGAAACCGAACCACAAACCGACTGAAACCAAAACCGAAACCGAGAAAACCAACGGTTTCGTTATGGTTTTAAGAAACCGAACATTCGGTTTTCGCTTTGAGTTTGTGTATAAAACCGAACCAAACCGAACCATGCTCACCCCTACTAAGTCCATATAGAGCTTTACATTGACTTTTGTTGACTGTTTGGAATTTTGAATTACAAACCATGAAACTTCACCAATTCACTTCATTAACCAAAAACAAACTTAAACAAACAATTTAAAACACTCTCATCAAACTAAAACTGTAATTTTATAAGAATGGTTTTAGCGGAAAATTAGAACAAGCATAAAACTAGAAATTGGTTGCTAAAACTAGTGAATTGATACAAAATGACTTGTTCATTACATAAAACTTGAAACCAGTTAAAGATTACATTGAAAATTAAAACGATTAAACATGTATTTAAGAAATTGGTCTAAAGCAAAGGACAACTTGTTTCTTCCGCTTTCTTTCTCTTTATAGCTCTCACAAAGCTCTTCTTTCATTCTTGGCCATTGATGTGGTCGATTGATCTTGGCCCTGATTTCTCATTTGGCGCCAAATTATTTGCAATTGGGTCCGATAACTTGGGAAAGGGAGGTGTAATAAATGTTGTTTATGACAGCTTGTGTTGGAGGGGGGAATATGGTGGGTGTGATGATGATGGAGTGTTTGGAGGATGTTGCGCGAGGTGATGATGAGGAAGAGGAACCCGTGAGCGGAATTGACTGTGTTCGACCGTATTTTATTAATAGAAAGGGTCCAAGGTCCAAAAGGGGGGTCAGTGGTATATGGCAGGGTCAAGGCTTATTGGTGGGGCTCATAATACAAAAGGGTTCAAGGTTTAGATGTTTAATATCAAGGACCATTTTGTAATTTCGATTCTTGAGGACCAATTCGCCAAATTGCAAAGTTATTCCGGGACCAATTATGACAAGTTTCAATAGTGCAAGGATCATTAAAGACATTTTCAAACTTTCAAGGACTATTTTGCCAATTTTGAAACTCAAGGACCAATTTTGAAACTCAAGGACCAAACTTGTAAATTTTGCCAATCAAGGGACCAAGTTCAAACGATTGAAAACATTGTCCGTGAAAACTATTGAAATTTGTAAAATTGTGGAGGATGCTCTTAAAGAGTTGTATGTGCACTACAAGATCAAACTCGACAAACACGATGATCAACTTTACCATGTCTTCTTCTTCTACTCCCAGTGAAGATGATAGTAGCATGAAGATCGACCTTGATGATGGGTTTTCAAAGTATTTGGAGACCCAATATGGTGAAGGTGATGATTATAGTGAAGTAGATATTTATTTAAAGGATGGGGCAGAAAAAAGGGGGGATAATTCATTTGATGTTTTAGGATGGTGGAATCAAAATATGGTGAAGTTTCCAATATTATCACAAGTAGCTAAGCATGTGTTAGCAATGCCAATCTCGACCGTTGCATCGGAGTCGGCATTTAGCACCGGTGGAAGGGTTATCGATAAATATAAAGCTTCTTACGCCTAAGACCGCGGAAGCTCTCATTTGTGCACAAGATTGGTTACGGTCTACACCGCGGATTTGCAAGATATGCCTAATGGTTTACCACTTGAAGAGATGGTGGAAAATTTGGAGAAACTAGAACTTGGTAAGTATTGAAACTTGATTTAATTATGTTAATTTTTCCCGCTATATGTTATGCTAATCCATTATTTATATTTGTTTGTAGATATGTTTTCTACCGGAAAAAAGCAACACAACGATACATCTCAACATGAAATTTGAAGTCATGAAGTTGTTTCCGTTAGAGTTTGAAGTCAAGAAACTATTTTAGAGATTGTGGTTTTATGTTAGACGTTTGTTTTGCAATTTAAGATATTGTTGGATTGTTATCTTTTAAGTTTTATGTTTAGACGTTGTGTTGCAATTTAAGATATTGTCTGATTGTTATCTTTTAAGTTTTAAGTTGATGGTTTTATTTAAGATATTGGTTTTGTTATATTTTGTTATCATTTTCCTACTAATTGATGGTGTTATCATTTTTGGGCATTTGGGTAAAATGAGGGTGTTATCATTTTGGGCAAATTGGCCCAAGTCAGGCCCAAGCCCAATTTAGTGGATAACCGACCAAACCGAGAACCGAACCACAAAACCGACTAGAACCGAAAACCGAAACCGAGAAAAACCAACGGTTTCGGTTATGGTTTTTAAGAAACCGAACATTCGGTTTTCGGTTTGGTTTGTGTATAAACCGAACCAAACCGAACCATGCTCACCCCTACTAAGTCCATATAGAGCTTTACATTGACTTTTGTTGATCTGTTTTGGAATTTTGATTTACAAACCATGAAACTTCACCAATTCACTTCATTAACCAAAAACAAACTTAAACAAACAATTTAAAACACTCTCATCAAACTAAAAACTGTAATTTGATAAGAATGGTTTTTGGCGGGAAAATTAGAACAAGCATAAAACTAGAAATTGGTTGCTAAAACTAGTGAATTGATACACAAATGACTTGTTCATTACATAAAAACTTGAAACCCAGTTAAAGATTACATTGAAAATTAAAAACGATTAAACATGTATTTAAGAAATTGGTCTAAAGCAAGGACAACTTGTTTCTTCTCGTCTTCTTCTGCCTTCTCTTCATTCTTGGCCATTGATGCGGTCGATTGATCTTCGCCCTTGATTTCTCATTTTGGCGCCAAATTATTTGCAATTGGGTCCGATAACTGGGAAAGGGATGGTGTAATAAATGTTGTTTGGACAACAGGTGTTTGGAGGGGGGAATATGGTGGTGTGATGATGATGGAGTGTTTGGAGGATGTTGCAGCGAGTGATGATGAGGAAGAGGGAACCCGTGAATGGAATCGACTGTGTTTGACCGGTATTTTATTAATAGAAAGGGTCCAAGGTCCAAAAAGGGGGGTCAAGTGGTATATGGCAGGGGGTCAAGGCTTATTGGCAGGGGGCTCATAATACAAAAGGGTTCAAGGGTTTAGATGTTTAATATCAAGGACCATTTTGTAATTTCTAATTCTTGAGGGACCAATTCTGCCAAATTGCAAAGTCATTCCAAGGGACCAATTATGACAAGTTTCAATAGTGCAAGGATCATTAAAGACATTTTCAAACTTTCAAGGACTATTTTTGCCAATTTTGAAACTTGAAGGACCAAACTTGTAAATTCTCAAAACTTATGAAATTTTTCACCAAAGGACTAATTATGACAACTTATGATTTCAAAAGGACCTTTGGTGACTTTTCTTTAAAATAAGTGCTCAGGGACTATTTTTGACAAGATTTGAAAGTCTGGGACCTAAACGCCAATTATGCAAACTTAGCTCATTTTTCATCCGATTTTAAACATTTTGCATCCGAAACATATAAATGCAATTTTGAGATATTTTCATATTTTGATGCATTTACGGCGTTTTAAATGTTTTGCGCTCAGATTGACCAAAATGATGAGTATTTACACACTCATCACATACCCTACAACCTTAGACACACAACACAACTAGGAATAAGGACGTGACAATTCAACCACCAATAGGAGATAATTAAGGGTAGTAAAACCTAAGTAAGCACATCTTTAAACTATCATACGAGCACACATTAATTAGACATAGACTACATACACCTTAGATTAGATAATTAGATAAGTAGAGTAATCGGTGAAATACCAACCCCCCAATTCAAACCCCGAGATTCGTACCTTTCCTTTCCTTAAAAATATAAAAGATAAAAATAATCTTCCTCAACCACAACCTTAGCGTAGTAACTTCTCACTAGCATTCCTATTCCCTGAAACGATATCAATACGCGTGGCTTACCCTAATACTACACTACAACGATTAGGTTCACCGCCTAGGGTGTTGAAAAACTTGCTCGACGAAAAGGAAGTTCCTTTGACCCCGAACGACGTGTAGCGTTATCAGTTTAGGGAAGAAAACGTTTTGTATTTTATGTTTAAGAAAACGTTTTTGTATTTTAGGTTTGGTAACTTGGCAAAAATGGTCCCCCAGAATTATGAAACGAGTATAAATGATTTTTTTGGGTTAAGGGTTAATTAATGTTGCCACGTGCCAGTTTTGGTTACAATAAGAGTCATTAAGAAAGTTTTGGTTTTAATAGGAAAATTAAAAGTTTATTGTCTAATAGTAAAAGGTGGAAAGTTTGTATATTTTGGACCATTAACCCTTTATACTAAAGGGAGTATCATAAAACTCCAACATTGGCAACATTTTTGTTTCTTTGATACATCGCATGTGAAACATATAGTTGTATCACTTTGGTTATATTATAGCCAATGCATAGGATCAGGATCTATTGTTTGTTGAAGTTAAATATCACATGCTCAGATCAAGAATATTAAGGTGAACGAAAGGAAAAAGCTCACCCCCTGAGTGATGTGAAGGGGATAAGACGGAAATGTTCCCCTTGCGATCTGAAATGTCAGCTATATCTTTATTCATAAGCAGCCAATCGACAACTAACCTCTGAACAGGGTCACTGTACACCTGCTCCACCTTCTTGGCATCCTGTAATAGCACTTTAATTAGAACAGACAAATAGAATATAACTAATATACTTGCGAATACAGAGTGGCAAATGGGTCAAACAAGTCCTTAAAAGTAGGTCATATTTTAGTAGTGGTGGACACTTGAACACAATTCTGTCCATACCTATTTTCAAAAAAATTAAAGCATAAATTATTTACAAAACAATTTTCCAAATAAAACACAATTGAACAAACCCAATCAAAGTAAACACATCAAAATCGCCACTTTTATGTATAAAATTGGCTATAAAAGATGAAATGATAATATAAATCCAGTTAATACAATAGGTATTTGTCACACCCCAAAATACTGCTTTGGCAAATGAATGGAATACCGGGAGTGACGCCATAGAATCACAGTTACAGTTATATTGAACGACCTAAAGTGTCGTTTTGAAAATACATCGTTTGATTAAGTAAAATATCAGAGTTTACAAAGTATAGATCCCAAAATATTTCCAAAGTACCAAAATGAGTTTGTTACAATCAAACGATAGTTAAGTGCATAAAATCCATGTGAGACGCGTCGTCACCGCGACTCTATGATAAGTCCACATGCTTGCCATGAAATGTATGCCTTAGATACCTGAGATAAAACATGCTTAAAAGTGTCAACACAAAGGTTGAGTGAGTTCATAGAGTTTGTATTGTCATGAAAACCTTAACTAACGCTTTCATGCAAAGAAAGGCATTGCAAATCCACCCGCCCAAGTCCCGCCCATACAAAACTTGCAACTTGTGTGTTTACAACCCATTGCACAAAATGTATAATTTATGTTCAAGCACTCATCGTCAAATGAGTTCACATAATAGTACATAACTTAATGTATCAATAGACAATTGATATAGCACATAATTCGTATAGCTTCAAATAGTTCCACGTCCATTAGTTCATGATTGTACCAAGTCCGTTAGTACATGATTATACCAAGACCGTTAGTTCAATATCATCCAAGTCCGTTAGTTCAGCATTATACCAAGTCCATTAGACCGTGATCATACCAAGTCAGTTAGCCCAATGATTTATGATATAGAAATTCTAAGTATGGCAATACTGTTACTTCGTATGACTAAGCATTCAGTTCAGTTAAACATATAGTTTGCAAATAATCATGATTGTCATAAAAGTATTTGAGCATGTATCTCTGATAACATCAAATAGTCCCGATTATTAAGTGTCAATTTCCATTAATGCTCGTTATTTATATCATTTATATGGATTTACGCTTGTTTTCTATTGTTTTACACTTTCGTAAATTACGAGCATTGGAGCTAAAGAGACGCTGAAATGGAAACATTACTAAGGATTTATCACAAGATGCCTATTTTGAAGAGGTTACTGCGAACTCGCTCTCTCACATTACGCCGTAACTATTGCGTGACCAAGTCCAACTCATCAAGAGGTTACGGCGTAACTCCTTCCAAAGATTACGACGTAACTCCATTAGGTCAAAAGAGGTTCCACGCACGATACTTACGCCGTAACTACTTCATCACTTGCGACGTAACCGTGATTATTGAAGACTACGGCGTAACCACTTATAAGGTTACGCCAGTAACTAGCGTATCTAGTGCATTTACGGAGGTTACTGCAGAACTCATCTTTTGGTTACGCCAGTAACCCGCACCGCCTATAAATACCCACTAATTCCAAAGATTTCTATTCATCCCATTCCACACACAATACTGAGAACATGGGAAAATACTCAAGGAAGGTCTAAGGAAGCATACGGAGCTGTTTCCAAGGGAGAAGTCACACCATTACGATAAGCTTTAACGTTTATTATTTCTTTTACTTTCAATTCATGTATTTCATAACTTTGAATATTGAATTGATGTGCATGATTAATATGAGCGGCTAAGCACCCTTTGGTGCTAGCCTAGTTATGATTCCTTAAATTTTTTGTTTGTGTTTACCTTTACTCCGCACAATTATTTCTAAGTGTATGCATGCATAGTTCTTTGGTAGTCACCCCGGGTTCGGTAGTTTTGAATGGCGGTGAGGCCAATTGCCTAGAGATATGACCAACCGACCCTAGGTGAGCGGATCGAGACGGAAGGGTAAGATATGGCCAACCGATGACCCTTTCTACTTGTGTGATTTGACCAATTGATCACCTATCGCTTGGATGAACTTAAGAATTGGGGTGTAGTGTCTAAGTTCCAACGGTCGGAACTCACTATTTAGAATCTAGCATGTAGTCAGTATTTAATGACTCGGCTTAGGGACCAGGAACAACAGACTTATGACGGTGCGCCGATTTCTCTATCGATAGGTTAGGCGAATTGACCAAATGATGTCCTCTCGAATTTGACCCCACCAAGTAATTGGAAGTAGGTAGACGGAGACATAACTAGTTAGGAGGATTGACTAGGTTAGCACCACTATTCCTCTATTGATTTCCTTTCTACCATTTAATTGCTTTTATATTCGCATTTGTAGTTTAATTAATTAAAACCATATCAAACCATTTATATTCAGTGACAATTAGACTTAGTAATTATCCCACACATAGCTCTTGGGACGACCTCGGCTTTACCATTTACTACACTACACACGACCGGTACACCGCCTGTTAGTGCATTAGGGTAGACCATAGGTATAGCGAGACACTATAAATATTAAGACCGGTCAAGAAAACACGCATCAAGTTTTTGGCGCACGGGAGACTATATTAGGATTTATATTAAGTCTTTCATTTCATATTTAAACTTTTCTCACGATCATATTTCAAGTTTTCGGTACCATGGAAGTGGTTAACATCGATGACCTCACTCTTGAGGAATACTTGGCGTTGACTAGAGTCGATCAAGGTCGGGTCTCATAAGACCGACAATCGGAGCGGATGTTCGTTTCGAGATTAAAGACCAATTTATGAGGAGCTTCACGCTAACCCTTTTCGTGAAACAGGACGAAGACGATATGAGCACGTTGAAAATGTCCTATACATCGCTAGCCTTTTCAACATTCCGGCGTGTCTCATGATGTCATATGCTCGTGGTCTTCCCTATGACTCTAATCGAGCAACAAGATGATGGATCGAAGATCGCTCACGGGCGATTAATACTGGGCACTACTTAAGAAACACTTTATCCATATATATTTCCCACAGCTTAATCAACTCTTGAGATCAGGAATTAGAAATTCCGATATTAAAGAGTCGGTCACCTCAAGTATATGTAATCGTTAAAAGCTCGTAGTCGTAGTTCAATTAAGTTTAGTAGTATTTAGTTAAGTAACACCGTGGAGGACAGACGGGTCTTTACCCACCTGTATGCCCGATCCACGCCCAAAGTGTGGCGATTTGTGTAAGACTATAAATACTCTCTACCTCCCAAGGTAGAGAGTTGGAGCTCATAATAATATCTTTCACTTTCTCTCTAAGTTCCCTAAACCTCTAACTTTCTCTCTAGAATTCCATCTATATGCTACTTTGTGTTATGGTTTGATGTGTATGTGAAAAGTAATATCTAACAATTGGTATCAAGAGCCATGGTTAGATCATATCTTGCACATCTTTGGATTTATAGTGGTTTTAGGTGGTTTTGAGTTTGAAAAAGTTTAGTGGTTTTGCATCATTTGGTTGATTTCTTGTGTTAAAGTTTGAATTTTGTTGGTACTTTTATGTTTAGAATCATCAAAAGTGTTTAGGTTTTCATTTGGTAAGCTTGAATCATCTTGGTTGGGTTGTTTTGGATTGAAAAGTGAAGTTTATATGGTTTTTCATGCTAGCGACTTAGTTCACGGAATAGTTTCTTGGTAGCGACTTGCTTCATATTTTGTAGCGACTTACGTTGTTGGTGCTAGCGAGTTAGATCTAGCGAGTTAAAGTACAAGTAGTGGAATCTCCACCACGGGTAGCGACTGTGGTAGCGACTTGGTCCAGAGCGACTTGCTCTTTAGCGACTCATGCTTCTAGCGACTTGTGCGGCGAATTCGCCAAAATTTGGTTAGCGACTTGGTCCATAGCGAGTTACTACTTAGCGACTTGCTTTTCTCATAGCGACTTGGGATTCTAGCGACTTGGCTATCTAGCTAATTAATTGGTAGCGACTTAGTGCATTTGTTTCTAGCGACTTAGTGCATTTGTTTCTAGCGACTTAGAGCTTTATCATCTAGCGACTTGAGTGATTGTTTACGGTTTTCTCTTGATTTAGTAAAATCCGTGAAAGAATCTATTTCCGGTTTAATCATTGAGTTATAAAATCCGTATAATGTTAACATGTCTACCAACGTCCCTACATCATCTCCATCATTGCTTGAGGATGTACAAGCAATGGTTCGAGACACTCGTCCACCCATGCTCGATGTAACCGATTCACTCTTGGGCTCAACGAATCGATTGTATTGCCTTGAAAGGAAAATGGTGTCAACATTCTCAAATCCATTGATGAAGGACCATATCGAGTTGAAACGACTAGAGACATACTTGATACTAATGAAGATGGTACTCACTACGGAATGGACAGACCTAAGATGTATGATGAGCTTGATGATAAGGAGAAAAGAGATTCGATGCGTATATCGTGGCTTCAAACATTGTTCTTCAAGGTCTTCCTAAAGACATCTACAAGTCGATCAATCATAACACGGATGCTAAGGCGGTTTGGGATAATGTTAAGATGCTTCTCTCGGGTTCGAATCCACCATGGAAGACAGAGAATCCCAACTCTATGACTTTAATTTGAGCACTTCAAGATGAAACCGAGATGAGAATGTCTATGAGTACTATGTGAGATTTCATAAGTTAGTTAATGACATGAGGAACATCGAATGACTATGCCTAACATTCAGTTGAATTCAAAATTTGTGAACAACATGAATCCCGAATGGCACAAGTTTGTTACCGTGTGAAGCTTACTAAAGGATTGAAGAACACAAACTATGAGCAACTCTATGCCTTCCTCCTTCGTAATGAGAGACATGCTATGTTTGAAAAATTGATTCTCAATCGCTCAAAACTAACCGGGAGAGACAAGCTCGCCTAATGATTCAACCGCTTTCTACTCAAACATCGGAATCACAACCAAAGCATCACAAGTCATACCTTGGGTAATGGTAATCACAAACTCATCCACGATCCTAAATTCAAACAAGCCGATCTTGATGCACACGTGGTAACATCATTAATCAACTTGCTCTTCTCATTAGTCAAAACATGAACTCTCTCCCACAAACCAACAACAACCTTAGAACCGCATCTAACCCACATAATCAAGCCATTTGTTAAAGATGGAAGGATCGTGGTGCAACCAGCTCAGAAAGACAAGATGATCGGGGAAGAGGTGGAGCTGGGAGAGGTTATGTTGGCAACCGAATCGAGGAAGAAATGGTAACCAAGGTCAAGCTAAGCCTATCAAATGCTATAACCGTGGTGGTGAAGGACACATTGCAAGGAACTGCACATCTCCAAAGCGTCCTCGAATGCCGATTACTTGAGAGATAAGATGTTGCCGCACAAGCTCGGGACAATGGTGATGCGTTGGATGAAGAGGAATTGCTGTTTCTTCTTGAGGGCAATGCCAAGACCTATGATGCGAGATGTGGATGAGCGGCCTATTCGTGAGATAGGTCACAATCATCGAACGCTTTTCAAGTCGCCGATCGTGATGCATACGACTGATGTAGATGATGGACCCATCGCACACACAATCTTTATGGCTAGCATCTCCAATGGTCTCTCCCAAGATCTCTTCTTCATCACAAGTGGCCCATCCAAGGACAAACTCATCTCGAGGTATTAAAACTATACGATGAGGTCGATGTGCAACAAATGCATGACAAAGTACAATCAATCGAAACTATTGAATCAAATGTTGAAAATATGGGTAATAACAATATTGTCCCATACGATCAATACGTGAAACAAAGTGAAAGTGAAGTTGTACCAAGTGATGCATCTTCGCGATCAACAATGAATATGTCTTTGATGAATACACCGCATGTGCTCCCGATGATTCCATTATCTCCGAACTAAATGCCTATAAGGAACGTGTTGCTATTTATGAACAACGTGCAAAATTTGAGTTGACCACTCATGAGCGGAAATGGATGACCAAGTGCGTGCGGTAATTAGAAAAAGTAATTTTAGAAGAAGTATTGAAACAAGAATTAAATTCCTTGCAAGAAAAACTTTCTAAAACCGCTAAGCAAAAACAAGAACTTCAAGAAAATGTGAAAATGCTTAGCAAGAATTTAATGCAAAGGAATCAAAGCTCTTAAGAGATTTTTCTAATCTGAAAACTTTGAAAACAAACTTGAAAACAAGTTGTACATGCAAGGAAACACCATTCGATCGCTCACATGATCACTAAGCATAGAGTTCTAAGCGATAAGCATAGCATTCCCATTATAGATAAACCCA
The DNA here is from genome assembly GCA_022545495.1 of Chrysanthemum lavandulifolium. Lineage (NCBI taxonomy): Eukaryota > Viridiplantae > Streptophyta > Magnoliopsida > Asterales > Asteraceae > Chrysanthemum > Chrysanthemum lavandulifolium. Next base: position 83,742,079 of record CM040243.1, on the reverse strand, counting down.
ACCCCGAGTATGGAAAGATAGCAAAGCAGCCAAAGTGTTATCTATGATGGCAATGAGATTCTTAAACCTAGACAAAAACCTAGTTGCATTGAGTGCGAGGATGACAAGAAATTAGATGAAGTCACTAGGAGAAGATGAATAAGAAACTAAATGATCCTAAATGCAAAGAGAAGAAAGTAAGTATCACTCCCATGACTACAAGAAGGAAAACCGGATTTCCTTGAACAAGTTTAAGACTCGACATTGTTGACTCCAGAACAAGTCTTCCGGAAAATGGACTTAGATAAGCGAAAAGTCGAAAATATTGTAGAAACAAACCTCCCTTCGGAAAATGCCTAGAGCGACTGTGTATCCTCCTAACACACCAATGCATCTTGTTCCTAGAACAATTGCCACTAAAAGCAAGACATTAATTAGCCAATTGTTATATTTCAACTATTTGTTGATTTTGAGAAAACTTGCAAGAAAAGGATCACACCCACCGGTATAATCAAGGAGAAAGAGGTTTTGAACAAATGAAAGAATGTTATTTAACTGAGGTCATGCCTTCTTTAAACTTCTAAAAGAGCACTTTGAGAGTCTTAAAAGGGGTAGAAACCGATATTAAGGGTATGGAAAAGGAATTTGATGCAATGGTTGTTGAAGTTAGTGACTATGAGCGCAGTAATCAAATATAATGAGATTGAGAGAAAGAACACGATACATTAAATGAGAATCTTATTCTTGAATGTGTTGCTCAAGATGTCTTTTTCATCGCTTAAATTGCTCTATTAATGCTTCCAAATTTCATGAACTATCTCGTGGCCCCGAAAGTCTCCCATGATCGTGTCATTGAGCTTGAAAAACTAATTCTAAACTAAATGAGAAAATTGAACTGGATGATCATGACAATTTGGTTAAACATTTTCTAAACTAGAAGTTGAGTATTTTAATCTACAACTAAAATATCAACATCTCAAAGAAAATGTCAAAACTTCAAATATCAAGACATCTTCGATGCTCCGAGTTTGATGCGCTTTTCAAATTAACAAACGAGATGAATGAGATTCTAGCTCGGTGTAACACGATCGAAAAGTTGAAAGCCCAAATCTCTCAATTAAAGGGTCAAACGAACAATATGACAGTGCTCCCAAATGCCTCCTCCTTTAGATTCTCGAATTCTCAAACGTTTCATCTTCAAAACCTAGTAAATGCTTTACAAAAGAAACGAAAGTTTTCTAGAAGAAAATGAAAAGGTTAAACGTCACTTCAATGAGTTGTTTGAATCAATTAAAGTCACTCGTAACAAAAACAACGAACAAATAACTTCATTGCAAAAGGAAATTGAGAATCGAGGAGTCGTAAAAGGAAAATGCCAATGATCAATGGGAGAATGTTGTATCTAAGGTTCACTGTAATAAATCCGCTTTATCTCGTGACATATGTCCCCTCACCTAAGGAACAACAAACTTGCCATTCAAACATATTTCTCATCCCTTAAGGATTGCTTAGAATGCTGCGTGAGATTGTTGAAGAGATAAGCTAGAGAAACCTCATGATAATGCAATTGGACATGCATGCTCATATGCCAAACGATCTCAAGAAATCTTAGAATGCTTGATCACTATATGCCCAAAGACATTAGGTGAGAGAGTTAACCCTTTGATTCCATGCTCAATGCCTAAGGCCAAATATGATATGCACTCTACTCCCAATGTTTTGAATGAGAGCCGTAGTGTACCCTTGAGTAGTTCGGATTGTAGATCCACAATGCTAGGAAAGAGAACTCAAATGTGCCTTCTAGGAGTACTAATCTCAAGACATCTAGCTTTAAGAAAGTGAACCGTAGTGCACTGCATGTAGTTCAGATCCCAAAGACATCTAAATGTGGTGCAGAGTAGTAAAACAAACTAATGTTCCCATTCCTCTACAGGAGTAATCGGTGACATTAAAGGGAGCGGTCAAAGTCTCAAGACAATACAAGGAATGATAGGACCTCTCAAGCTAAGAATGTGCACTTTGGAAGAAAGTAGAAGAACAATCTAGGAACCTTAAGTTTGAATCGAATAAAACGAATCGTGTTGATTCTAGTATTAGCCATAGGCGCATCGTAATTAATTCAATTCGATACTATTTGCAAAACTTGTACCGATGATTGCTTGAATTACATTTCTAATCATGGATGTGATGTCAATGTTTTGCCTAATGATGTTAATTGTCCGCTTAATATTGTTAATGCTAAAATTCATGCTAAAAAGGCTAAAAGGCAAAAGCGAAAGAAAGTTAGAAAACAATGGAAACCCACGGGAAGAACATTCAAAGAATAGGTTTATATTGGATACCGTGGTCATAAGACCAATCGATAATGCCCACTAGAAAATGGATGCCTCTTGGTAGAACTATTCCCTTAAGAAGTGGTCACACCAGAAATGTGGCTAATACAGATACTAGTATTGCATCTACTCACAATGATTCCATTACCTCACCGTCGATATGAATGCTTCTATTTCGATGTGGGTGTTCCAACTGCTACTAACCAAATGGAACCCATTCTTGCATGGGGATCCCAATTATCCGATTATCCATTCTTGTCGTGTTCAACCGCAGATCGCTCAAATCGCTCGTGGTACCGGACTCAGTCGCTCCAAGCATATGACCTGAGACCGGTCGCGGCTCATGAACTTCGTGAGCAAATTCATCGGGACTATTAGATTTGGTAATGATCATTTCGATGCTATAATGGGTTATGGAGATTATGTTGTTGGTAATAGTGTCATCTCGAGAGTGTATTATGTGGAAGGTTTAGGTCATAACTGCTCGCTGTTGGTCAATTCGTGATTCTCGATCTAGAAGTAGCCTTCGTAAAACATACCGCTTTGTTAGAGATCTTAACGGTGAGGAACTGTTGAAAGGAACTCGTGGCTCAAACCTTTACACCATCTCTATCGATGACATGATGAGGGCATCTCCAATCGCTTGTTATCTAAGGCTTCAAAACAAAGTCATGGTTATGGCATCGTCGTCTCAATCACTTGAACTTCGGCACCATCAACGATCTTTCCGAAAGGACTTAGTTGTAGGTCTACCTAGACTAAAGTATGAAAAGGATCATCTTTGTTCAAAGATGTCAATTGGGAAAAGCAAGATGTTTGCCCATAAATCCAAACCTACTAACTCGTCACGAAGTTCTTCATATGATTCATATGGATCTATGTGGACCAATGAGGGTGCGAGAATATCTTTGGGAAGAAATATGTGTTAGTTGTAGTTGATGATTACTCTAGATTCACACGGGTCAAGTTCTTAAGGACAAAGGATGAAACTCCGATATCATCATCAAACTCATCAAACAAATGCAGTTCGACTCAACAAACCGCCGTAATTATCGAGCAGACAATGGAACCGAGTTTGTCAACAAACAACTTAGTGAATTCTATGAAAGCGTTGGAATCGCCATCAAAGAAGTGTTCCACGAACCCCTCAACGTAACGGTGTAGTTGAAAGACGAAATCGTACTCTTGTTGAAGTCGCTAGAACAATGCTTGATCTACTCAAAGGTTCCAATGTTTCTCCGGGTCAAGCTATTGCCACCGCATGCTACACACAAAATCGCTCCCCGATTCACACTATTCATGGAAAAACTCCATATGAACTTGTCCACAACAGAAAACCTAATCTATCTTCCTTCGTGTTTCGGTGCATTGTGCTATCCAACTAATAAGGGTCAAGACTTAGGCAAACTTAGGGCCAAAGTCGACATTGGAGTATTTGTAGGATATGCATCAAACAAAAGGATACCGAATCTACAACAAAAGAACCCAAATATCATGGAAACAATTCATGTTACGTTTGATGAGTCGACGGTCAAATGGCTCCTGGACACCCAGCTCAGACCCGCACTTCAAAACAGTCCTATTGGTTCATCCTTGTTCCAAACACCTCTTAAGAAACTCCATATGTACCTCCGTCGAAGATGATATAAAGAAATTGTTTGATCCCATGTTTGATGAACTCAGATGATGCAATTACTAATGAGGTGTCGATCCCTACAATGAAGTTGCTCATATTCCGAAATGAAGTCAATCCTTGGGCCTCAATATCTTTAAGCCAAGAAGCACCGCTCACGATCCTTCGCCTCATCAACAAATCATCATTCTTCAAATGTACATCATGGAAATGTTTCGCATCAATGATGAAGTTAATCCCTTTGCTACTCCTAAAGATGCTCCTTTGAAAACATATTTGCTACTCACGAATCATCATCGAACCATCTTCTTCGTGAGACATCGACTCGCCCCTCGGTTCCTCAACAAATGCCACATGAACACCTCGGAAAATGGACTCACGATCATCCATTAGACAACATCATTGGAAATCCTCTCGTCTGTATCAACCCGGAAGCAACTCGCAACCGATGCCTTATGGTGCTTCTTCAACTCCGTACTATCTAAGATCGAACCAAAAGATGTTAAACCGCTATGAATGAAGATAGTCGGTTCAATGCTATGCAAGATGAAATTCATGAGTTTGATCGCCTTGATGTATGGGAGTTAGTACCGCTCCGCATCGTGCTATGATTATAGCTCTAAAATGGATCTTCAAAGTAAAACTTGATGAGCATGGTGATGTGTTGAAGAACAAGGCTCGATTAGTTGCTAAAGGATATCGTCAAGAGAAGGGTATAGACTTTGAAGAATCTTTGCTCCGCTTGCTCGAATCGAGGCAATCGTAATCTTTCTGCTAATGCTTTGCTAGTAAGAACATGGCGCTTATCGATGGATGTAAAGACGGCATTTCTAAACGGAGATCTTAAAGAAGTCGCTCACGCCGCCAACTCAAGGATTTGTGAATCAAGAGCATCCTACTCACGCTTATCGTTTGAAGAAGGCTCTTTACGGTTTAAAGCAAGCTCCAAGGGCATGGTATGATACACTATCAAAGTTTCTTCTATCAACCGGATTCATCAAAGGAGCAATTGATCCTACATTGTTCACCGTGAAGTCGTGCAAACATTTGATTCATGTTCAAATTTATGTTGATGATATTATTTTTGCCTCGACCGACCCAATGGAATGTGATCGTTTTCAAATGAAATGAGTTCAAAGTTTCAAATGTCAATGATGGGACAAATGTCATTTTCTTGGGATTACAAATTTCTCAAAGTCCCTGAGGCATTTTCATAAATCAATCTAAATATGCAACAGATTTTAAAGAAATTTGGATTTGATTCAAGTGACCTATTGACACCCCATGATTGACCGAACCAAACTAGATGAGGACCTCTCGTGGATCATGATTGACCAAACTAAATATCGGAGTATGATTGATCCCCGATGTATCTCACCGCTAGTAGACCGACATTTTGTTCTCTCGTGTGCATGTGTGCTAGATACCGTGCTAAGCCTACTAAAAAGCACCTTGAAGCGCTTAAACGGGTCTTTCGGTATCTCCAAGGAACCATCAATATGGGACTATGGTACCCGAAGGACACCGGTATGTCACTAACGGCCTATGAAGATGCCGATCATGCAGTTGTCAAGATACACGTCAAGTACGTGCGAGGTGCTCGCTTTTTGGGTGATAAGCTTGTGAGTCGGTCTTCAAAGAAGCAAATGAGTACTTCTATTTCCTCTACAGAGGTCGAATACATAGCCATGTCATCTTGTTGTGCTCAAATCTTATGGATGAGATCTCAATTATCCGACTATGGCTTTGAATTCAACAAAATCCTCTCGCATCGTGATAATAAAAGTGCTATTGCTCTCTCATGAAACAACGTTCAACACTCAAGAGCAAAGCATATCGACATTCGACATCATTTCATCGTGGAACAGTGGAAAAAGGTGTGGTGGAACTATATTTTGTGAGGTCCGAATATCGCTTAGCGACATCTTCACCAAAGCTCTTCCAAGAGAACGTTTTGAGTTTATTCTTCCACGACTTGGTTTGAAAAGCCTTCAACCGAAACTCTCAAACGCCTTCGTGGAGGAAGACGAGGAGTAAAGGTCTTTCTTCATCTATCTCTTGTACATATATATTTGAAAAACAAAATACAAAATTATAAAACCTTCAAAAATCAAATAGAAAATATAAAACTTTCAAAATCCATAAAAATTTGAAAAATTCAAAATTCTTCAAAAATATTGTCATTTTTGTCATGTTTCTTCCGTTCGATAATATCTACAGTCTTTGTGCTTGTCATTCAAAGAATGACACGGACTTTAGATGTTGTTCAATTCTTTAAAAAAAAAAAAAATTGGGAGAAAGAGAAATGGTTTATTGTCGGTTCAGCAAGAACCGGTTTTAAAAGAAAGAATGAGCCATGTTTTAACATGTTTTCAAATTCCATGCTCGATTCTATAAACATTTATCTCATTGAAACCAAATGCTTTGAAAAATAACTCGATCTCTATTTTTGAAAATCATCGACTTGTTTGTCAAAATCTCTATCTCTCAATCAACAACCTATGTCATTGATTGATGGGAGAATGATTTCAATTAAAAGTTATTTGGCATTAAATTGTTTTCAAAAGATATACATGCATGTTTTATTAATGGAGTTTAAAGTCTCAAAATCGATCCGTATCGCTTAAAACACTTTCACAATCAAGTCACAATTCTCCTTAAAGCTTTCAAAATCAATTTAAATCTATACGAGATCACAAATCTCAAATGATTTGATAATTGTGATCGGGGAGAATGTGTGATTTAAATTAGATTTAAACCGATAATTAGGTAAATGGTTATAAACGGATGTACATGCTATCCTCGCCCACATGTGACAAACGATTTCAAATTTTCAATGCACATGTTGAGGGGGAGCATCTATCTTAAACCTTTGATTTGAAACGTGATCATTCATCCTAATGTGTGTGTTCCTCTAGTATGTGCAAAACTCTTTTCAAACCTCGAGGCACATATTGAGGGGAGCAAATTCATGGAAACCTCATCCTTCCGGAAATGCTATACCCACTTGATCCGTTGAGGGAAGTGATGTTGATATCTTTAGAAAATGGTAATCAAAAGAAGTTAATTCTTCTCTTGCCTCCGTGTGCAAAACATTTTCAAATACTTGATGCACATGTTGAGGGGAGTTCTCGTTCTAAAATATCAAAAACAATTCAGTACAAAATGCTTTGATAATATATCACAAGTATCCGAATTGATTTTCAAATGGTTTTCAATTGGATCCAATGGCGGATGAACAATACCAAATAGACCGACCAACTTTACTTTAATGTACGGTGATATAAGGATGATAAGGTTAGGTATTGGTTCCCATGATCCGCCGTGAATCGGAGGGATCTACCCAGGACAATCCACTAGTTAGTGTAGAAGTCCTTAGGTATGATGATAAAAGGAGAAAATGAGATAAGGAAGAGTGCGGACTAAGACCGAGCTAGTAACCGGAATAAACCCAACAAGGTTCTAGCTATGAAGTCTCGGTAAGCACCGAAGGGGTTGAAGAATTAAAAGAATTGAATGAGAATAGGGTGAAAACAAATAGCCTCCATTAATTCAACCTTAGGCGTAAACCGGTTCACTTCACATGCTACCGATGGTAACATCGGTATTGAAGACAAGACGCTATGGACCCAAAGGACGCACCGCACTTCAACTTTCCAAACCACTCAAGTTCCTCTTAAAAGGACTTGTTTCATTCTCACGGGAACCGACATTATCTATCGACTTTCTCTTAGAGATGGTTGATATTGAAGAAGGAGACCTCTCCCTAGTCTCCGTTATAGGATCCAAATATGCATAAATTGAGTCTAGAGCCACGAGATCATCAATAAATCTCATTAGGACACTTTCAATGAAGACTCTCTGCTTCACACAATGTGGAAGAGATTATATCTTGAGTCCCACGCATTATCCTTGTGGTATTGCCGTAACATCTCGATGATGTGTTTACATATTCACAATGAAGATGGAAAGCCTTCGAGCCAACATCAAACAAGCTCTCGGTAGGTGGCATGTGAGATCTATTATATAGATCAACCATGTGACAACCGAATGTAAACAATGGGGCGATTCAATCTTTGAATCAATCTCGGTTCGAGTTATGGATTGACGGATACCTTTGAAAACCTCGCTTTGTGCTTAAAAACTCTTTTCTCTAGCACATTGATCGTGTACTCATTTTTCAAACCAAAAGGTATTTTTATGATTGATAATTGATTTTCAATAAAACCCTCGTTGTATTGCAAAAACAATTTCTATTGAGCAATACACGATTGTTTTTCAAATCTCTTTTCATCAATCGGTGGACTTAAAAATTATTTGGTTCACTCAATCCGTGTTGTCTTCTTTGAGATGTTCGGTTTGAGAACAACTAGAACAATGCGAAACCCCGTCAAGGAGATTCTTAGGAATCCCACCGATCACGAAAGATTTGTATCGATCAACGGGAACCGTGGTGGTACTCAATTCAACGAAAGTGATCAAAGACACTTTCTTGCGATTTGTTGCTAATCGTTGTATGCGTGTACGCCCGACGTTTGTCACCGATCGTAATGAAGCGGTCAATCCACACCGCATGCTCACTTAACACATTCATCTCAAAAGAAATCATGATTAGTGCATCAATGACTCGATATTTTCACACCAAGCTTCGCTACACGCGCCAATATCATGAATCAACTAAAGCTTCCGCTACTCGATGAGAAGATATCATGATCCGTAATGTGAGCATGTCGGTCCCAAAGTCACAACACCACAATGGATGTCTCGAGATTGTTGATAGTCGATGATCTCAAATGATGGCTCAAAATTATCATCACGTGGATCAAGAAAGACCTCCACTGAATAACCAAACATGCATTGTGAAGAATCAATGACTACGAGTTTAAGTGCAAAGAACTACATCAAGAATGCAAGATCAAGTGTTAATGTAATATCTATTTGTATTCTCTCGTAATTTTGGTACGTGATTGAGGTGACCTCCTTGGGGAGATTGTTAGAATTAGAAATTCCGGTATTAAAGAGTCGGTCACCTCAAGTATATGTAATCGCTAGAAAGCTCGTAGTCGTAGTTCAATTAAGTTTAGTAGTATTTAGTTAAGTAACACCGTGGAGGACGGACGGGTCTTTACCCACAGTATGCCCGATCCATGCCCCAAAGTGTGGCGATTTGTGTAAGACTATAAATACTCTCACCTCCCAAGGTAGAGAGTTGAGCTCATAATAATATCTTTCACTTTCTCTCACTAAGTTCCCTAAACCTCTAACTTTCTCTCTAGAATTCCATCTATATGCTACTTTGTGTTATGGTTTGATGTGTATGTGAAAAGTAATATCTAACAAGATCCACAATTTCAAACAAGAAGACGACGAAACTCTGTATCAAGCTTGGGACAGATACAACGATCTTCTTTACAAGTGTCCTACCAATGATCTTAATAACTAGCAGAAGGTCAATATTTTCTACAAAGGAATAAATGTAACTACGAGACAGATGCTAGATTATCAAGGACCTATCCCAAATATGACTCTTACTATGGCAATTGAAGCCATTCAAAAAATGGCGGACCATTCTCAAAAATGGCACGACGGTGGAAGTAAAAGAAACCAAGGTGGAAATTTCGACGGAATTGCAACAATCGCTAGTAAAATTGAAAGCCTCAGTCGAGATATGCTAAAAGTCAGGGAAACTGTTCATGCCATTCAAGTGGGATGTGAAAGCTGTGGAGGAGGACACCTACGAAAAATTGTTCTCATATGGACGAAGAGGAATTCAAGAAGCTAAGTATGGAGAAAATCGACCCTTTTACGGTGACAATCGAAATGGGTATCGTAGTAATTACAACCGTGGGCCTTATGGAGAAAGAAAGCCCATCTTGAAGAAACAATTACTAAATTTCGGAAAATTCATTTAAAACAAAAGGAGCAAGAAGAATGGTTGAAGGAATTCCGGAAAACACCGATAGAAACATTCCTAAACACGACTCCACTCTTAAAAACCTTGAATCCATGGTGATAAAGCTCAAAAAAAGTAAGAAGGAATAACGATAAACCAAGGATCTAAACCAGATATGGAATGTAAGGTAATTTTCTCGGATGATAACTCAAGGCTCGTGCCGGTGATGCCGCTTTAGAGACGATTCCGTCATCAGATATGAGTTACGCCGTAACATACCTAATGAGTTACTACAGAACTCGGTGTTTGACAAATGACAAACGAGTTGTGATGAATCTTGAGGATACGACTCTAATGAATTACGACGTAACTAAGAATCTCGCCACGGCGAATCGGGATACATGGGCGTAAAAATTCCTCGACTTGGACGAATCAAAAATTCGAGGAACTCTCCTTTGATGATGAGAAGAACCACTTATCACTCACCGTGTACTCCTATCGCTATTATCGATGAAGAAACCACAAGGGCATGGCCTACATGCGCCCTTTCCACGAATATTGCAATGGAGGAGACAATGAAAGAGTGGAGGAATGGACATGCCCTCATGAGCGTGAAAGACACGGGATAAAATTCGATAATTTAGCCTTTAAAGATTGGTACGCAACTCAATTTGGGAATGCCAAGATCAATCCAAATCTTCTTATGAAGCTAAAAGTTGATTACGCGAAGCACATTCAAACGGACGAGACTAATAAAGATATACTCTGCATGGAAGAGCATGTAAATGAAACTGACAACATAGAACTACGCAATCACCGTGCGAAAGTAAAATCCCATGGGAAATTTTCCGGCATCATGCAACCCGATAACGATATGTGTGATGGTGGAGGCAACTCGAAGATTAGGAAAAGATGAATTCTTTTGGTCCTCAACCAATGACAAGGAGAGAACAAGTTTACCTTGGATAGACAACCCGGGTTTGATAGTTGGGTAAAAATTAAGTACGGCATGTGGATGCATTAACAAAAGATAAGATTTGGAAGGAATACATGGATCAAGAAAATTCTAACGACAAATGTAGCGAAAACACGAGTAAAACAACAATTGACGTGGATATAGAGCGGGTGAGTAATGATAAAGAAGAATGAAAGCGCGTTCTAGTGGAGAATTTGCTCGATGAAGAATGGTTCAAAGGTACTAATTCTGATGACGATGATATCGAAGGGATGCTAGATTACCTTGAAGAGTTCACTGATCCCAATAACGAAGCTTACGAGCAAAGAAGGTGCAAGCTCCTGGGGATACCCTACAAAAGACCACCCCCTATTATAGTAGAAAAATATGAATTCACTGCTACCACCTAGGTCCGGAGGAGAAATTTCAGAAGTCCGAAGATCGAGACCATTAAGTACCTCGAATCGCCTCTAATGTTGCATGGATGAGGCACAATTTGATGAAGGATAACGAAGAAGTGGGCAAGCTCAAAACCCCCATAGGCCCCATGGCTCGAGTCTAACTTAAAGACTCGTTAATAAAGAAAGTGCTCTTTCGGAGACAACCCAATTATCCCTTTCTTTGTTTTATTTCCTTCTGTTGGGTTTTGTGTTTTCTAACATTTTTGCAGGAGACAATGAAGTAATTATCACGCGCTTGTCGATTCGAATAGAGTTACTGGTAACTCATCTCAATGGTTACGCCGTAATCAACATTTTAGCAGCAGGATTCTTGACGATTACCAACTACGGCGTAATACTATCTCGTTAGTTACGCCAGTAACCATTCGCTTCTCACTCATTCCGTGTTTTGCAAGTTACTACAGTAGTTTATTATTGAGTTACGACGTAACTCCTCCTCTGCTTTAATTCTTTATTTTTAAACACAAGAACCTTGTATTAGTTTTTAAATGAACTTTGTGGGTGTGTTCCTGTAAACCCTCACGAGACTCTCACTCGTCCACTTGGGACACCAAGTGGTTTAAAGGCTTGTTGCATTCGCTAAATGCAACCGTGATTCCTACGAAAGTGAGTTAGGTTTGTTTTTCATTTTATTTTTCTTTTAGAATTATGCTTGTCGGTATTGTGATTTCGTGGATTGAAGTTTGCTCATGACGCTTTAACGAAGGCACGATCCTTTCTCGTAGGCCTTCTTCTTTTTGGAGCAAATTTGGGAAGTTCTCGCCTAATTCTACCTTTCTCTTCACCTTTATTTTAATGCCTAGTACAAAAGGTACTTTGTACAATTCAAGTGGGGGACGGGAGTAGAATTATATCTTGAACTTTATTTCGCCTCATTTTTCTAGTTTATTTTGAAAATATTTTTATATTTTGACATGTTTTTCCGAACCTAACTAGATTAGACCTTAGCCGAGCACATACAACCCTTGATATTACATGGTGAGATTAGCCTTATCCGTTTCCTATATTTTACCCCAAATCCACCAAATTATGAGTGTGCTGGTAGCTTGTAAAGTTTAGAACTTGGCCTTTGCATCATTTCGAGACCATAGACGAGGTATGTTGAGTTAGCTCGATGTATTTGGACTTTTCGCTTTAGAAGGCGATATATAGGATTATCATCCAAACAGCCTACCATTGTGAGTCTATCGATTAGTCACCTCGACTTTTTGACCCCATGTGAAACCCTTTTGTTGCACTCCCTTTAGTGCAAGATACCCTAGATACACCCTCTCGAGCCATTCCTTTCATTTTTTCACCCCAATATATTGTTTCATTACACCCTTACACCTTAGCCTACCATGTAGTCTCTATTTGTAATTGGGAAGTCATCATTTGCCTAAGTTCAAGGTTCGAGTGGAAAGGTTTGGAAATCACGCTTTCATCGACAACAATTATGAAGATCATTGAAGCCCCCCCCCCCCGAATTCCCATCTCAAGTGGGGGGATGTTATGTTATCATGTATGTTCGAAAAAAATATATATATATAGTTGATTCAGTTATGATTTTGTAAAGTGCAATGTTATAAGCACTATAGTATGAGCTTTATTGTTTAGTATCGAGGAGGCCACCTCGGTCACATTTGAAGATTGGAGTTGGAGTAATACCAACTGAAGAAGAAAAGGTAGTGTGCCCATCACGACGTCCTCTAATGACACATCTACCTTGCATTTCATGATCCGGTCTCTAGACTTCTAAACTTGAACTTTGGGCGGACGGTAAGTGGTGATGACTTAGTTATAGATATAGACTACCGCTTGTTTTTCATTTTACACCAATTATACATCCCATGTCTTATCCTACCCTTTAGTCATGAAGCGTGTCTAGGTGATGCAATGAGCAATCTTTGGTGTCTTGGCCATGGATTTGGTCATGTATCATTGATTTTGTCCACTTCGCGTGACATGTTAGTAATGACGAGTCACCCCTTAACCTTTGTTGTGTCTACCCATATTGTCTTCGAGAATTGTTTAGCCCTTAACTCCAGTGGTGGAGATTTGTGTAACCGCCAAGCTTATGATAGAATACATGCTATGATCAGGCAATTGAGTGATCACCCGAAATTGACACTTAGAATAGTTGAGAGATTTGAGTGTTTGTTCCCTTCGCGAGGTGTTCGGCTTTGTTTTATTCTAGCATAAGGATTTGTAAACTCATATTTTCCGTGTTTTGGGAGATATATTTTAGGAATCTATCTAATAAGGTCTACTTGAGGGCAAGTAGAGTTCATGGGGGATATTTGATAACATCAAATAGTCCCGATTATTAAGTGTCAATTTCCGTTAATGCTCGTTATTTATATCATTTATATGGATTTACGCTTGTTTTCCATTGTTTTACACTTTCGTGTAAATTGCGAGCATTGGAGCTAAAGAGACGCGAAATGGAAACACTACTAAGGATTTATCACAAGATGCCTATTTTGAAGAGGTTACGGCAGTAACTCGTCTCTCACATTACGCCAGTAACTATTGCGTGACCTCAAGTCCAACTCATCAAGAGGTTACGTAACTCCTTCCAAAGATTACGATGTAACTCCATTACGCCAAAAGAGGTTCCACGCCACGATACTTACGCCGTAACTACTTCATCACTTGCGACGTAACTGGGATTATTGAAGACTACGGTGTAACCACTTATAAGGTTACGCCGTAACTCAGCGTATCTAGTGATTTACGGAGGTTACTGGCAGAACTCATCTTTTGGTTACGCCGTAACCCGCACCAACCTATAAATACCCACTAATTCCAAGATTTCTATTCATCCCATTCCACACACAATACTCGAGAACGTGGGAAAATACTCAAGGAAGGTCTAGGGAAGCATACGGAGTCTGCTTTCAAGGAGAAGTCACACCATTACGATAAGCTTTAGCGTTTATTTTCTTTACTTTCAATTCATGTATTTCGCACCTTTGAATATTGAATTGATGTGCATGATTAATATGAGCGCTAAGCACCCTTTGGTGCTAGCCTAGTTATGATTCCTTAAATGTTTTGTTTGCGTTACCTTTACTCCGCACAATTATTTCTAAGTGTATGCATGCATAGTTCTTTGGTAGTCACCCCGGTTCGGTAATTTTGAATGGCGGTAGAGGCCAATTGCCTAAGAGATATGACCAACCGACCCTAGGTGAGCGGATCGAGACGGGAAGGGTAAGATATGACCAAATGACGACCTTTCTACTTGTGCGATTTGACCAACCGATCACCTATCGCTTGATGAACTTAAGAATTGGGGGTGTAGTGTCTAAGTTCTAACGGTCGGGCACTCACTATTTAGAATCTAGCATGTAGCGGTACTTAATGACTCGGCTTAGGGACCGGAACAACAGACTTATGACGGTGCGCCGATTTCTCCTGTGGTGGCATCTTTGCCGATAGGTTAGGCGAATTGACCAAATGATGTCCTCTCGAATTTGACCCCACCAAGTAATTGGAAGTAGGTAGACGGAGACATAACTAGTTAGGAGGATTGACTAGTTTAGCACCACTATTCCTCTATTGATTTCCTTTCTACCATTTAATTGCTTTTATATTCTGCCATTTGTAGTTTAATTAATTAAAACCATATCAAACCATTTATATTCGTGACAATTAGACTTAGTAATTATCCGACACACATAGCTCTTGGGACCACCTCGGCTTTACCATTTACTACACTACACACGACCGGGTACACTGCCCGTTAGTGCATTAGGGTAGACCATAGGTATAGCGAGACACTATAAATATTAAGACCTGGTCAGTAAAACCTGCATCAATCTCCCCCAAAAGTAATTCAAAACGTATAAAAGTAGGGGCTATGAAACTCACCTGATGCAACGATTATGATGACAAAAGTAGATACACTGAAATGTGGCGCAATCTCTAACCGCGACCTAATATGAATGATATGATTCTAATATAAGTCATGAAACAATGTCGTGCATGCAAACTCATATGATATCCATACCACTTGTACATTTTTGAAAATGAAGTTTATCGTCAAAATATATGTTTATGTCATCTTGTCAAGTTATAAAATACTTTACAAGTACTTACGTTGAAATGAAATCATACGATAGTCATTTAGTGATTTATTATGAAGTTATAGTTTTTCGTCGCAAAATAATACACTTTGACAATCCATGAAAATGACTAACTTTGAGTGATCGTAAATTATTTGTTATAACCTCGCTTGACAAACGGTTAAACATTTTGGAAAATAGAATAGGCGAACTTACTTTTACTAGAAGACATTGTTTTCTTAAAAGCATTCTATCGATATGAAAAACGACTCCAAACACGGTCACTAGCGACAACCATTTTGACTAATAGAAAATATATAAGTGTTTATACTTGTATAAAATAGTTACGATAACTCTATTTAAATCGCATGTAACTTAGTCGTTATAAGTCCGTTTTCTACGTTTTATATATCCTTAGTTTCGTGTTAAAGTATACTAATATATTTTTGATAAATCGACTCGTTAGATAATGTTTAAAACTCATTTTTGCCCCTCAAATAACACTTGACAGCTTTGAATTTTCCAGAAAATTAACTTTCGTTGTTAAACTTGTAAATAACGTAACTTCTTCGTTATAAATCCGTTTTAACCCGTTCAAGCGACCACGATTTCGTTTTAAAGTATATTTTCTGAATATCTAGCTCAAAATAATCCATGGCCTGTCGAAATTTCCAAATTTTGCAAAAACGATTAGACCACAATCTAAAGTTGTCGAAAATGATTTTTCTTGCGTAACTCTTGTTTCAATCACTTCAAATCAACGCCAAATCTATTCTAAGCCTACCATACACCTTCTTAGGGTGTCATAGGTTCCTAAACATCATCAACAATGATATGTTTCAACGGATTAATTATAGGATGATTATAACTCATAATAAGTAATAAAAATAATTAAAAGTGGTATGAATCACATAATACTTGCATGATTTGTACTAAAATGATAAAAGTAACTCAAGAATGATTATGAATGATTAGAAAAGATCATGAAAAACTTACTAGTTATATGATGAGGTTTAAGTAACTAGGTTTCCTAAATACTCCTAGGTTTTTATTGCAAAACCTTAAAAAGAAGTATACTAGTGTTAAGATTATTACTTGTTCTTGAAAAACTTGTGATTCTTGCTTGTGTTTCTAGTCTTGGCCGACCATGGAGATGGAAATGGAGAGGATTTCTTAACTTTTCACCTTAGATAAGTGTATGTATGTGTTTGAAATAATTAAAACTCTTTGTATAATTGTAAATATCTAGCAAATTATGAATAGGTGTACATTTTAGTTAGGATATTTTGTAAGAAAAGATGACTAGGGGGGGGTTGGCCGGCCATGGGATAAGGGGTAAGGATTTGGATGAGTTTTGATGACTAATGGTAGTTAAAGTTAAGTATTATGTGTATTTTGTACATTTAATTAATTATTTAGTGTAGCGTTAGCTAGAAATCGATTTTAGCGGAACAAAATAAAATATATTGAAGTCATAAAAATTATAAAAATGCATTTCCCGCAAGTATTGAGTGAATAAATATTTATCGAGTTGAATTTACGAAAACCGTCGTAATATATATATATATATAACAATTTATATACAAAATAAATTCAAAACATCGGGTAAACTAATAATATAATTTTTATAGTCTTAAAATGAGTATAAAAATATATTAGGACAATTTTCGTAAGTTTTGGATCAATTGTTTAAAATAAATGATCGTGTTATAGCGTTTATTTAATAATTAAATGTACGTTAATGAAATATGCAAATCCATGCATAAATTGATATGAAATGATGTTACTGATGATATGTAGACTAACTCTAGTCTATATGAAATGTTCTCAATGATGTTCCATGAATACGCAGCTTAACCCTCCGTGTTACGCCAGATTTGATACTAAATAAACCTAGTTTACGAAAAATGATGAATAGTGAATCATGAATAGTGATTTTTCTCCGGAAATGAATAGTGTTTTATGAATAGTAAAATTTTGAAATACCCTTTCAAAATATCAAATCGACTTCAAAAATGATGAATAGTAACCAGTGAATAGTAAATTCCCGAGATGAATAGTAAAATTTGAGAAATGACCTGAAATTACGAGTTGTCACAGTATTGATTGACAACCTCATCATATGCATAGAAAAGAATGCCATCACGACAATCACAAACAGCAATAGTTATGATCATAAACCGTGTCCTTCCAACAACCAATCTTTTGACCTTAAAGAATTATCATTCGAAGCTACGTACATAAAGCTGGAATAATATAATAAACATAAGAAGCCACCACTTCTAACGACTTCATTAGCATAGCCAATAGTTGTCCAACAAAAAAGCAAGAACTTACAAAGATCGCCAAAGAGAGGCCAAGAAGTAACATCAAGATATGGACAGATGGCAAGTACAATCCCACACATATTGGTTGAATAAGCTAATCTCAAATTCCATGGTTCGGTTTCTTCAAGTTTCATCCCATCGAATTATTATCATCGGGTTGCCGTAATGACTATCGCTTGAAAGTCGCTCACATAACCACCGATTTCACGAAGAGGGAAGTTTGGAGGAAGACGAGACAACTTTTGAATAAAATGTCATTGAGCCACTATCCGATGCAACCCCAAAATCAATTGTTAAACACCTTATAATTCAATGAAACTATATACAACTTCAAGAAAAAGTCGCTACATACCATGCCTTTAAACTACTCGTCATCCATGGCAAATGCTAACGTGGCGAGGACAAAACCGTAAAGAATTGTGACCTTAATGGGTACTTGGGTGTGTTTATTTACATCTGAAAAAAGTGATGGCAGCAAGCCGTCTCTAGCCATTGCCATCCAAATTCGTGGCTGCAACACAAAAAACCTCAGTTAGTACAAAAAACTTGAGTTCAACATTTAAAGTGTGTTTTACAATCAACAAATGTGATCTCCTTAGGCAAAAGTGAACTCATCAAAGTCGAGCAAAGCACTATTATAGCTCCAATAGTTATAATATAGCTGTAAAGTAATTATTGATAATTTACCCATTTAAAAAAATGAGACATCATATAATATAGCATTGAATTTCCAGTTACACATTGCAGTACCCCCATCATCCAGGCTGCATTCTCATACTAAGCATTCCTCAAGATATAATTTTTTGACACCCGTTGTACAACCTTGCAACCATCATTGCTAACTCGTTTGCCTTTGTACCTGAATTCGTAAAAAAGACAAGCTGCCAAAAGATTCAACCAACAGAACCATCTTACACAAAGAGTCACAAAGGATGCAACAAATACATTGATAGTGTAGAACCAATACCCAAAGGCAAATCTCAAAAATAATGCTTTCTTGAATAAAAACACCCTATGCGACTATGATATAGTTAAAAGTAACATATCCAACCCAATTAACTGATGCGTAAATATACTCTCCTTGCCAAACACATGTGGTTCCTACATGATATAAAATTTAATACTGATTTAGTACGAAGAATAAAGATTCATTACTTTGTATTCTTCAAATTTTAAACTAAATCCTCTCGATCATCCACCACTACTACCACCCTACTACACCACCGATCATCGCCATCTACTACCGTTACACGCCATTCAAACCACCACTACACCACCGCTACTACCGTAATCACCACCACAATCATAACAAAGAATAAAGATAACCATTAAAACCTAAGAAATCAAAATCGATAAGTTTCACAAAATCGATCAATATGAATGAAAACGGTCGGAGTTGATGAAGTTCGAGACAACCGGAAATGAGATTAATGAAGAAGTTTAACTTTCCGGATCGATTACACAATATCGAGTAATTGTTCTTTTAATAAAATTTTAATGTTGAATTGTGAATTATTATGCTTTAAAGTTATTATCATTGTTCAAGTCTAGATATGTCACATGTGAAAGTATAGATTATGAATTAGATGTTGATTGTCATAGGCGAGTTAATTAAAGTTTATTAATAGTATATAATTTATATGAATATGCGAAAATATAGACGATGAATGAAAATTTGATAATCGATATATAAAGTTTGTGTAAATTAGAATATAGTAGAGATTAAGTGTAGGAGATATTTTTTCTTCACACGTGAAAATATAGGAGATATTTTTCTCATGAGTGAAAAGTTCGATGAAGTGTTTAGTAACTGCTCGATATTTTCTTCGCACGCGAAAATATAGGAGATATTTTAGTTATATTATCTTCACATGTGAAGATTATGGATTTTTGAGGTTATAAGTGCATATGATTTTAGTTATATTATCTTCACATGTGAAGATTATGGATTTTTGAGGTTATTAGTGCATATAATTTTATTATTTTTGAGGTTATTAGTGCATATAATTTTAGTTATATTATCTTCACATGTGAAGTTTATGGATTTTTGAGGTTATTAGTGCATATAATTTTAGTTATATTATCTTCACATGTGAAGATTATCAGTTAGGAATGATGTTTTGATGCAATTAGCGGATTTAAGATTGGATCGCATTATCTTCGTGTGTGAAAAATATCAGTAAGTAATGGATTTTTGAGCTTAAAAGTGCATATAAGTTTAGTTATATTATCTTCGCATGTTAATATTATCCTTTAGGAATGAAGTTTTGACGTTATTAGCGGATTTAAGTTTGGATTATATTATCTTCACGTGTGAAAAATATTAGTAAGTAATTGATTTTTGCGGTTATAAGTGCGTATAAGTTTGGTTATATTATCTTCGCATGTGAATATTATCATATAGGAATGAAGTTTTGACGTTATTAGCGGATTTAAGTTTGGATTATATTATCTTCACTTGTGAAAAATATTAGTAAGTAATTGATTTTTGCGGTTATAAGTGCGCATAAGTTTAGTTAGAAGTGAAGTTTTGACATTAATAACGGATTTAAGATTGTGAAGATTATCAGTGGAAGTTTTCAGGTTATAAGTGGATATAATTTTAGTTATAATATATTCGCATGTGAAGATTATCAGTTAGGAATAAAGTTCTGATGTTATTAGCAAATTTAAGTTTGTATCACATCATCTTCGCGTGTGAAAAATATAAGTAAGTAATGAAGTTTTAAGTAATGAAGTTTTAAGGTTATAAGTGTATTCGCATGTGGGGATCTCTAATTATTCTGAATCACTCGATAACTCTAACTGATCACACACGAGTACATGCAATATATAAATATAGGTTCTTGCTGAGGTATATATATAGAGCCTTTAACCATATTTGGTGTTCTGTATTCCTTATCTGTTGTAAGGCTATTTGGTAACATGCTATTGATATAACTGCATATAGACACACAAACTTACGTTCTATTTGAAACAGTTGAATCAAGAGGGTTCTCGTGCAGTTGGTCAGAGAGTGGGTGGTCACCATGGGACCAAACAGCTTTTCGATGCAAATTCACCAAAAGGTACTCTATTAGTCTATTTCAAAAGTAATCTGCAGCTTTAAGTTTGTTGTAAGTGGCTTACTTACAACTCTGTACATGACATTATGTAATTGGATTTGGTTCTGTGTTGGTCTTGTTATTGGTAAAGGGAGTGAGACGATAAAAATATGCAAGCCAAGACAGAGCTCAGATTCGTGTCTGCTCAAATTCTCACTCGAGGAATATATTAGCATAATGTTATAGATTATAAACTTTCAAATATGTTGCACATATCGTGGTGGAGGAAAGTGTTTGGACATGTGGTCTCATTGTTTGAAGTTTGTGATAATGAGACAATCGAAAATTAGTTCTGCTTCAAGCAACTCGAAACCGATTATTTGATCATATGTAGTTAGATGGTCATAGTTACCTTCACTAAATCGTGATGATTTTTGGGTAATTCTGTGTTATTGTTCTTGCCGCTACTAATAGGCCCGATGTTCTTGGTTCGGCTTTGTTGAGACCGTGAAGGTTCGATAGACAAGTTATCGTCGATAGGTATGATGTTGTCAAAATCCTTCGATTTGATGTCGCCCAACTACTTGAATTGTTTGATGCATAAAATTTTAGGACTATGAGCTTCGATGCGAATGCATATGCGCTTACTTGAACTGGTTGACCATTGAGAACAAATTATAGATGTGTTTACTAAGAATTACATGAAATTTATTAGCTTTAATAGGATGTCTCATTATGTAGATGCTTAGGAGTTAGGACTAATCATAAACTCACAAGGAGGGATTATATATAGGGTGTTTGGATATGCTTTTTGAATCGATTCTGAATATAAATTTGAGCAATGTTTGTCATAGTAGTTAAATTGCAATTGTGGTAAGGATACTAGTTATCGATATAAATGAAATATACTTCAACTATTTCGTAACTTCAACAAGTGAAAGTGCAACTATTGTATTTGTTACAACTCGTACTAAGTTATTTGATCCATTACATTGAAATTTCAAGAATATCTCCCGATTATTAAAACTTTTTGTTTCTTGTCAAAACTATAACTCCTTCTACATGGTATGGTTAAAGATTATAAATTTGTCATTATTGAAGTTTATCAGACCTTTACTAATGGTGAAGTACTTTGGATATGGCAGGTGCACTCAAGGGATGTGTTGATTTTGATAAGATTGCAAGGAGAACGCCAGGTTTCACCAGAGCTTATTTGCATAACCTAATGAACGAAGTTGCTATTATTGCTACCAAGCGTGAGCTTAAGGAAATAAGCAAAGATGAGATAGTAGATGATCTTGATAAAATCATTGCCGCCCGAGAGAGAAAAAACGTTGTTGTCTCGTAAAAGAAAAAGAAGCTTGTTGCGTATCATGGTAACCAAACATAAACTCTTCTTTCCGCTTTTACGTGGTTTCTTTTAATTACGATGATAACGTAAATAGTGTTTACGGTGTATGTACATTGTTGATTAGGTTATTTCGGTTTGTGGTTCAGAATCGAGGGTACTCTCGGTCCCTCAAGATGTGTTTCGATTCTGTTGAGGTGTGGAATCGTTGCACCAACTCGATTCCGTTAAGGATCGGGTGGTCTACTAGTCACATCACAACTCCCTTAGTGGTGCATGATGGTGAAGCCTCATTTGATTCATTTCGATGAAGTATGACTACTCTAGCACTTCTTTAAATAACCTCAACACGCTTGAAAATTTGAAATTTTAATGCTTTATTAGTTGTTACTTGATACTAGCGCTTACATATCCACGATCTTGGTACAGTTATTCATCCTCCCGTAAATGTCATCCTTGTTGGTTACATTGGATGTAGTCATGGGCGAACTCGTATTCATCGATGATCCGCCTAAAGTCGTGGTTATGACCCTTGATTTGATGAGCTCATCGATCGCCAGTATGGACTTTCACCCCATACATCAAGTTCGCTTCTCGGTTAGTTTCTAATAGATCTTAACGTTTGCTCTACGGTAGTTTATGTGTTCATGAATGTAAGTTTGTTTGTCACCGTTTTGATATGCGTTGGCGAAATTTCGCTTGGAAAAAATGGAGAAATTATGATTTGGGACTTGCATAGAGTCGAAGCTTGTTCGTAAAAATTCCAAGGTTTCGATCTTGGTTCTTATTCAATGACCCTTCAGATAACTCTTTAAGCTTTATTTAGATTGATGTTGGAATGCACTTTAATAGCGTACAAAAATAAAGTAAACTCACATATACAATTGCCTTTGCATTTGTAATGGACGTCTTTGGCCAATGACTATATTGCATCAATCAGTCGTGTAACTTGGAGTCCTGATGGAAAGCTGTTTGGTATCCTTATAATTATTGAAATCTTTCAAAAATCATACATGAAAATCATGCACTTCCTCTGTGCCACTTTAGGTGTCGCCTTTGATAAGTAAATATTAAGCAAACATCCACTTTAGGTGTCCCCTTTAGGGGTTATACCACTACATGACCACTGAATAGGGGTTATACCACTACATAACCACTGCTCTTATAGGAACATGGCTCCTACCACCCTCATGATGATGCTTCTGATCAGAAGGAAGGTAAGTTAGATATCTAGAACTTGGTTCAATTTGCTTGCTAACTGAGGTCAATAACTAAGTCCTATTGAAGTTAATCGGCATTTGAGTTAGTGAGTTCATTACGCTTATATCTTTGTTGGCTTGTTGTGATGCTTTACATGTCTTAAGTTTACACTCATGTTCTGCTTTTCGGGTAATAGCGGTGAGACTACTAAATCTTCACCATTTTGGTGGTTTATCACTAAAACAACTTTCTTTTGTTGTTGTTTACCATGACCTGTAAATGGTGGATTAAATCTTTACGAATTGAGATGAGAGGGATGAAAAAGCTTACATTTTATGGAATTTGAACGGACTGTTGAAACAAAAAATAGTTAGTATATGTGAATTTGATACTATGACTTTCATTATTGATGTGGAGGCATGTTTTTATAGAATCTAAAATCATGTTTCTGTAGATAACATATATTGTTTTGGCATTGACCACTCTTTCATGTATTATTAACTCGTGGCATCATTTCTTAACTTTACTTCTTGGGTGCAGTTCTTCCAGGAGTACAACACATTGCTGGAATCTCCCAACTACATCACAAGGAGTGCTATAAAGGTCTAGTATCAGTTATCTGTTATTTGACTTCTTAATAGATTTATCATTACAAGCATCCGTGATGCATGCTTTGTTGTCTCAAGCGGTCAAGTTTAATAGTATTGTACTATTGTTTTGGCTGAAAGTCTGCAACATGTTTCGATGTTAGGAGCAATATTATCGGATCGTGCGAATAGTTGTGTGATGGTTCGATATGTGTGCTCATTGGACAACATGAGAGTTCTCATGAATCTTCTTAGGGTAATTATTACTTCTATTCCGCTTCATCAACTTGAAATGTTGTACATCCGTACAATGCTAATTGGCCATTTTTTCATTATTTGATTTTCCGTGATTCAAACAAGAGCATACAGTAGAAGCTTTCCATGTGTTCAAGGTAATTATGGAATTTCAATAATTCTTCTAGCTTCTTTACTCGATTTGTTGTCTTAAGTTAAGCTTTCGTAATTTCTTTTCCTTTTCTTTTCTTTAGCTCTTTGTAGCTAATCGAAAAAAGCCCTTAGAGATTGTGAGTGTGCTAATCATGAATAGAAGCAAACTCATTCGCTTTTTAGCGACTTCGCTTGGAAAAAGGTATAAAAATTTGCTTTTCTTTCTTGATTCTTCATCATTGTACTAATATTCTTAAAATTGTATTGTCTCAAACCGATGAACAATTTGAAGCGCATAAAAAGATCAACCATGCTCGACGTTGAAGCAATCCAAGAAAACTCATACCAATAACGATGATCATCACTCTAAAACTAGTTACTTGGTACCTTCTTTTCATTTGTTGCACCAAGTAGAAATGCTCGCATATTTATTTTATCGTGGTATGAGGCATAGTGATAGTTTTCATTAGAATCAGCCTTCCTGACATATCTTTGTTTCATCTTCTGGTGCTGATAAAATGATTTGTATCTCTTGGAGTAAAATTTGAACCTTAGTCTAGATTTGTGGATTTCCTAATATTGATCTTCTTTTTTCATCAAATATTGATTTATGCATATCAAATGTTAATACATATATGTACCACCAAAAGAATTACAACTTATGTCCAAAATATAAATCCCGTCCCCCCACCCTCCCCCCCTCCAACAAGTCACTAAAACAAAGAATGTAAGTACCTCAACATAATAGGGTCCGGGGAACCCTTCATCTAGCCACGTGTCTCGCCTATGCGTAATGGTCAAGCCGACGCCTAAATGCGCACTTGTGTCTTCCTTCTTCCTTTTCAAAACCAGGATCCATGTATAAGCTTCCCGATAACGGCATTGACCGCCAACGAGATAAGTATGCCAATATAAGCCTTTTTCCACTTTTTCTCGGGGTCCAAGATATCAAGCCCTTTGATGATGCTTCAATGCAAGTTCTTTAGTAGCTAATAACCTTATTATATTAGTTTATATGCGCTTAATTGGCAACCTCTGTCAGAGTAGGCTTCGTGCAAAATACAGTAGCCCATGTGAAAACACATAAAATGAAATTGTTTTAATTGCATTGTTCTTGGATGAACCTCCTCCCGTCATCAAAAAACTACTCCCATGTTTAATGTTTTCTATCATGTCTTGTGAAATTTTCTCTCATGGTTCGATAGTTTTCCAACTGAATTGTTTTATTAGCATTGGTGGTTCTTAAAGGTATAAAAAAGGTTTATGGAGGAAGTCAATGCCCAAAGGACTCAAAATGAAGAAATTCATTGAAGGACCCGAAGGAACACTTATCCATGACACTTCTTATGTCGGAGAAGATGCATGGGACGATGAAGATGATGACGATTACGTGAAGAACATGGCAATAGTTTGGACTTTCTGGTTAGTTTGTGATTACTCTGTTCTTTGCTTATCTTTAGCAATAATTTGTAAAAGTAATAGTTTATATGGCAGACGTTAACCGACCAAAGTAACAGTTTGTAAAGAGAGTGGAAGAACATGGCAAGAAAGGCTACAAATATGGAAAGATGTTCTTAAAAAGGAGGAATTAGCCGAGCAACTCATCACGTGCTAAGTATGCAATTGAATTTGACATGAAAGAGGTCGAGAAAAGCTTCCGTGAAGACGCAAAGGTGAAAAGAGAAGGGCCACGTGGACTTTGGATATCCAAGAGATGGTGGCGTTACCGACCTAAACTGCCTTACACCTATTTTCTCGAAAAACTTGAATGCTCCGAGGTCAACCCGTCGACTTTTATCTGATATAATTTTTTGCCAATACTTAATTTCTGATGCAATGGAGCTCTGTTCAGGTGGTTGCTGTTGTGTTCACCGAGGATTTCAAAACATTGTATGTAACAATGAATGAAGGGTTCCCTCTTGAATATGTCGTAAGTTTCACATTCTAATATTGGTTAAAAAAAATGTGCGTTTCATTTCATATATCGGCCTGAATTAAGGAATGTGTTTTTTATAGGTTGATATGCCGCTTGATCCATACCTGTTTGAAATGATCACAAACCCTGGAGCCGAAGTTGATCTACTCCAGAAGAAACAAAGTCATTACTTGTTAAAAGTTGTTTAGGGAAATGCATTGCCCACTTCCAGATGTTATCTGATAAAGTTATCTAATATGGGTGGCAGTATATCGAAGAGACTTAAGAACTTGCAATGAAAGGATTGCTGGCGAATAAGCATATACTGGATTTGATTTCAAATGAGTTACTGGAGAAGTCAAGGATTACCGGGCTGGTAAGTTTTATATATTGTTAACAGATTGGTTTTCCTCATAAGTTGAATTTACGCGAGTGGTTTACATTTAAAATTGAGTGTGTTGAACAATTACAGGAAGTAAAAGAGAAAGTGGGAAGATTGTCTCCACAAATGTTTGAAGATTTTGTGAAGCCTTTCCAAATAAATGTGGAAGAGGTATGTGTTTGATGCGTGTTTTATTCATTAACATTGTATTTAACATACAGTCGTGATACGCTGATGCTAATGGGTTTGTGACTTTCAGGAAGGACCGCTACCCCAAAATGACCACTTGAGATACCAACCACTGGACGTTTACCCTGCACCTTTTCACAGATGATGAACAACATAAAGTCCAATTTTGTATCATTAGATGAATAGAGCTGCTTAAATAAATTTTGTAGAAAATTTATATTGTTTACTTCTGACTTGATCATGTCTTAATTGTACATTAGCTCGCAATACACATTAATTTTGTACAAGGCCACAAACTCTTTAATTACCAAATGAGTACAAGAAACAAGTTCAGAATTCTATAGATACGAAAACACCTTCTAGAATTCAAATAACAATTTTCACACAACTTATATTATGATTTAGCAAACATGGCGACATTGGTTTCTTCCATCTCATTCAACATATACTGCACTTGTCCACAAAGGTTACCAATATTCTTACTATTGTTCAAACATACAACTTATTTAACTGATAAATAGCAAAAATATACGGGGGGAAATTACATGGATATCAATATTTGTAATCACCAGTGCATTGGTAAAAATAAAAGTTGCTACAGAGAAATGAGTCTCTTAACACAAATCCACCAATTCCGTTATGCTAGAGTTTGCTAGAAGGTGCATCTCTTGTGCGTTTTTCTACTAGCTGAGAAATCATCTTGACTTCATCCATTGCCATATGACGCGGACGGCTTAACCACAGTCCTCCATCAACAATAAGGGCATCAAATGGATCTTTTAGCAGGGCCAAGAATCCAGGTTTCAATACAGCCCATACCTGCATACATTCTAAGACATTAAAATTGTCAATTGAACAGAGATCCATCGCTCCATTTCACAAGACAAGAAACATAACTTGCTACCACGATTAAGCCAACATGTCGTTTGGACATGCCCTTTAAAACCTATATATAGTTGTAAATGTTACGGAGAAAACATATTTGACAAAATTGTCAATTGATACACTCGTTACATCGATACAACCATTATCTCAATCACAAGATTTCAAATGTAAAAAGTAAACCAATTACGTTGATTAACGAGTACAAAATGTAACCAAAAACTCTTGAACGAGAAAGAAGGAACCGGAAGAAGCGCCGAAACTTTTGTTTCAGGAAGAAGAAGACGCAACGTATCATCAACCATACGCTTCCTGGATAACTTGAGACGCAAGGAAAGTAGTGCACGACCGTACTTGTGTAAGAAATTGCATTCGATAAGCCACCAAAACTGTGGTGACTTGGTATTTTCTGTTGGTTTGATTCTGGACGCAACGAGAACAAGACAAAGGAAACTTTGTTTAAATTGTTGGCGTTAAATCATACAACGAGAGAAAACAGCACTTTTGTCGAGACAAGAGTGGAGAAGAAAGACGTACGTGAAGAAGAAAGAAGAGAACGTTGCTTGAGAAGAAGAGAAGGTATACCGAACCAGAAAACATATCAAACTGTTTTTGGAGAGACGTTTACAATACAAAGAGGGACAACAACAGGAGCATCCTGATCATTTGCTCGCAAGGATACCATTGGTATTTCTGTAGGTTGTTGTAGATACGGTGTGGAATAAAGAAGAAGGAGTATTGTTTGAACGCGGACAAGCAACGAACGCAACAAGGACATCACTTGTTGACATACTACCGTCGAGTAGTAGAACAAGACAAGCAACTCGCTTGGTCTTTGGAAGAAATTACCGAGACTAATTTCAAACGTTTTGTGTTTATTCAAACTTGGAGATAAAGAAGCAAGTCGACACAAAATCCGAGACTTGGAGATAAAGGAAGCAAGTCAACAAAAGAAAGGACAACGTGATACAAGGGAAAGAAAAACATAGTTGGTATATTCTAGTACCGACGAGAAGGGAATACGCAAGTGACAAAAACAGGTCACACGAAAAATCTTAAACTTTTGGATTTTCTTTCATATTTATAGTATAGATACTTAGTTTATACTATTAGAAATCCATAGTTCCATATTAGGATTCCCGGATAACTATTTCTGTTCCCGTAGTATTAAGTGATACTACTAGTTAGAAATCCCTATACGAAGTAGAAAGTGAAGATCATAAGAACCATCAAAATGCCCGGTGACGACGCAAGTGGAAGTAACACTGCACCAAAACCCGTAACCCCTATGACACAAGATCAATGCCCAAACTCAAAATCACAAACTACAGTTTGGACTATACAAATTAAGGTGATACTAGAAGCAAGGATTATGGGAAACAATAGAACCTAAGGCCGATACACAATTAGATGTTAAGAAGGATAAGGCAACAACCGCCTTCTTATATCAAGCGCTAAGAAGATGTGATCTTACAAGTAGCAAGTTGCAAAACTGCAAAAGAATTATGGGATTCATTGAAAAAGAGACACGTTGGAGAAGAAAAGGTGCAACAAGCACGATTACAATCATTGATGATTGGATTTCAGACTCTTCAAATGAAGGAGGATGAAACGGTGGATGTATTTGCAACAGCCAAATTGAACGGCTACGCCACGAAGGCAAAAGAATTAGGAAAAGAGTTGGATGAATCACTTTAGTTCGAAACTATTAGACTCACGCCGATAGATTCATTCAAATAGTAGCATCCATAGAATGATTTAATGATCTCGATGACATTACGTTAGATGAGATCACAGGAAAACTTAAGGCATTCGAGGAGAATAAAACTCCGAAAGGGAGGACAAGTAGATGGCAGACAACTTATTATTCGCACAAGGCGAACATTCTAGAAATAAGAAACGATTTACAAAATATAGAGGTAAATCAAACTATCCACGTGAAACCGCGTAATAAGGGAAATAGAAACAACTCGAATGGAGGAAACTCATCCCACTCATATAAGTCAAACAATGGAAAACAAGGATGGGATAAAAGCAAAATCACATGCTATAATTGTGGAAAACTTGGACACTACAAAAGGATTGTAGAAGTCCACCAACAACTCAAGAACAACAAACCTTATCTTAGAAGACGATGAACCATCATTGCTAATGGCTACACACGAAACTGAAGAAATCTTGTTAAATGAAGAACAAGTACAACCCCGAAAATATGCTACGACAGACGCTAGCATATGGTATTTAGACAATGGTGCAAGCAACCATATGTCAGGCACAAAAGGCCATTTTAAAGATATTAACGAAAACATCACTGGACGTGTTCGTTTTGGAGATGGATCGTATGTAGAGATAAAGGGTAGAGGTTCAATACTATTAGGATGTAGAAACTTACAACAAAAGATGATCTCGGATGTTTACTACATACCAAACCTCAAGAGCAACATACTTAGTCTAGGACAACTTACCGAAATAGGTTGCAAAATCATCATGGATGGAAACTTACTGACTTTGTATGATAAGAACAAGAAGTTGTTGATGAAAGTAGAACGATCTAAGAATCGACTTTACAAGATTAGATTGCATATAGTAGCACCTATATGTCTTTAGCAAACGAGATGACCAAGCATGGTTATGGCATGCTAGATTAGGTCACCTGAACTTTGACGCAATAGACAAAATGACAAGGAAAGGTTTAGTGGATGGAATACCAAGAATAAAGCATGCAGGACAAATCTGTGATGCATGTTTATTAGGAAAACACATCAGAACACCATTTCCAAACCAAGCTAAATTCAGATCAAAGAACCCGTTAGACTTAGTATATGGAGATCTTTGTGGTCCCATAAGTCCAACAACACATTCCGGAAAGAAGCTCATCTTCTTATTAGTCGATGACCGCACACGCTTTTATGGGCTTACTTTCTAAACTCGAAAGATCAAGCGCTTAGCACATTCAAGGAATTTAGACACCGGATCGAATCAAAGTTGAAGTTGAAAATCAAGATGCTAAGAATCGATAGAGGAGGTGAATTTACATCACATGAATTCACCAAGTAATGTAAGGAAAATGGAATTGAGAGACAATTGACAAGACCATACTCACCGCAGTTGAGTAATGGTGTAGTAGAGAGAGAAATAGAACAAAGTTATCAACCACTAGGAGTATGATGAAAGCGATGAAGTTACCCTTAACTTTTGGGCGGAAGCGAAGGCACGCCATTTACATACTCAACAGGTACCGACGAAAGCCCCGAAAGACAAAACACCATATGAAGCCCTCTACAATGAAAACCAAACCTAGAATACCTAAGAATATTCGGATGCACAATTTTATGCTAAGGTTACGATACCTCACTCAAGAAGTTAGATGATAGAAGCATTCCAATGATTTACTTAGAGTTGAAGAAGGATCAAAAGCATGTAGGCTATATGATCCAAAGAGGAAAGAAGAAACATGTTAGTAGGGATGTAAAGTTTATGGAAACGAGACCGTGGATTGGAATAATAATGAAGAGGATACGAATCACGAAGATACGCTTTGGACTACCTTTGTAATAGATGGAGTTGACTATGATAATCCTACACCAACAACATAGAAAACACCGACAACACGTATCAAGAACAAGAACCTATACCGATCCACCTCACCAATCACACCACCATCATATACTTTCAACCCTAACTCGATGAAGAAAGAGCTACTATAAGCTCATTAGAGAGCTCGATCCTAGATTTGATCATAGACCTATACAAGGTTTAAAGGATATTACGGAAATTTACAAACCGCACGTGAAGTAGAAGCGCCGAGCTTATTCTTTACAGAAGAAGAACCCCGTAATTACAAGGAAGCATCAAAAGATGAGAAGTGGATTGAGGCCATGGAAATTGAATTAGATTCAATCAACAAAAATAACACATGGACCCTCACCACATTGCCCGAAAATCAGAAAGCAATAGGACTCAAATGGGTTTATAAAACCAAAAGAGATGCACAAGGAAGGATCATAAAGTATAAAGCAAGATTAGTAGCAAAAGGTTATGTACAAGAACAGGGAATAGACTTCGATGAAGTATTTGCACCAGTTGCTAGGATAGAAACAGTTCGATTGATATTAGCGCTAGCAGCATATAATGGATGGCAAGTACACCACTTGGATGTAAAATCAGCATTCTTACATGGAGAATTGAAGGAAGAAGTCTATGTCACACAACCCAAGGTTTCATTCAAAGAAGGAAACCTAGGAAAAGTCTACAAGCTAACTAAAGCTTTGTATGGCTTAAGACAAGCACCGAGAGCTTGGAACGTGAAGCTTGACCAAACATTAAAGTCATTAGACTTTAAGAAATGTAATCTCGAACAAGCGATCTACACAAAGAAGCAAGACTTCTACACTTATCGTCGGAGTATACGAGATGATCCGATAATCACAGCACTCCAAAGAAAGAAGTAGATTTGTTCAAATCCCGGATGAAAGATAAATTTGAAATGAGCGACCTAGGGTTGCTAGCATATTACCTCAGGATAGAAGTTACACGCATGTGAGGAGAGATTACAATCAAGCAAACCGGATACATTAACAAGATCTTGAAAGAAACAAGCATGACGGACAAGAATGACACGAAGACACCATGGACCCCGGACTAAGTTGGTCAAGCGGAAGATGGAAACCCGCTTGACGCAACTTATTACCGAAGCTTAATTGGAAGTCTCGATACTTATCGCATACAAGACCGTATCTTAGTTATTCAATGGACTACTCAGATTTATGCAAGACCAAGGATCATCACCAAGGCGTGAAACAAGTAATCCGATACATTAAAGGAACGAAGACCATGGAGTAATATACAAGAAAGACGGAGGTCGCAAGATTACGGGATACAAATGACGGTGAGTTATGGAGTTAATACGATCAAGGAAAGGAACTATCGGAATAGTATTTTACTTTGGAGAGTCACCTATTACTTGGTGTACTCGTAAGCAACCGACATGCGCTCTCATCATGTGAATCGAATTCATGGCGGCTACAAAAGAAGAAAGATGTCAAGCATTATGGCTAAAACGATTACAAAGTGAATTAACCGGATTAGAAGAAAGAAGATAATGCTCGAGTTGACAATATATCGCCTATACAACTCAAAGAACCCAGATTTCACGGAAGAAGCAAGCATATAGACATTCGCTATCATTTCATTCGGGAATGCGTAGAGAATGGTCATATCAAAGTAGAACACGTAAGTGGAGAACTTCAAAGAGCAGACATTCTAACTAAAGCATTACCAAGACTCAAGTTCGTGACTATGCGACAAATGCTCGGAGTTCAAGATTTAGGATGAAGCAACGATCAAGATTAAGGAGGAGAATGTGAGCAGATAATCTCGATCTACTGCTCCATTTCACAAGACAAGAAACATGAAGGACCGAAGTTGCATATTACATTCTTAATAACCGATTAGCAGTTATTTTCAGAACCAACATGTCGTTTGGACATGCCCTTTAGAAACCTATATATAGTTGTAAATGTTACAGAATTTATGCAGTAGAAAACATATTTGACAAGTTATTCATATATTGCAATTTCGTTATATTGTTTTACTCATATTGGGACCAACAATTGATTGTTGTATTATAGGCTAGAATGTAATTGTCAGTGATGACATAATTCCAGAAATGCAAAATATGTGGGTCAAAAGGCAGGTTTTAATTCTTAGATTTGATATTTGCATCGAAGTTGTGGCATGCAATGAGAAGTGATTAGATGCTAAAATTGATATGAAATAAGACGTGGTTTACTTGTAACCCTTGTTTTTATACAGCGTAAGAAACATATGGAGGCATAATCATATAATCTGATAACCACACATGTAGAGAATGAGCACATGTATAATCAACTCTAATATGAGGCTGAGATTACCTTTTGCCAAATGTCATTACAGCAATTGAACCATAGACAACAACCAGCACTTTATCTGGTGTTTGTGGAAAATGATTGTGTATGGCTCTTAATATTTCTGGTAAAATAGAACACCGATCAACACATATTTTGTGATTTTTTTAGTTAATTTATAGGTTTTTAGTTTATGAAAAAACACTACACGTAATAATATGTCATTATAAGTTACATTCACTCATGATTCTAAGAGAACACTCATTTCTTTGATCCAACACATAATCAACATAGTAGTAGTATATAATTTATAGTTTAATCATAAAAAATAATTAACTTAAAAAAGTAATAAAAGGTTGAAAAGATGAGCAATCCATAGGAACCACAGTAGTTGGCTCAACTTTCCAAAGTTTGTTCACATGGTAAAATAGACGTGTCAGCAGATCACACCCCGCATTATCATCAGAAAGTTAATTAACCTTATACACAGGGCTCGCAAGTTGCAGCAATTTGACAGCGACTTTTATAAATAATAATCGAGTGAAACATTTATAGAAGCATAAAAAATGATAGGTTACAAAGAATCCATTAATAAGCAATATCATTGATAAAATTTTTGCATTGTAGCTAATATTCACGCATGAAGAAAGTTACATGTCACTACCACGCAAATTATTCATACTCGAAATCGGACACATGGTGGGTTACTTATGTCCTAATGCACTCCAAAAACCATGAACACATTCCGAAAATACAAATATGACAACTCTAACTACTTAATTTCATTTAAAATTTGGTGGCTTCTACATAGTATTAAAGTGTTTGGGCACACTGAAGTTTCAGTCATACATGCACTTTTGTAACATTTATTTGTTGCTATGTCTTTTTATGAGGTTGTACTTAGATAAGACCCAAATAGAAAAATGCCAAGTTGTAAGAATATCACCCTAACTGACCAACATACTTTTGTACTCAAACTACGAAATCCGAGTAGAGATGTTAAAATTTAGTATAAAAGCATTTAATTTATAAAGATTTCAGAGCAATAAAGAGCTCCAACATTACAGCAAGTAAACCAAGCCCATGCATCCCTGACCTAATCTGCTGAGCGAATCAGAATTTGGATAAATCCAACATGTCCAGAACAACAAACTAAACATAGGGAAAAGATATCCTAAAAGAACATAAAAAGCGAAACTACAAATATTTTTATAACTTAAATGCTTTATGTCAATATTAGTTTCAAATCCTAACCTTAATGTAATTAATGCTGAGGCCTGTAAATATTTGTCTCCAACCTTGTTCAGAAACAACTGTTGTAATCCCATTCCACCCTAAAAGGACCTTAAAATTAATAGAATCGAATGGAACACGTTACACATATCATTAGATAAGAAGAAAATGACAAACATGTATTTGCCTTTTAACAACGTCGATAGGGAATGGCCGGAGAAAACCCATGACAACACCAGGTCTGAATGCAACGATAAAAGCTTTTTCGACACTCTTTATTGCTTCAAGTGTTGTTCTTGCATTTACAAAGAACTGCAGCGGAGAACAACACATATGTTAGTTAGACATCAATAAGAGTGTTAGAACATTAGAAACACCAAATCATTGCTACGTAAACCTGTGCAAACATGTGACAAGGCGGATGTGCCATCTGCTTGAGATCCGAAGGGTTCCATATGGATTATCTTGTCAATAACATCTAGCAATTGATCAAATCCTTGACCATTTTAGTCAGCATGCATGTTAGTATAGTTGCGATTCCTGTGAATAAGAATTTTTATTTGAGATTAACTCAACATGTGGATCACGAACCCCAAAAATAGTAGACTCGATATTTCATGTAAATGTGAAGTTAATTATACGTAGTACTTCATTTCTTAACGAATTATGGATCTCATCATTTGGCAAGTTATTCTCTCCATGTTCTGATGTTACACATGTAAGAACTTCATGTTACATTGATAAGTTACTAACAAAATTAGTAAAATTGTTAGAAAGTTTCTGCACTAGCACAAAACAATGCGTAATTAAGTGTCTGTGAAATATCACAATTTCATAACTGACCCATTACCCTGCCTACCCATTTTAAAATATGTACGAACCTCAAAGAGAAAAAAGAGAATGATATTCAGGAGATGATGGAGTTTAAACCCGAAAAGACCGTCGAGAGGTTGAACCAATGGTGTACCTTTCATCCGTGTTCCTCTTTCCTATAACCTCATATATACAAACCTGAAAGAGAAAAAAGTGAATGAGATTGAGGAGCCGATGAGGGAATTTAAACTACGAAAAGATTGTCATCCAATCTTTGCTACAAATAATGGGTAGCCATCCAGGCAGAACCAGAAAATTCCAAGGTGTCAAGAAATTGATGATAAACTTGAGTTAATCGAAGTGCAAAGATAAAACCTGCATGATGAAACTCAAACACTTTGATTCAATCTTGTGCGTCACCGGACTGAAGAAGACTCACTTGATCATATTACCATGTAGGTTATATTTTTTGGCAAAAATAATAAAATAAAATTGACTTCATTGAAGGCCAACAATTGTTGGAAACTATACAAACATACACTTGAAGCTAAAAGCATAACCTTCTTATTCACATGAACACACTTGAAAGACACATGACTCTGTGAAAATGGGAAAAAAAATGATCTACTTGAGAAGAATCCACACCAACATCTGGTTGCGGTGTTTGCTTGAGACTGGAAAGAAACATGAGTAGCTACGACCAGACACAAAAATGGGGAAAAAACAGTGATAATCACGTAACTTTTTGTGTGCTACCTATATGATCCGTTAAGGATACTGTTAGGAATCAGAAATTCCATAAGTAAAAGAGTCGGTCACCCCAATTATTATCTAGCCAAAGTTAGCTCATGAGACTTGTCATTATTTATGTTATTTATTAGATAAGTAGTAGCGTAGAATAGTTTAGTGCAACACCGTGGAGGAAGGACGGTCTTTACCCTTTGTATCCCCGATCCACGGGCCGTGGGAGGTCGCTTAGTTTGTATCCTATAATACCCTCTACCTTGCAAGGTAGAGGTTGGATGTTCTTTGTAATCTAATATTCCACAAGTTTCTCTTTCTAGAATATCCCACTTTCTCTCTAAAATCATCTATATGCTTAAAGTGTCATTGTTATGATATGAAAGTGAAATCCAATATCCTACAATTGGTATCAAGAGCCATGGTTAGATCATATCCTACACATCTTTGGATTTCTAGTGGTTTTAGGTGGTTTTGAGTTTGAAAAGTTTAGTGGTTTGTGCATCATTTGGTTGATTTCTTGTGTTAAAGCTTGGATTTTGTTAGTACTTTTGTGTTTAGAATCATCACAAGTGTTTAGGTTTTCATTTGGTAAGCTTGAATCATCTTGGTTGGGTTGTTTTTGGATTGAAAAGTGATGGTTGTGAAGTTTTTCTAGCTAGCGACTTGACCTACGGATAGCTTTTCTTGCTAGCGACTTGCTTTACATTTTGGTAGCGAGTTGTAGTTTGTGGAGGTAGCGATTTAGGCTTAGCGACTTGTCTAGTGAGACAAGCCGACAAAGCAAGACAAGTAGTGGATTCTCCACTACGGTAGCGACTCAGTGGAAGTTAGCGACTTGTACGTGTGTTCGTTAGCGACTTGGTACATAGCGAGTTGCTATTTAGCGACTTGTCTCATTAGCGACTTGGATCTTAGCAATTGTCACAAAATTTTGCTAGCGACTAGAAGCTTAGCGAGTTGTTATTTAGCGACTTAACTGCTGGTTTAGCGACTTGAAGTATAGCGACTTAGTAGTTAGCGAGTTGGTTCTAAATTCCTAGCGACTTGGGTGTTAGCGACTTGCTACTAATATCTTAGATACTTGGTATTTAGCGACTTGGATTTTTAATACATTGGTGTAGTGAAGCAAGATACTTATACACAATGTCTTACATCATCGATCCTTTAATCACCAAAGTACTTGCTCTCATGATACCACACGAATATTGAAATGGGATGCTTCCCTGAATGCTCTACATTTAATGATTCAACAACGTTTAATCAAAACAACTCGATGAGACACTCTTAATGTTGACAAATGATGCAAAGAAAATGGAATGCACCAAGTGAGCCCTTTCAACATCTCCATCGCCTTCTCAAACTACTATTATCTACTACTATGGATCGAACAAGCGGCTATATCCTTCGTCGAGATTTTCCCACTTTGACAAGAACTGTGTTACTTAACTTAGAACAACCGAGGGTTCAAATTACCAAAGAAAATTTCTCAATCAAGATTCTAATGCACTCTTCAAACTATCTTCAATCAATTTCACCACTTATCCGAGGGAATATTCCTCGATTTTGATGATGACATGACCGAATCTCATTCAAGAAACACACTGGAATGGAAATTCATGAGTTCGTAAACTCATTTATTCAACTTATGAGTAATATGGAAATATACATCAAGGAAGCCGCAAAGAGAATAATAAGCTTAATGAATTGAATGAGTGTCAAGAGACACTATGGAACGATTGTGACAGTCATGCAATAGACCATTGAACCAATGAATGATACCGAATGCGAATTTCAACAGAATGAAAGAGGATGAAGACAACAGCACTGATCTCAAATACTCAGAGTTAGAAAAGGTCTTAAGTGATAAGGTTCACTTAACTGATCACATAAATTCTTATGTAAAGGTACATGACTCTTACTCTAAACATAACACCATGAAATCGATCTTGGTTGAGCCTGAATCTAAAGCTAATAACATGATTGAAAAAAGGGTATATGATGAACTTTCAAACAAATACTCAATTCTTGAAAAACATTGTATTTCATTGCAAATTGAAATACAACAAAAGGATGAAATCTTTATGCAAAAAACCTTGTATTAATCAGAACTTCCGAATTTCGAGAATTTTTGAAATTAATCAATTAAAATCCTTATTCGTGATAAAGATTCGACCATAGGCAATCTGAAATTACTTCTTTCAGATGTGCAGAAATATGATTGTCATAAGATGAGTGATACACTAGAATCTAGAAATGCTGAACTAGCTCTATGTGTGTCCAACCTATTAAGAGAAAATGAGTCATTAAGAAAGAACTTTGAGGAAACAAATTCTAAGTTAGTCAATCAATCTAACCTCTTGCTGAAAGACATTGATGACCTCAAAGCCCAAATTCAGGATAAGAGTTTCAATATTGTTGCCCTAAAAATGAGCTTAGGAAATCTATTGGAAATAGGAAGAACACTAAGTTTGCAAAACCTTCAACTTTGGGAATGTCAACTGCTCGTAACCACTCGAACGTCTGCTTATTAAATGACCTAATGCCTTTAGAACTGAAGAGTTAAACCATCGAAATCTAGGCTTGCCTTCCGTGTTGATAA
This sequence comes from Chrysanthemum lavandulifolium, assembly GCA_022545495.1. Classification (NCBI taxonomy): domain Eukaryota; kingdom Viridiplantae; phylum Streptophyta; class Magnoliopsida; order Asterales; family Asteraceae; genus Chrysanthemum; species Chrysanthemum lavandulifolium. The sequence continues at coordinate 83,703,241 of CM040243.1, read as the reverse complement.
TAGGTCTGTTTTGTCAAAACCGGTCACTTCATTGCCTAGTTCGATATGATGAATCTCAAACCTCGATTAATGTTCAATGCTCCAAGATCGTAAATACAAGAAGTACTACTAGCTCTCATGAAAAACATCATTTGACTGATCAATCCCCTAAGAAATACTCTAATCACAAAAGGACCAATAGTCAAAACAAGGCTGTGCACACATTCAAATCAATTAGCAGCTGTTTCAAATGGATTCCCACTGGAAGATTTTTTAAGTTTACAGGACTCAAACGGACTTACATACCTAGATCTTGCCTCAAGTGGAATCCCACAGGAAAACTCTTCAAGAATATTGAACCTAATGGGATCCCCATTAATGATACATCCAGAGTATACTTGTGATGCATCCAACTGTGAGATTAAGCATGTCACTAACCCTTCTATGTGCAATTATACATGCTGCCAAAGACAATGTGCTCTCGCCTTTTTCGTGTACAATGCTCAACTCAATCAGAACCTCATGACTTGGTTTCCATCGAAATGAATATGGCTCATTCAGAGCTATAGCATGCCGTAATTAATGTACCTTTTACTTTGACTCCTATTCACCTTGAATCGGGACTCGCTCCGTTATATCCGAGTACAAATTAACTCTTAAAAAATATATATATTTATCCTATATTTCATTCTTTTAAAATTCATAATTTTGTCATTTTCATCCATCTAATAAAAGATTTATTCATTGTTATCGATAACATCTACGATCCTAGAAATATCATTCAATAATGATACGGGATCATAGATGAAGTTCGAACAATCGATATACTCTTTTATAAAAAAAAAAGAAAAAAAAAACGGTTGGTTAATGTCAATCAATAGTCTTTATTGACATTGATTGAGGGGGAGATTTTTTTGTGAAGTTTTTCTTGGTTACATCTGCTTCAGTGCTGGTTATGGTGTTTGCTCAGTTGTAGGTTGTGGTCGTGTCTTGCTTTTGTGATTATCTTTGTGTACCCATGAATTGAGTGCTTAGCATTGAATGTTTATTTGATTCATGGTTATCATTGTGATTGTGTACTTATCTGAGTTAATATGCTATCCGATAATTCATTATGGCCATGGATTATTAATGTCTACTATGCGTAATATGATAAAATTGCACCTTTTTAATGACCATGTTAGCAACTTACTGTGAAAAACACTAGAGACTTAGTTAACAATCTTTGATAGCGAATTACCACACTAGCCACTAAACCACAGGGACCGAATGTGTCAATTAGCCTTTCTTGAAAAGTCTCCTCCTCTTACCCCTTAGCGACTTAGTTCTTTTTTCTTTTCTTCTCAAAATTCTTAAAACGTTTTTTTCTCTCTCTTTCTTCCTCATCAAGCTTTCGACCTAGCGATTTAGAAGTGGTATGAATTGAATCTTTCACTATTTGTTCTCCAATACATGTCGTTGTTGCTTGCCTAACACATCTTTTTAAACCAGATCTCATCGAGCTTTTGATTCATGACATTTGATTCCCGCATAGGTTCGAATTCTAAAGGAATCATGTTTTGTTGTAATGATGTTTTGCAAGTGTGTTAAATGTTTTGGTGTAACTGTTTTTGAGTGCTTGTTAAATTGTGTCCATGTAATAGTGTTGTATAAATGGTGGTTTGGGTCGATTATCTGTTGCGGTAACAATTGTTCTTGAAAGCGACTTAAGTATTGTTCTTGGTAGCGAGTTAGTCTACATGTTCATCGTGGCGAGTTATAGCTTTTAAGTCTGCTCAAGATAGCGACTAAGTTGTGTTGGATTGGGTTGATTATCTGTTGCGAAAAAATTGTTCTTGATGGCGACTTAATATTGTTCTTAGTAGCGAGTTAGTTTAAATGTTCATCGTAGCGAGTTATTGCTTTTAATTCTGCTCAACTTAGCGACAAGCTGCTGTGGTGACTTAGTGAACTATTTACTAGCGACTTGGGTAGCGACTTAGCTGTATCACTATTATCAGCGACTTGTCTTTACAAGTTAGCGAATTAGAAAATGCAGCGACTTAGTGAACTGAACTTGTAGCGACTTGACTGTGACACTGGTGATGGCGACTTGTCTTTACAAGTTAGCGACATAGTTTGCTTTCATGTAGCTTAATTAGTCTTGGTTAGCGACTTGTCCATTTATGACTAGAGACTTGTTTGGTTTGTTTTCATTCGGTGTCTAGGGTTATTAAAATGTTTAAAGGCAATTTGCTAGGATGATCTCATGCTTACAATCTTGACTCAGGATCTCCTGAAGCAACTTGTATGGTCATCTTATTCTATGTAACTTGTTATAACATTTCTGTTTGAGCAAGCTGTACTTGGTTTCTCTCATGGCAACCAAATGTTACATCTTGTTTCATACAAATCTGTTATATCATTTCTACATTTGTATCTTGATTCATGACATTATTCCTCTGTAATGCACGCTTTAATCTTTTAATTCCATAACAACTCGTCTTGTGAAAACTATATCAAAAGGAATCTGTATCTTTAAATGTCTCACTAATGCCACTCAATCATTCTCTATATGCTTATAGGAACCCCTTCTGAGTTACTATGTCTCGAATATCTATGTCATAAGGGTGCTCTCAATCTTTGTCTCACTAATCATTTATTATCTAACTCGTTCCCAATCATTCTTGTTGGTTGTATTTATACTCGATCATCAATGGCAAGTTCAATCTCGATAAGAACGTTACTTCTTGGCATCACACAAAGTTCTTTCGAACGAAGAAATCCTTCCTAGGAGTCAATGGGCGTAAATAGGAAAAGTAATCATTATGTGGACCTACAAAAGCCGCAACAAAATCCTATACTCAAAGTGTCTATAGATATCCTCAAAAACACTAACTTCTTCGGTGCCATTACCAAGTAATGCTCAATTCCCACCATTTACCTTCAACAATTCTGGAACACCATTCAATGGGACAAAATCACAGCTAAATACTCTTGCAAACTGGATGATAACGAATTTGTGATTGATTCAGACATTCTTAGCAAGGCCCTTGGAATCACCCCATGTAACCTCAACCTACGTTCTGAGTCTCCACCTGGTGCTGACGATCTAATTGTTTTTCTAATTGGTTTGGGTTATCAGAACAGCATTTTAAGGGCTTTCGACATCATCACTGGACACATGTATCAACCCTGGAGAGCTATTACAACTATTCTCAACTTGTGCTTATCTGGCAAAACATCAGGGTTCGATAAAGTGAGAATTCCCATCTTGCAAATCCTATGGGGTATTGTCAATAGGGTTGATGTGAATGTCTCAGATCGTATTTGGGAAGAATTTTCTTTATCAATGAACACATTCATATCTGATAGAATAAATTTTTAGAACAAAGCTCAAGGCCGAAAGAAACTGAACAAGCTTGTGATTCCCAGCATCAGATTTTCAAAACTTGTTATCCAGTTCTTGCAACAAACTCACAACTTCAACCCTAGGATTGAATCAACTCTACATAAAGCAGAAGATGAATTTGTTTTAGGAAACCTTAAATATGTTCCTAGAGGTATGGATAAAGAAATCTTTGGATTGCCAATTCCTGATATTCTACTCACGGACGATATCAAGAAGAAGGACTACTTCAAACAGTTCATGAAAATTGCTGCCAGATCATCTGATAATGTCACACCCACTCCCTCACAACCCAATGCTCCCAAGTCCACCTCAGGATCACAAGCGTCTTATGCCTCTCTTCCTAAAAAGAGACGTGAAAGGTCACAACATTCAGACTCCACATCCAAGAAGCAGAAAGGAAAGAAGAAGAAAGTGGAAAAGGATAATGTTGAGGAAACTGAGGTTTCGTGGGTAATATGAGGTTGATGATGAAGATGATGTCGCTCGCAACTTGGAATCCAAAGAAAGCCTAGAAAGTCATAATGTGAGAACGCCAGTTGGAGGAGTTGTGTTGAGAGAGCTCGATCAATTGCCTCGACAATCCACATCAAACACGAAAGACAAAGGAAAAGGAGTTGCTAGTGTTGAAACCGAACAAGCCGCCACATGCTTCTAACAATCTCATCATCTCCATCTAGTACCACCAATCAATATGAATCAAGAGAAGAATCGAATCATCACCGCTAAAGAACAATCGTACGGAAAAAGTGTCCAAACGTTAAAAGAATCTCTTACACTAAGTAAGACCCAGTCTATTCAGAATGTTGATACTTTGTTGCATAAAGACTCACAGGAGAATCTTGAGACAAGATCTGATGAGACCATGCACCTGGATGAACCAAATCTGTCTACCGACACTCTATCTTCACTAAAGAATCTTGATACAGATTTCACCTTCGGAGATCAATACTTAAATGACAAACCTATAGATACAGCACAATCCATGTTTACGGTCAACATTCAGCAAGATACATCAACCATTCCTCCGATGTCAGCATCTTCACTCACAACTGCACTTCCACCTCCCAAACCTGCTCAATCAACTGTACTAACACCACCTACATCTTCACTTTCCCCTGAACCGGTCATTACAGTTGCTGATACGGTTGCTCCACCTGCGTCACCACCTCAAATCCTTACTTCAGATCAACTACTTGACAGAGCAGTAAAAAGGATAGAAGCTCTTGAAAGGCAACTTCCAAACTGCTGATTCACTTGAGGATCGTGTTCATAGATTAGAGCACCTCAACTCGATGAAGGGGTTGCGGCCGCCATTGAAGGGAAGTTAAGGATGTTGTGGAATGGGCAATGGAAGCTCCACTTCTTAGACGGTTCAAGGACCTACCTATTGCCGATATGAGGCTGCTCTTTAGAAAAGATGTATGATGTTGATGAGGACAAGCATGAGGTCCACAAGAAGCTATATGAGGCACTTGAAGAATCAATTAAGTACGACAATTATAAACAGTACTTGATTGACATCAGGGAAAAGGAAGCTAAGAAGAAAAGGAGGGCCATTGTGTTGGAAACATTGCATAAAGACCGTAAAGATCCTCCTCCTCCTCCACCTCCAACGGGGGGTGCTGGAACTTCTGGAGCTGGTGAATCTTCTAAGACAACCAACACACCTCCACCACAACCACCATCATCCCCGCCAAAACCTTCCAATCAATCAAGTCCTACAAGAGAACAGAGTACTCAGAAGAAATCTGCTGCTTGGATGACGGTTGATTCAAGGTTCACATCCACATCCACATCCACCTCTATTCCTGATGATCAAATGGTTCACGAAGAGTCGCATGTCATGGCAGATTCGGGATCTGATGAAGATGATGCATCAACCAAACATATTCCTAAGCCATCAGAAGAAGATTGGTTTGATGCTTACTTGGCAGGTAATCGCACTAGCACATCCAGAGTAGCACTTTCAAGGGACACAATTCAAAGTTGCATTGTTGAAGATAGACCTCCTACTCCAGAACCTACATGGTCCATCCCAGAGTCTGACTCGATTATTCCTGACAACAATTGGGTATCATCTATCACCAATAATTATGAAGTTCTAGCTGAAGATTCTCTTCTGCACTTCACTGGTGATATAGGAAGCTTCATTAGATGGTTTTGTGAACGGAAGAGTATCTCATCCATAACTCCAAGAGATCTTGAAGGACAAGCTTATGAAATTGTCAAGGTCTTCCACTCAGATGCCAATCAACTTTAATACCATATGGAAGAATGCCATAAGATGCTTAATGACCAAGTCGGTGAGCAAATTAGTCGCCTAATGTTAACAAATCTCTTCCTCTTGGTGGTGAACCCGGTCGATGACCATTCGTGCTTAATTCTTCTTCAATCATGACTTGGACTATCTTTGTGCTCGCTCACTGAAAGAAGACCACTCTATCAATATAAAAGATGAAAATCGCAACCTACTCGATCGGGGGCTCGAATGATGGTTCCCGATCAATTCGGGCCAATGAAGAACGAAAGTATGACATTGCCGCATCATATGGTATTTCTCACTGGTGGTACAAAAAGAAGAACTTCTACATCGAAAGACATGGTGCTGATAAAAGACGCAATAATGTTCGATCCAAGCTGCAAATATTAAGTGTGGTTCATGTAGAGATCTTCCCAATCTATGGATATGAGTATTTGAAGAAGATAGTCCTTAAAAGATCAGACTTGAAAGAGTATACTATTGAAGAAAATGACTTCAAACATCTTCTGCCGAATGATTTCGAAGATCTCTATCTCTTGAATCTCCAAGGACACCTTGAGCATTTGCCTTTCCGTGAGAAAAGGCCCTCTCTCTTGTCACTCTTTGGATCGGGGCTTAGTCATTCGAAAATGAGTTGAGGACTTTCACTTGGCATAGAAAGCTACCAAACCAGGATCAACCTTACAAGTCCACAATGGAATGCAACAGGGCATGAATTTCATCGCGAATACAAAGTCCTTGACACCCCTAGAGCCGTCATCTTCACCGACAGATATGGGTCTCGCATGCTTATGCGACTATGTGAGCTCTACAAGTTTAGTGACGGTACTCTCAAATTGGTTGAAGAAGAACTTGACACCATAGTGAAAGAAATCAAAATTGATATGAAATCTTGGGTAAATACTACTTTTTGGACTGATGATGACAAAAAGCGGTGTGAAGATTTCATTGCTGCAATCAGGCGATGACTCAAGACTCGAAGGATCTTCCGCACCTTGAAAGTTTTGTTGGTGGTAGGCTTGGGATGGTCATTACAAACTTCTTCGAGAACTGAATGAAGACATCTTGGAAGCGACTTCATTGTGTTTTAAATTAGTGTAATATGTGGTGTACAAACTTTGAACAACCGTAATGCATGTAATAGTGCTAGGTTATGTCTTGTGGTTTCCCTTCTATCAAAAGGGAACATCAATGTTGTCCACTTCGATCATATAAAACCGGACACATTTTTCTCCAACAAATATTTTGTCTCGTACATATTTAAATCACTTGAGATCCAAAATCTCAAAGGATTTGAAATTTTGATCGGGGAGAAATGTGATATAAATATGAAAGATGTTAAAGATGACCATTTTTTTGTGACATCGCTCTCTAATATGTGCTAAACAATTTTCGAATCTCGAAGCATATATTAAGGGGAGAATTTTTTAGCAAATTCAAGACTTGAGGTACACAATTTTCCATTTTCTAAGGTACCTTGATTGTATGTTAAATGGCTTCTAATCGTTTGTCGATCATGTCGCACACAAAAGGGTTCCCTCTAGTATGTGCAAAACCTTTTCAAACCTAGAAGCACATATTGAGGGGAGCAAAATCATGAAAACCTCATCCTTCCCAAAATGCTTTATCTACTTGATTCGATTAGGAAGTGATGTTGATATCTTTAGAAAATGGTAATCAAAGAAGTTAATTCTTTCTCTTGCCTCCGTGTGCAAAACTATTTCAAATACTTGATGCACATGTTGAGGGGAGTTCTTCTTCTAAAAATATCAAAAACAATTCGGTACAAAATGCTTTGATAATATATCACAAGTATCTGGATTGATTTTCAAATGGTTTTCAATTGGTTCAAATGGCGGATGAACAATACCAAATAGACCAACCAAATTTACTTTATGTACGGTGATATAAGGATGATAAGGTTAGGTATTTGTTCCCATGATCCGCTGAATCGGAGGGATCTACCAGGGACAATCCACTAGTTAGTGTAGAAGTCCTTAGGTATGATGATAAAAGGAGAAAATGAGATATGGGAAGAGTGGATCGAGAGACGAGCGAGTAATCGAACAAACCCAACAAGGTTCTTGCTATGAAGTCTCGGTAAGCAATCAAGGGATTGAAGAATGAAAAGAATTGAATGAGAAAAGGGTGAAAAGAAATAGCCCTCCATATATTCAACCTTATGGCGTAAACCGGTTCAATTCATATACTATCGATGGTAACATCGGTATTGAAGACAAGACGTCGGGGGACCCAAAGGACGCCTTGCACTTCAACTTTCCAAACCACTCAAGTTCCTCTTAAAAGGACTTGTTTCATTCTTCTGGGAACCGACATTATCTATCGACTTTCTCTTAGAGATTGTTGATATTGAAGAAGGAGACCTCTCCCTAGTCTCCCACACGAGGATCCAAATATGCACATATTAAGTCTAGAGCCACGAGATCATCATTAAATCTCATTAGGACACTTTCAATGAAGACTCTCATTTCACACAATGTGGAAGAGAGATTACATCTTGAGTCCTATGCATTATCCTTGTGGTATTTCCGAACATCCGAGTGATGTGTTTACATATTCACAATGAAGATGGAAAGCCTTCGAGCCAACATCAAACAAGCTCCTGGTAGGTGGCATGTGAGATCTATCAATTAGATCAACCATGTGACAACTGAACAGAAACAATGGGGCGATTCAATCCTTTGAATCAATCCTGGTTCAGGTTATGGATTGACGGATACCTTTGAAAAAACCGGTCATTGTGCTTAAAAACTCTTTTCTTTAGCACATTGACCGTGTTCGAATATTTCAAATCAAAAGGTGTTTTTATGATTGATAATTGATTTTCAATAAAACCTTCGTTGTATTGCAAAAACAATTTCTATTGAACAATACACGATTGTTTTTCAAATCTCTTTCATCAATCGGTGGACTTAAATTATTGGTTCACTCACTCCGTGTTGTCTTCTTTGAGACGTTCGGTTTGAGAACGCCTAGAGCACTGTGAAACCCTCGAGGAGATTCTTGAGAATCCTACCGATCACAGCAAGATTTGTACCGATCAACGGGAACCGTGGGCGTGTACCTCAATTCAACGAAGTGATCAAAGACACTTTCGTGTGCTTTATTGCTAATCACAGTATGGTACTCTCGACGCTTGCGGTGATCGTAATGAAGCGGTCAATCCATAGTCGCATGCTCACAATACATTCATTTCTCAAGAAATCATGATAAGTGCATCAATGACTCGATATTTTCAACCCATGCTTCTACACGCCGCCAATATCATAAATCAACGAAAGCTTCCGCTACTCGATGAGAAGATTTCATTATCCGAATGTGAGCATGTCGGTCAAAAGTCACAACATCACATAATACCAACACCACAATGGATATCTCGAGATTTGCGTTGGTGATGATCTCAAAAGCTAGCTCAAAATTATTGTTATCACGATGGATCGACACTCAACCTCCACGAATTATTCATTTCATTGTTCAATGTTGTACTCTCCACGATGCACTTGGTTTGATTACTTTGTTGAAGAGAAGTCTCGAGCTCAAGAATGAAGACTTACTTGAAAGCTAGGATACACAATGTAATTTATGGGGTGACCTCCTTAGGGGAGATTGTTAGGAATCGAAATTCCATAAGTAAAGAGTCGGTCACCCCAATTATTATCTAGCCAAAGTTAGCTCACAGACTTGTCATTATTTATGTTATTTATTAGATAAGTAGTAGCGTAGAATAGTTTAGTGCAACACCGTGGAGGAAGGACGGGTCTTTACCCTTTGTATCCACGATCCACGTGCCGTCGGAGGTCGTTTAGTTTGTATCCTATAAATACCCTCTACCTTGCAAGGTAGAGGGTTGGATGTTCTTTGGTAATCTAATATTCCACAAGTTTCTCTTTCTAAAATATCCCACTTTCTCTCTCTCTAAAATCATCTATATGCTTAAAGTGTCATTGTTATGATATGAAAGTGAAATCCAATATCCTACAGATACATAAAACCAACACTGAGCTATTTTTACTTCTGATTGAGCTTGAACAACTCCATATACTCCAAACATGTATAGATTTGCAGAATTACATAAAAGGCCTTAAGTTGACTTCTTTACCATCTAATAGACAAGTCTGTAAAGCTACGAAACAACAAATATTTTACATCTTTCCTTGGCTTCCCAGACTGATCACATCCTCATCGGAGTATTTCCGTTGACAAATTGTGAGTGAAGTCCTCCTCTACGTTTTCAAGTGTGTGTAAAACTAGAAGGGGGGTTGAATAGTTTTACCAATTAAAACTTCTTTTAAACTATTTAGATCGACTTATGTCAATCTATTTGGTTGTGTGTGTTGGATGTTGATAAACAAGCATATAAAGATATGTAATGAAAAGATAAGAATAAGAAGCACAAAACCACAACGCGAGTATTTATAGTGGTTCGCCACAAGGACACCTTCCTTGCCTACTCCACTCCCGAGTCACCTACTCGAGAGTTTGTAAACACTACACCAATCTCCTTATGGCGGAGAAGCCTTGAGCGTCGCTTAACCTTTTTCCGGTACAAAGCTAAATACCGAGTTCTTTCACACCAAGGCGAACCACACCTAACACAACGTCGCATACCCTTTATACGGTGCTAGGCTAACCACCGAGTTCTTTCACACCAAGGAGAACTAATCCTATCACAACGTCGCCTACCCTTTATTGGGTACTAGGCTAAGCACCTAGTTACATTGCAACGGAGGAACTACTGCCACACTACACCAACGACTAATCCCAAAGGAGATCTACTCCTTTACAACATCATCAAGGATATCAATATCCTTGGATTTAATACTAGTCTATCTTGTACATCAAAACACACCATATCGAATGTACATCTAAGGCACCTTTCACTAATGCCTTTGACTAGATCTACAAGACACCTTTCACTAATGTCTTGTGTCTTTACTTCTAAGCACCTTTCACTAATGCGTCTTTGTCTTGACTTCTAAGCACCTTTCACTAATGCTTCTTTGTCTTGACTTCTAAGCACCTACCACAGGTGCTTATCCTATAGACGATAGATACCCTTCACTAATATCTTCGTCTTGACACTTGAGACATCTTTCACTAATGTCTTCAACACTACACTTCTTTGAAGAAAGAAAGGAATCATCAACAAGAAGACTTTAGTAGCCTTGATGATGAGGAAGCATGGCAACTCATGGACTTGAGCTTGCTCGACTTCAAAGGTGGTGATCTTGCCTTTAAGAGGAACCTAAAAGATCACACAAAAACAAAACTACAAACATAGATCTCTTGGATCTAAGGTTAGTGAGATTTAACTCAGGGGAGAAAGTTTGTTAGAGAGCAAGTAACGGGAAAGGATCTCGTCGTTACTCCCCCTTGACGAGTCCATCCCTAAGTAAGGGCGTCAAGAAACTAATTCTAATCTAGTTCATTTGCAATTAACTTTGCAAAAGATTTCGTCTAAGTGGTGAATGTGCTCCCCCTTTATGATTGCAATAATGCACGGGGATGTCACGAAATGTAAACCTAGTATTGCAAGTAATTTGCAATGTATTGCTTTGACATAAAGCTCCCCCTAGCTTTAGGATGTCAAAGTCTTTATGTGTAAATTGAATAACTACAAAACAAAGATTAGAAGGCAAGTATAATTCACAATTTCCTGCAAATGTGATTCAAGTTAGTAGAAAGAAAACTTTCTGTCTCACAGATTCCACGGTTCCTCCTAGTAGGGATCCGTCTAGGCAACATCTTGAGGATCCATAGTAGTGATTAATTTCAAAGAATGGTGATATAACAAGTAATGTTATCACAAAAATGAGATATGAATACAAAGTAATCATATGCTTAGAAAAATAACAAGTAGCATGTAATTCCATTTAATAAAACTAGAGTTATGATATACATGACTCTAAAAACTAAGAAAATAGACAATACATGACTAGGAATTTCTAGACTAACTAACGCTTGATGCTAGGACACCACTAAAATCTTCTAGCTCAAGTTTTGTTTAGGTTTAATCTCGTCAAAACGTTCGAGGAGATGATAGAGCATGAAACGTTGGTCTTCTCGTACTTCATGTATCAAACTTTCAACATGTTGACAATGATAGCAATCTTTGTCATGGCTAGGTAGTGGTGGTGGAGGAAATGAAATAGCTTGATGCGAAGGATCAAGTGAAGCGGCTTGTGGAGCTTCAAACGATGGAGGGATTGGTGGAGGTACATTTGAGAATGACTCAACCAAGAATGATGGTGGTGGTAGAGAAGTGTCAACTTCCATATGATCGGGTGGTTGATTTTGATGATTTCTCATAATCCAAATGGGATTATATGATGGAAGCTACGAAAATGAAGCCGAGCAAGTGTTGACTCAACACCTTGATTTTGAACCATTATTCCTCTAATGAGGAGAATGTTGTCGTGGCGGCGGATGAGACGGCCTAGGAGGCAAGTCCTCTAGATTGTAGAGACGTGGTGATGATAGTGGGATGTAAATGAAATAGCTCTAGGAACCAATGGTGATGGTTTAGTGGAGATAATATTGTTTGGCCTAGGAGGTATGGTGGTGTTTGGCATAGGTAGTTTTGTTGGTACTATCCTTTAGGAATCGGTTTGATTGGATTATGAAGAATCCTATCATTTGTTGGCTTTACCGAGATGATTCGGTTGAAGAGATTTCGTGTATAACACGAGCCTTTTTCATGGGTGGTTCTTTGGTGGATAAGTTACTACTTGGGGTTTTCCTCATGATGAGATGATTTCAAGAGGTTGCAAGAGCAGAAAGTTAGGATGAGAGTGATGACTATGGAGGTTCTAGCAAAGTGGTTTATAAACTAAGAGATTTGGGAAGTGCATTTAAGCCTTAAGCCACTAGGATTCATTGGAATGTGATGATTAACATGCACAAGAGTCAACTTCAGAGGTTGTACTGATCTAGGAATTCATTTAACATGAGATGGAGTGTTTAAGTTAGGAAGATGAGTTGAAATGATTGATTTAGCAAGATTTGACATAAACTGTCATCCGGATCCCATGGTTCCTTCCTCAGAGGGATCCGTCTAGGCTAATCCTAGGGATCCGGCTTTCGTGATTATGAAAGAGTGGAAATGATGTTTCTAAGATCTAAGACCTATATCATCTTGAGTGTTTCAGTCCTCCTAAGTGTTTTAAATGAAGGGATGCTTGAGTATTTGAAGGTAATGAATGATGTAGCTAATGATTGCCATTTATGGAAGGATTTGGAACTTTCAAGAGTACCAATGGATGAGCAAGGATGACACTAAAGATTTAGAGTGTCAATTGAAGCTAAATGATCCTAGAGATCAGGTTGTGTCTTAGGGTAGTGTTTTGGAAAGTATCCTAGAAGTTTTTGAGATGGGAAAACTAGATTTTGATCAACATTGATCAATTTTGAGGTGAGGATGATTTATGATCAATTTTGCCATACTCGAAAGATTTCTAAGACTAGATGTGAGGGATCAAGTAGAAAATGAAGTGTGAGTTTAAGAACGGAAGAGTAATGGATTAAAAACGAAATGGTAGATTTACAAGTGACTTAGAGTGTGATCTAGGTGAGTTATGTATGAGTAGGAAAGATCAACCTATCTTGATAAGGACTTAATTTGCCTTAAGACACTATGTTTAGCTTAGTGTGAGGTGTGCTAAGAATATGTTTGAAATATAATGCTTGCAATTGCATTTTCTGCTTGTTTGATCCCACGGTTCCCTAGGTGTAGGGATCCGTCTAGCACAATTTTGGGATCCGCCTATCTCGCTCAACAGGACCTTTACTAAAGGTATGCAATGATCTTGACAATGCATTATATCTCAAGGTTAGTCTAAAAGGAGTTCTAATACTAAGATATCAAATGTAAGATGTTTTATTTCATGAAAGAAATTGGATTACATTGATAAAGCACGAATACAAGAGAATTGATCCTATTTTGGAATACTACTAGGTTCCTTGAGTGTTTTCGCTAGGAGGATCATTATGTGATTGATGAGTGTTGGTGGAATCAAGAATGAAGAAAGTCTTCATGAGAGATATGTTTAGCGGTTCCATCATCTTGTTCACAAGCACGCATAACGGACTTTGAAATTGAGGATGGAAGTGCATAACATTATAATAGAGCGTGTCAAGAACATTCCATAAGGGATGAGTTTATTCTTGGAGCCTTGAAGATTTGCAATTCGCCTTGCGAAGAAGTAGGCGAGATTGTATGATTGTTGTGTTAGCAAACAAGACAACATGTGTGTACAACAAGCGGAAGAATTTCTCGATTTTCCTAAGGCTCCAAACATTTTCACGTAGGATGAGTGCAAGAGGCTTGTACTCTTCTCGGATATCCCTTGTAAAGATAATGTTTGGATCGGAGTAATATGGTCGAGGTTTGCATATTATGCGATTTAAATCTTCCGGAGAGGGTATGTGTGAACAATATGGACTATTTTCTTCAAGAAAGTTGAAGAGAGAATCAAGAGACCAATCTTCGGTGAAGGCACATTGTTCATGATTAGGAATTCGGAGGATGTGAGCAAAATGCCCAAGGGTTAGAGTAAACTTTTGGTTTTTGATATAAAACCAAAGAGATAGAGAGCGATCCTCGTTACGAACGAGTTCGACTTGACGGAAGAATTCCATTATGAACCTTGGACATATCTTCTCGTTGATTTCAAGAAGACATTCTAGTCCTATGGCTCGGAAGGAGGTATTGATACCTTCTTCGTGTAGAGAGGTGTCACAATACGTCCTTCGTGGAAGTGACGGTTTTCGAGATTATTGAACCCACGGACATGATTGCCAGGTGTGTTGGGTTCGAGAGAGATGTTCGGAGTGTAGACGCTAGTGAGTGAAAAATCAAACTCATATTCATGCGTCATCGTTGAACCTATAGAAATGATAAATTAATAAAAAGAGATGTTTGTGGTCAACCTATGATAATCTAATGTTTTTACTAGATTTTTATTAACAATGGTATTTAACACTTTAACTTACTCAAGGTTTTGACTTTCTAGTGGATTATTATATTTAGAAAGATATTGGTTTTTAATCTTGCATGACGATTGCTTTTCCAAAGGGGACGGATCCCACTGTTCCTTTTCAAAAGGGATCCGCTAGTATAACTTTCGGGATCCGTGGATGCAGTAGTAACGAAAATGATTTGATAAAACATAGGTTTTACGCTTTATACCACGAGAAGTGTTTTATCCTACATTTTCTTTTAGCATGCATTCATGATTTCTAATGTATCACGAAACACATAAATCACAAGAAAATAAATAATAACAAAGATAACAAGATTATTAGTAATATTGAATTTCAATGCTAAGGATGATACAAAGGATTGGGTATATGATCCCAATGTAGATTAACAACACAAAGTAAATGTCTCCATATGTGAACTTCATCATAGGGAACACAAGTGCGATGAGTGTTAGGGCGATGAGCACGAGTGCGATGTAAACCATGTTGATGACGGATCTTCTTGGTTTCGGTTGAGATGGAATGAGGAGGAAGATGAAGTTTTTGAGTGAGAGGAAATTTTGAAATTGGAAGATTTGAAAAGTGAGGATTTGATAGAAAGGTCGACGGTGGGAGTTTTTATAGGAAGGAGAAATTTTGAAATTCGTGTTTTTGTTTTATTGTTGGATTAAAAGAAAAACATAAGTTTTATATACCACGACTTTAGACGAGAGATAAGACACGTATGTAAGAAAAAGGCTTCCTAATGAAGCTTCATGTAAAACATGTAATTTGCACAAAAGATAATCATATAAATACCTAAATAGGTATACTTAATTGTCAAGCAAAGTAAAAAAAGAATCATATCTTTAGCGCACTTAGGAATGTCTTTACAAATCACACAGCAAATGTCACTTAGACTATTCCTGCTCCTTTGCGTTTAAGATACCTTCTTAAGGAAGGTATTATTGTTACCAAGCGACTCCTAAAGCTTGGTGGGTATGAGCTTGGACTAATCACCATGACAAGGAAGATTAGTGCAAACAAAAAGAAATATATAAAAAAAATGTTGTTATCGAATCAACATCCAAACATATAGTTTTAAAAGACATGGTGTTTGTTTTTATGAAAAACCTTCTTTGTAGTTTTCAATTAACCATGGATCGTATTAAGTTTTTAAAGTACAATATGCTTTAAGAAACTTGAAAACGAAACTCTGATGCCAATTGTGGAAAACTAGAAGGGGGGTTGAATAGTTTTACCAATTAAAACTTCTTTTAAACTATTTAGATCGACTTATGTCAATCTATTTGGTTGTGTGTGTTGGATGTTGATAAACAAGCATATAAAGATATGTAATGAAAAGATAAGAGTAAGAAGCACAAAACCACAACGCGAGTATTTATAGTGGTTCGCTACAAGGACACCTTCCTTGCCCTACTCCACTCCCGAGTCACCTACTCGAGAGTTTGTAAACACTACACCAATCTCCTTATGGCGGAGAAGCCTTCACAACGCCGCTAACGCTTTTTCGGTGCAAAGCTAAATACCGAGTTCTTTCACACCAAGGCGAACCACACCTAACACAACGTCGCCTACCCTTTATAATCGTGCTAGGCTAACCACCGAGTTCTTTCACACCAAGGAGAACTAATCCTATCACAACGTCGCCTACCCTTTATTAGGTACTAGGCTAAGCACCTAGTTCCATTGCAACGGAGGAACTACTACCACACTACACCAATGACTAATCCCAAAGGAGATCTACTCCTTTACAACATCATCAAGGATATCAATATCCTTGGATTTAATACTAGTCTATCTTGTACATCAAAACACACCATATCGAATGTACATCTAAGGCACCTTTCACTAATGCCTTTGACTAGATCTACAAGACACCTTTCACTAATGTCTTGTGTCTTCACTTCTAAGCACCTTTCACTAATGCTTCTTTGTCTTGACTTCTAAGCACCTTTCACTAATGCTTCTTTGTCTTGACTTCTAAGCACCTACCACAGGTGCTTATCTCATAGACGATAGATACCCTTCACTAATATCTTCGTCTTGACACTTGAGACATCTTTCACTAATGTCTTCAACACTACACTTCTTTGAAGAAAGAAAGGAATCATCAACAAGAAGACTTGATGGCCTTGATGATGAGGAAGCATGGCAACTCATGGACTTGAGCTTGCTCGACTTCAAAGGTGGTGATCTTGCCTTTAAGAGGAACCTAAAAGATCACCCAAAACAAAACTACAAACATAGATCTCTTGGATCTAAGGTTAGTAGATTTAACTCGGGGAGAAAGTTTGTTAGAAAGGGTGAGAAATAATGAAGAAATGGCTCACTATTTATAGAGGAAAATCCTCATTGTTCCGGATCCCACGGATCCCTTCCACAAGGATCCGTCTAGCGTTAAGCTAGGGATCCGTGGACGCCCTTTACCCATGGATATTTTGGTTATGGGTCATGGGTCATGGGTTGAACCATGGATCTTTGGCTAGATACAATGTATCTTTGAGTGCAATGCACTTGGTCACTTGGGTATGGGTTGATCCATGGGTTATGGATAGCATCCATGTATGATATAAGCATGATGTCATGCAATGGGTTATGGGTCAAGATCCATGGGTTATGGGCTTTGGGTTGTACCCACCTACATTCAATGTATTTGCCCAATGGGTTGTGATACTTAAGTTTATACCCATTTATATTACCCAATATACTACATACTAGTTATATGTATATTTTATCCAAATATGTAAACACTAGTTGTTGTACATATGTATTACTTAAATCATAAAATCACTTATACTTGTTTTAGTATTTTATGTGAAAATGTGAATATGTTAGAAACTATTAGTTCAAACCATTTACGTATTTTATTTGTTTCGTTAATATGATTTTACGTTTGTTATCGACAAAACATTAGAAGATCGTAAAATATAAATAAACGTTTTTACGGCTTATTTGTATTAACAATCTCCCCCTTTTTGTTGATGACAAAACATAAAATTATTTTAAGGAAAAGCTAAAATTCGTAAAAGTTTGAATTTGTAGTTTTACTTTTCTCCCCTTTTGTCGAAACAAAAGTGTCTGAAGAAAGCAACACATCGTTTTTTTAAGAAAACCATGTGAAAGAAGTAAAAGTAAAAGAAATAGAGAGCAAGTAACGGAAAGGATCTCGTCGTTACTCCCCTTGACGAGTCCATCCCTAAGTAAGGGCGTCAAGAAACTAATTCTAATCTAGTTCATTTGCAATTAACTTTGCAAAAGATTTCGTCTAAGTGGTGAATGTGCTCCCCCTTGATGATTGCAATAATGCACGGGGATGTCACGAAATGTAAACCTAGTATTGCAAGTAATTTGCAATGTATTGCTTTGACATAAAGCTCCCCCTAGCTTTAGGATGTCAAAGTCTTTATGTGTAAATTAAATAACTACAAAACAAAGATTAGAAGGCAAGTATAATTCACAATTTCCGCAAATGTGATTCAAGTTAGTAGAAAGAAAACTTTATGTCTCACGGATCCCACGGTTCCTCCTAGTAGGGATCCGTCTAGGCAATCTTGAGGATCCATAGTAGTGATTAATTTCGAAGAATGGTGATATAACAAGTAATTTTATCACAAAAATGGGATATGAATACAAAGTAATCATATGCTCAGAAAAATAACAAGTAGCATGTAATTCCATTTAATAAAACTAGAGTTATGATATACATGACTCTAAAAACTAAGAAAATAGACAATACATGACTAGGAATTTCTAGACTAACTAACGCTTGATGCTAGGACACCACTAAAATCTTCTAGCTCATGTTTTGTTTAGGTTTAATCTCATCGAAACGTTCAAGGAGATGATAGAGCATGAAACGTTGGTCTTCTCGTACTTCATGTATCAAACTTTCAACATGTTGACAATGATAGCAATCTTTGTCATGGCTAGGTAGTGGTGGTGGAGGAAATGAAATAGCTTGATGCGAAGGATCAAGTGAAGCGGCTTAATGGAGCTTCAAGCGATGGAGGGATTGGTGGAGGTACATTTGAGAATGACTCAACCAAGAATGATGGTGGTGGTAGAGAAGTGTCAACTTCCATATGATCGGTGGTTGATTTTGATGATTTCTCATAATCCAAATGGGATTATATGATGGAAACGGCGAAAATGAAGCGGGAGCAAGTGTTGACTCAACACCTTGATTTTGAACCATTATTCCTCCTAATGAGGAGAATGTTGTCGTGACGGATGAGACGGCCTAGGAGGCAAGTCCTCTAAATTGTAGAGATGTGGTGATGATAGTGGGGATGTAAATGAAATAGCTCTAGGAACCAATGGTGATGGTTTAGTGGAGATAATATTGTTTGGCCTAGGAGGTATGGTGGTGTTTGGCATAGGTAGTTTTGTTGGTACTATCCTTTTAGGAATCGGTTTGATTGGATTATGAAGAATCCTATCATTTGTTGGCTTTACCGGAGATGATTCGGTTGAAGAGATTTCGTGCATAACACGAGCCTTTTTCATGGGTGGTTCTTTGGTGGATAAGTTACTACTTGGGGTTTTCCTCATGATGAGATGATTTCAAGAGGTTGCAAGAGCAGAAAGTTAGGATGAGAGTGATGACTATGGAGGTTCTAGCAAAGTGGTTTATAAACTAAGAGATTTGGGAAGTGCATTTAAGCCTTAAGCCACTAGGATTCATTGGAATGTGATGATTAACATGCACAAGAGTCAACTTCGAGGTTGTCTTGATCTAGGAATTCATTTAACATGAGATGGAGTGTTTAAGTTAGGAAGATGAGTTGAAATGATTGATTTAGCAAGATTTGACATAAAGCGTCATCCGGATCCCACGGTTCCTTCCTCGAGAGGATCCGTCTAGGCTAATCCTAGGGATCCGGCTTTCGTGATTATGAAAGAGTGGAAATGATGTTTCTAAGATCTAAGACCCATATCATCTTGAGTGTTTCAGTCCTCTAAGTGTTTTAAATGAAGGGTGCTTGAGTATTTGAAGGTAATGAATGATGTAGCTAATGATTGCCATTTATGGAAGGATTTGGAACTTTCAAGAGTACCAATGGATGAGCAAGGATGACACTAAAGATTTAGAGTGTCAATTGAAGCTAAATGATCCTAGAGATCAGGTTGTGTCTTAGGATAGTGTTTTGGAAAGTATCCTAGAAGTTTTTGAGATGGGAAAACTAGATTTTGATCAACATTGATCAATTTTGAGGTGAGGATGATTTATGATCAATTTTACCATACTCGAAAGATTTCTAAGACTAGATGTGAGGGATCAAGTAGAAAATGAAGTGTGAGTTTAAGAGTGGAAGAGTAATGGATTAAAAACGAAATGGTAGATTTACAAGTGACTTAGAGTGTGATCTAGGTGAGTTATGTATGAGTAGGAAAGATCAACCTATCTTGATAAGGACTTAATTTGCCTTAAGACTCTATGTTTAGCTTAGTGTGAGGTGTGCTAAGAATATGTTTGAAATATAATGCTTGCAATTGCATTTTACATTTGCGGATCCCACGGTTCCCTAGGTGTAGGGATCCGTCTAGCACAATTTTGGGATCCGCCTATCTCGCTCGGCAGGGACCTTTACTAAAGGTATGCAATGATCTTGACAATGCATTATATCTCAAGGTTAGTCTAAAAGAGTTCTAATACTAAGATATCAAATGTAAGATGTTTTATTTCATGAAAGAAATTGGATTACATTGATAAAGCACGAATACAAGAGAATTGATCCTATTTTGGAATACTACTAGGTTCCTTGAGTGTTTTCGCTAGGAGGATCATTATGTGATTGATGAGTGTTGGTGGAATCAAGAATGAAGAAAGTCTTCATGAGAGATATGTTTAGCGGTTCCATCATCTTGTTCACAAGTACGTACAACGGACTTTGAAATTGAGGATGGAAGTGCATAACATTATGATAGAGGCGTGTCAAGAACATTCCATAAGGGATGAGTTTATTCTTGGAGCCTTGAAGATTTGCAATTCGCCTTGCGAAGAAGTAGGCGAGATTGTATGATTGTTGTGTTAGCAAACAGTACAACATGTGAGTACAACAAGCGGGAAGAATTTCTCGATTTTCCCTAAGGCTCCAAACATTTTCACGTAGGATGAGTGCAAGAGGCTTATACTCTTCTCGGATATCCCTTGTAAAGATAATATTTGGATCGGAGTAATATGGTCGAGGTTTGCATATTATGCGATTTAAATCTTCCGGAGAGGGTATGTGTGAACAATATGGACTATTTTCTTCACGAAAGTTGAAGAGAGAATCAAGAGACCAATCTTCGGTGAAGGCACATTGTCCATGATTAGGAATTCGGAGGATGTGAGCAAAATGCCCAAGGGTTAGAGTAAACTTTTGGTTTTTGATATAAAACCAAAGAGATAGAGAGCGATCCTCGTTACGAACGAGTTCGACTTGACGGAAGAATTCCATTATGAACCTTGGACATATCTTCTCGTTGATTTCAAGAAGACATTCTAGTCCTATGGCTCGGAAGGAGGTATTGATACCTTCTTGAATTGTAGAGAGGTGTCTGTCGTCCTTCGTGGAAGTGACGGTTTCGAGATTATTGAACCCACGGACATGATTGCGGTGTGTTGGGTTCGAGAGAGATGTTCGGAGTGTAGACGCTAGTGAGTGAAAAATCAAACTCATATTCATGCGTCATCGTTGAACCTATAGAAATGATAAATTAATAAAAGAGATGTTTGTGGTCAACCTATGATAATCTAATGTTTTACTAGATTTTTATTAACAATGGTATTTAACACTTTAACTTACTCAAGGTTTTGACTTTCTAGTGGATTATTATATTTAGAAAGATATTGGTTTTAATCTTGCATGAAGATTGTTTTCATGGGACGGATCCACGGTTCCTTTTCAAAAGGGATCCGGCTAGTATAACTTTCGGGATCCGTGGATCTGTAATGTGAAAGCAGTTTTGATAAAAACATAGGTTTCTGAGTTTTATACCACGAAGTGTTTTATCCTACATTTTTTAGCATGCATTCATGACTTCTAATGTATCACGAAACACATAAATCACAAGAAAATAAATAATAACAAAGATAACAAGATTATTAGTAATATTGCATTTCAATGCTAAGGATGATACAAAGGATTGGGTATATGATCCCAATGTAGATTAACAACACAAAGTAAATGTCTCCATATGTGAACTTCATCATAGGGAACACAAGTGCGATGAGTGTTAGGGCGATGAGCACGAGTGCGATGTAAACCATGTTGATGACGGATCTTCTTGGTTTCGGTTGAGATGGAATGAGAAGGAAGATGAAGTTTTTGAGTGAGAGGAAATTTTTGAAATTGGAAGATTTGAAAAAGTGAGGATTTGATAGAAAGGTCGACGATGGGAGTTTTTATAGGGAAGGAGGAATTTTTGAAATTCGTGTTTTTGTTTTATTGTTGGATTAAAAGAAAAACATAAGTTTTATATACCACGACTTTAGACGTGAGATAAGACACGTATGTAAGAAAAAGGCTTCCTAATGAAGCTTCATGTAAAACATGTAATTTGCACAAAAGATAATCATATAAATACCTAAATAGGTATACTTAATTGTCAAGCAAAGTAAAAAGAGAATCATATGTTTAGCGCACTTAGGAATGTCTTTACAAATCACACAGCAAATGTCACTTAGACTATTCTTTCTCCTTTGCGTTTAAGATACCTTCTTAAGGAAGGTATTATTGTTACCAAGCGACTCCTAAAGCTTGGTGGGTATGAGCTTGGACTAATCAACATGACAAGGAAGATTAGTGCAAACAAAAACAATATATAAAAAAATGTTGTTATCGAATCAACATCCAAACATATAGTTTTAAAAGACATGGTGTTTGTTTTTATGAAAAACCTTCTTTGTAGTTTTCAATTAACCATGGATCGTATTAAGTTTTTAAAGTACAATATACTTTAAGAAACTTGATAACGAAACTCTGATGCCTAGAAGGGGGGTTGAATAGTTTTACCAATTAAAACTTCTTTTAAACTATTTAGATCGACTTATGTCAATCTATTTGGTTGTGTGTGTTGGATGTTGATAAACAAGCATATAAAGATATGTAATGAAAAGATAAGAGTAAGAAGCACAAAACCACAACGCGAGTATTTATTGTGGTTCGCTACAAGGACACCTTCCTTGCCCAACTCCACTCCCCGAGTCACCTACTCGAGAGTTCGTAAACACTACACCAATCTCCTTATGGATGAGAAGCCTTCACAACGTCGCTTAACTTTTTTTCGGTACAAAGCTAAATACCGAGTTCTTTCACACCAAGGCGAACCACACCTAACACAACGTCGCCTACCCTTTATATAGTGCTAGGCTAACCACCGAGTTCTTTCACACCAAGGAGAACTAATCCTATCACAATGTCGCCTACCCTTTATTAGGTACTAGGCTAAGCACCTAGTTCCATTGCAATGGAGGAACTACTACCACACTACACCAACGACTAATCCCAAAGGAGATCTACTCCTTTACAACATCATCAAGGATATCAATATCCTTGGATCTAATACTAGTCTATCTTGTACATCGAAACACATCATATCGAATGTACATCTAAGGCACCTTTCACTAATTCCTTTGACTAGATCTACAAGACACCTTTCACTAATGTCTTGTGTCTTCACTTCTAAGCACCTTTCACTAATGCTTCTTTGTCTTGACTTCTAAGCACCTTTCACTAATGCTTCTTTGTCTTGAATTCTAAGCACCTACCACAGGTGCTTATCCTATAGACGATAGATACCCTTCACTAATATCTTCGTCTTGACACTTGAGACATCTTTCACTAATGTCTTCAACACTACACTTCTTTGAAGAAACAAAGGAATCATCAACAAGAAGACTTCGGTAGCCTTGATGATGAGGAAGCATGGCAACTCATGGACTTGAGCTTGCTCGACTTCAAAGGTGGTGATCTTGCCTTTAAGAGGAACCTAAAATATCACACAAAAACAAAACTACAAACATAGATCTCTTGGATCTAAGATTAGTGAGATTTAACTCAGGGGAGAAAGTGTGTTAGAAAGGGTGAGAAATAATGAAGAAATGGCTCACTATTTATAGAGGAAAAATCCTCTCGTTCCTGGATCCCACGGATCCCTTCCACAAGGATCCGTCTAGCGTTAAGCTAGGGATCCGTGGGACGCTCCTTTACCCATGGGTATTTTGGTTATGGGTCATGGGTCATGGGTTGAACCATGGATCTTTGGCTAGATACAATGTATCTTTGAGTGCAATGCACTTGGTCACTGGGTATGGGTTGATCCATGGGTTATGGATAGCATCCATGTATGATATAAGCATGATGTCATGCAATGGGTTATGGGTCAAGATCCATGGGTTATGGGCTTTGGGTTGTACCCACTACATTCAATGTATTTGCCCAATGGGTTGTGATACTTAAGTTTCTACCCATTTATATTACCCAATATACTACATACTAGTTATGTGTATATTTTATCCAAATATGTAAACACTAGTTGTTATACATATGTATTACTTAAATCATAAAATCACTTATACTTGTTTTAGTGTTTTATGTGAAAATGTGAATATGTTAGAAACTATTAGTTCAAACCATTTACGTATTTTATTTGTTTCGTTAATATGATTTTACGTTTGTTATCGACAAAACATTAGAAGATCGTAAAATATAAATAAACGTTTTTACGGCTTATTTGTATTAACAAAGTGTATTGCTAGTTGATGGTTTCGCACCAGCAGCCACAAGGTTTTTAAAGCCCGCGAGGTATATTAAGGTAACCATTACTTGAACCGTTTGGGGATTCTGTAGCTGCACTTGTGTTATTTGAATCTATGCCCGCAAGGTCTATTAAGGTAACCATTAGTCAGCATTCTTGCACGTGCAAAATTTGGCATTGATGGCCTATTTGTACTATTCGACTTCTATTGAGTGATTACCTTGAAACTCATATGTAAGATCTTCACAAACCACTAGACTACCATAACAAGAATCAAGCTTAGTTTTGAAAATATTTTCACGTGTGACAATACTATTTGTTCACCTGTGAAAACAAACCATGAGAAACGATTTCCAACCCGCATACTAGGTTAGCCTCGCGGTTCTTACTTAAAATGTAAAGGCCAATCAAGCTGCTTATCATTGTTCAGCACACCTCATTTTCACATGTGAAGATCAAACTATCTTCACATGTGAAGATAGGCTCATGTGAAGATCAGCCTATCTTCACATGTGAAGATCAGCCTATCTTCACATGTGAAGACAACTAACATTTCAGCGAACACTTGGTGTGCGTTGACAAACAACGAGAAAAAGACAAGTTCAACTTTCATTTTCTTCATCAAGTTTATATAATCATCTAAATTACTCATCAACATAACTCATAGCTAACATAAAACATATAAAGCACGATTTTTTTTATCTAGATCAAACATTCGAATAAACTTAATTCGCCTTGAAAATTCATTTCGAACAACTTGCTCACATGTGAAAATTAGATATTAAATCTCGAAAGACACATTCATCTAGATCTATCTCTTCAATTTGATCATCAGTTTCTAAAATATATAACAATTTATAAAATATATAGAAATAATGAATCAGAAGCTTAATTCACACTTACTATTATGTTGAAGATGACAATCGATGATTCTGGTGGTGGATAGTGGCGAACATAGTGGTTAAACAGTTAAAATCTTCACATGTGCAAAAAATAGGTGTGTAAATAAATCAAATAAATCAATTAACATATTCATGAGATAGTCAACGACGGAGTCAACGCCGGAGAAAAAGTTGTTAAACAGTTAAAAACTAAATCAAATTTAAACAGAAAAATATAAATTAGATAGCCAATACCGGAATCAATGCCGAATATAAAAAGAACGAGATGACGAAGATGACGGAGATGACGGCGGTGACAGAGATGCGGTGACGGAGATGCGGAGACGATGGAGATGAAGAAGATGACAGATATGGAGTTAATAGCAAGATCAGGTTTGCTATTTGAGTTTGTGTGTGTTTTGTGTGTGTGTGTGTTTACGTGTGAGAGAAGGAGAGAGAAAAAACCAGGATAAACTTTAGGGGTGTGAAAGCAAATGAAGATAATTCACTTAGACCCTAAAATTTAAATCCAATATTTACAATAATGCCATTCCGCCCAAAATCAGATTTACTTGATCCTACGGTCCAGATCTCTTCTCGCGTTCTCACAAAAAATTGACTTCTCATTTGAACGCTTGTCTATATATATATCTATATATATATCTATATTATGTATAACAGGAGGCATTTGGCATTAATGTCATCTCAATGCCACCTCAATGCCCAGTAATTGTTTTCATGCCACATAAGCATTTTTGTGCCAACTAATCAATTAAGTGTTAATTTTATTTTTTTTATTTTTTTTATTTTTTTATTTTTTTTTTTGTTAATTTTCGGATTTTTTTTAAGCCTTTTTGGAAATTGTTTATAAAAAAAGTCCCTTGCAAGGTTTGAACCTTGGTTATTTTGATGAATAACATGTGTGTTTGCCACTAAGGCAACATGATTTTTTGGAATATATGTTGCAAGTCCAAAATTATAAATCTATGCAAGGTAAACCTAAATAATAGATATACGGAAAAAATTATATAGGTTCATTCATAATATATCTTTTCTCAAAAACCCTAATATCCTTTTTTCCTCACAATCTCATCTAATGATCATGACTTTTAATTTTGTAGTTGATTTGGAAATTTTTTTTAAGCTATGGTTTGTGTGTTTCTTCATCAAAGGTTTGTAGGCTGGTATTAAGAGCAATGGCTACACGGAGCAATGCATGAGCATGGATATTTCACATGGGAAGCTCGAATGAAAGTTATAGCATGGGAAGCTCGAATGAAAGTTATAATGGTAAGTAAAAGCGTAAATAGTCTATATTCTTTGGGTGCTATTCATTTGTTCTTATGTGGAATTTTCATCAATAATCTCATGAAAAGAATTGTTTGCAATTTGCAGCCTTATGTGGAATTTTCATCAATAAGTTGACGTCTTCATGAAGGTATAACATAGTTAATGATCTCTAAGCAAACTTTTGTTAATATATTTGTATATGTGGGTCTTGATTTTTTTTCAGTTACATCATATGCCTTTTTGCATACTGTTAGTAAAGCATGTGTGTATATTTCTGATCCAGCAAATGGTTTTAAAACCATCACGTAAAAGGATACCACACAATACTAAATGTAAGTTCATTATATTTACATTTATACAAATTAGACAGTTTGAGATATATTTCTTTTACTAATGATGTTTAACATTAAAAATTTGTGCTAAATTGTAAACGATTATATGAGTTGTAAAGTTTACAAGTCTGACATTTTTTAACTCTTGGTGTGTAGATCGATTTTGATGATTTAGAAGATGTACATATTATAGTGAATAGGGGTGATGGTGATGATTCCAAAGAAGATGAAGGTGATAACACGGAGAGACACGAAGATTATGATTTGGATGATATTAATGACATGGAAACAAATGACGAGAAACCTGTACGCAAAGTAAGACAAGAAATTCGTGTGTCAAAAGACTGTGACAGCCCAACCATTGAAGAACAAGTATGTATAATAAGACTTTAATTGATTAGGATGTCTAAACATTTATCTCTTTACTTATTAGTACATTCTTGAATATATCGTATCTATTGAACTTAATGGCATTGATTTAGAGGCCGTCTCGGTCCTATCACATATTCATGACTCATACCCATACATCTTAGCAATGCCACTGACATTGTTCTTGAATATATTTACACGGCGATTATGATTTGGATTAGCTTATTTCTTAGCTTATGGGTTTAGATATAGGTATGCTAATCGTCACATATATAAAACCTTGAACCGACTTCCTTTTGGCGAAAATTCTATGAAACTATATGATATCACAATATGCATCTCTTCAAACACTTAACTTATGGCTATATACATTGAATGAATGTTTCCATTTATTTGTCCATATTAAAGGTGACTACGGTTGATTAGGTTATCCTTATTAGGCGAAATTGGAAGTGTCAGCATTTAGCCTTCGTGAATCCTAAGAAGCTATGCAGAAGTTTACTCCTATGTGAACCTATATCATTTATGCTTCTTAATGTTATCCACTCATTTTCTTTGCTTCAACAATAATGCATTTGTGTGTCTTTAGTTTCTATTTTAACTATCATCCTACATAAAACTAGATACCTATAGAAGTGCTATAACGACGTTATTTAACATTTCAGGATTGAAAGTAAACAATGGACAAGAGCATTAACAAGCCAAACAGGTTGAAACAAAGTTACCAATGGAGCTCTTTGGACACTCAATATTAATCTTTCTATATTGCACAACAACTACTTTCTGTTAGACTAATTTTTGACATTCTATTATTTTGATAGGTATAAATGGTCCTTTGCAAAGTGTACGTTGCTGTTTACAAGGCCACAACACTCGCACCCAGTAGTTTGGCACAGGCAGGATAATTTATAATTTCAACGACCTTTAAAGTGTTATATCCCAAATATTTGATTCGTTGTATCCTTTTAAGCGGCTCCTTATCTGTGGATTACTTATATTGAAAGACTAATAATTGTCACCATTTTAGGTATGCAACCACAAGCGGGAATAAATTCTAACAATTTGCATAAAAATAGCAACAGGATGCGGTTCACGTCTAGAGGTTATTCAAATGCTTATTTCTTATGTACTTTCAATAATCACATGGCAGTTACATTTACTCATTATTGTTTACCTTTTCCTTTCTTTCTCACAGGTCCTACAAACACATGTTAAAATTACACCTGCAGTTTGGGAGTAAATGCATATACGGTTTTGATTTCTAATGATTTGTCAGCTTTCGACAAGGGTAATCAAAAGATATATGTTACTGACGATCAAACATCGGGTTCGCTTCCAAGTTCAGTACCGGTTACAACTTTTACTAACGATATTATAGTTTTAATGCACAAGATGTGCAAATTCCTATAGTAGATGGCGCATTTTCCACGTTCATTAAAACATATTTTGGTCCACCTTCTTATACATCTACTGCTCATTCTTCGTCGCTCACATTACCAAATATTGGCAACCAATTTGGTAATTTCTTACTCTTTTAATTAATAGCTTTGTTTTGGGCTATTGTTGTTTCATTGTGTGACCAAAAAATCCTAATTCTGTATTCATAACATTGATTGTCATGAGCAGGATAAGTCGATGCTCTCTTCGAACCATCGATGGGTACAACATTTAGGCCCATAAATTTAGACTTTCGTCGGAGTACCATTTCAAATGATGTCATATTTGTTTATCCAATGAGGCTATGTCCCATCATCAATGTTCGCCGCTAGATGGTTCGTTTATAAACCATACCACTGCAGAAAGTGTCAGAGATGAAATACAACTACCAGCGATAAATGCAACGGCAGCAGGTCATAACAGTGAGTATTCTTATATTTTTATGCATGTGTTTACCACTAATATTTAGCTTTGTTATAGCCACACAACTGTACATTATACTTATATATGTCAATTATTTTTTTGTAACTACATTTGCAAGAGGGGGCAGCAGGACACGGCGATCACGTTTACCAACTGATCATAGACAAGATACACGTGCGGGTATTGTCTTACTTAATCAATTTAGTTTCAATAATAAAATTATGGAACCTATGTTCTTCTACCTATTTTTTACAATCCTTTTCCCGTTGTTTGCTTAGCAGAAACACACACTACAGATGTGGGAGGAGGGGATACAGGTGATTCGATTTCGTCCACTTTCGGGCCGGTTAGTTACTTCCATATAAATTATTCTTTGGTCTCATATTTGTCCTTTCAAAGCTCTATCACCTTCAAAAAAGCTCACACTTTCTACTCCCTCATCATAACATTCTCTTAAAAGCTGGTTTCTGTGTAGCCCAACTTGACCCATTCATAGGTAATGAGCAGAAAGGATAGACTGAATGTGATATTAAAAGTTTCAATATAAAAATTAAGCCTGATTATGTTGCAGGTGGTGCTTCAGTTTCTCTAACCGCCTTGGCTTCTGAGAGGTTCATAGCTGAGTAATTTTTTCTTTTACATTTGAACATAAATTTTTGGTGATCCCATTTTAGGCATTTTAATTATACATTTTTTTGATGCAGATATGGTGGAGGTATGAGTTCAGCGAAAGCTTCTTTGGAGAGTGACACAAGAGTAAACATTCTATATGACTATATCCCTAATTCGTGATCCTTAATTCAAGTTTTGTTAGGTATTAATCATTATGATTAACACACGAAGGTGTTGGCATTTGAAGTTGGTAGAAAACATGGAATCAGATACCTAGGTGGAGGGGAATGTGCAGATCGTTGTGGTGTAAGAAAAGAGTGCAAAGTATGACAGGAGCAACTGAATGAACTCCGATTTAAGTATACTATGAAGATATTGTTGTCAAACATCAACTACGTGAATCAGATTTTGAAGTTGAAGTGAAAGATTACAGGTTGTTGCCGTTACAAGAGATGCTTTAGAAGCTGATGCGTTTGTGACAGTATTGACCCGTGTAAAACAGATGCTTTAGGGTGTTTAGGTGTTAGGGTAGTTTTGGTTTTGGTTTAAGACATTAATAATAGGATGGTTTTGGTTTAGGTCAGTTTGTTTTTGTTTAAGTACTCGTGATTGGTTTTACGAGTAAGCTTCGAATATGTATCTATTTTGAGCTGCACAACAGTAGTAACTCTATAACTGGTGTGTAAGACTCTTTTTGGGTATCTATTTAAGAACCTTTATCAATATTAAGCAATTCTATTAATCTGATGTGTATATTTATTTGCTATTGTTATGACTTATCTGCACTTGAGTATTTTTTATATGGAATATGGTTTCTGTTTTTGTGACAGCTAGTAATGGAAATTGGTGCTTGAAAACCATCTGATATACATATATCAGTTGTATGATATGGTTATGCATAATGTATAAGTAAATGGGTGCTTGGATTTAAATTGTATAATGTATAATGCATCAGTTAAGTTAAATGTAATGTATAATGCACCAATTAAGTTAATGGGTGTTTGGGTTATTGTATATCGTATCAGTTGACTTTAATGTAAATTTTAATGGCATAGTAGTTAGAATATCAGTTAACTTAAGCTTATGAATATCAGTTAACTTAAAGAAAAAAGTAGCAAGATGATTGCAAAATACTTAGACAATGAAGTTTGCTGGCCCAAACAACCCCATTAACACATTACCAATAAAAACTTGATCAGAAGAACCCATTAGTATTTTCTGCTTCCAACGTTCAAATATTTCAATGGGTGTGGCTGAAATTTTTGTTTATTAGCTGCATACCTGTGTCAATACCTAACCTATTATATGACCGTTGATTTACTGAATTTAAATTACCAAGTGATGTGCATCGCCGAGGTTTGTTTATAAATATTGTCTATTCTTTGTTTCTTTTTAAACAAGTTCTTTCTAGAAATACGACCAATAAGCTTGGCCATCTTATACTGTATTCAACAATCTACTACATGAGTCGTTAATGGGCTGAAGGCAACCTTGAATCTAAATTTAATGAACAAACTGTTACCTGCTTGGTCGTGATTCCGATATAGGCAGTCAAATATGGCTCAACAGTTACATTCAAGCTTTCATTTTTATTTTTATCATTTAAAGTAATTTATAAATTATGTCAATTGTAGTTTCCAGGTTGTTATGATGAGATGATGTACCATGACCTTTTTTTTTTTTTTTTTTTTTTTTTTTTTTTTTTTAGGTTAAGTATGCCATAGAACTTGCAAGAGCTTTATCTTCAATGCTTGATTTACTCGATTTGAGTTATGACGAACCAACAGAAATGATTATCTGCACGGAATTATGATAATATGATACAGGAGATAAGAGAGAGTAGTAGTGCTTATATAAGTTGTATAACATTCGGCCCAAAAGACAAATAATTTGTATTAGAATTTACATCATATACTTTGTTTATAACTTATACTTCTTGACTTATTTTTTTCCAACAATTATTCATAAATGGGCGGGCCATGTAACTAAGATGCCGTTTTTCCTCATATATATTGGTATGTTTATAACTTATTTTTCCGTTAATTAATAATTTCCAACGATAATTATAAGTCATGCCCGCCATGGTGGGCTTCAAACTAGTATATATATATATATATATATATATATATATATATATATATATATATATATATATATATATATATATATATATATATAGGGAGGGTTAATGTGAGATCGAAGCTTAAAGTTGTAAAAATAAGATCAAATCTAAAAACCACTAAAACATTTATAAATAACAATTTTAGCAATCATACACAAAAAATTATATTTTAATACAAATTAACATTTTAGCAACTAATAACCAAATGATACATGAGTTTGGATGAGTGATACACGATACACATTACACTAATAAATATTCCAAAACACGATACATATAAAACCACGATACATTAAACTTCTAATCAAAGTGTATCACCTAGGTTTCGTAATTTTAAAAGAAATCTATCGAAACTTTAACAATTTTAGTTGTAGTAAATAAAAAATTATTTTTATTGTAAGGAGAGTATCTCTTGTCAAATTTTAGTTTGATCTCATTTTAACAACTTTAAGTATGATCTTATTTGATCTAGATTCTATATATATATATATATATATATATATATATATATATATATATATATATATATATATAGTTATGATCAAATAAGAAGAAAATTAAAATAAGAATGATAAGAAGAAACCACAAGACTCATTTCGGATGCACTGGCTCTGAAATAGATCGTCTCCTTAAATTCTCCTCCTATTTAAAATGTGTGGTAGAAATTCTTATTTTAGTTTTTCTTCATCTGGATCCTTCCATATATATATATATATATATATATATATATATATATATATATATATATATATATATTTATGTAGTAGGATCCATTGAGAAGTAAATTAAAATAAGTGGTGAGAAGTGACCAAAACCACATTTGAGATCTGACGACTGCATTTGATGCATTTATTCATATAGATGCAACATCTTGAGTTCGAAAGTTAATTTGATGTATAGATGGTGCAAATTGATTTTCGTGATTTCGACACGCGCGGAGGAACAAAAAACAAGAGAAATCGTGAAATCGTCCAATATCATATATGCATCGATTAAAAGCTGAAAACACACTATGGTCACGTTCAATGCGAACCATTCTTTTGTCATGTAAGCTTTCTGAGCCACTTTAGACCAATAAAAATTTAGTATTATTAAATATTTTATTTAATTAAAAAGAGTATAATAGTAAAAGCTTATATTTACTTTATTTTTAATTTTTTATTAAAAATGTTTTTTAATCCATAATTTTGGAGTTTTTTTTTTTTTTTTTTTACCAACATGCATGTTTTCAAAAAAATCTCAAGTGCATATATGTTTTTTTTCAACAGACATGCTTTTAAAAAAATCTGCATAAGTGTTTTTTCTAAATATAGTAAATCTAC
This sequence comes from Chrysanthemum lavandulifolium, assembly GCA_022545495.1. NCBI lineage: Eukaryota > Viridiplantae > Streptophyta > Magnoliopsida > Asterales > Asteraceae > Chrysanthemum > Chrysanthemum lavandulifolium. The sequence goes on along the minus strand of CM040243.1, from coordinate 83,670,076 downwards.
ATGTGTTTTTTGCATTTAGACGTCAAACTTATTTGCTTAAAATGATAATTGCATATACGTTTCAAGTGTACATTATTTGATTATCGAAGTTTATGACCAAAAATATAAAAATACACATGTAACCTCTAATAATTTATAACAAACCAGGAACACATATAATATACACAAAAGTTAATATTAAATAAAATACAATTAAAATACAAATGTATCTTGTTAAATATAGATATACACGTCATTCAAAAACATTTGTGCACTCTTCGCGGAACATATGTGCACGCTTCACTTTCTCATCAATTTTGTAAGAACATATGAGTACCCTTCCAAGAACATATGTGAACATTGTGCATTCTCGTCAAATTCATTAAAACATATGTGCACGCTTTTCAAAAACATATGTGCACATTGCACATTTGTTGTAAAGCACCCGATCTTGCTTTAAGTGCATATCAAAAATAGCATAATACATGATTAGTATAATTATGACGAAAGCAATAACACAACAGTCATTTCAACTAACTTCACGTCATAATACAAAATTTAGGAAGCCCCATTTTGTTTGAAATACTCTACTTTTAATTAGTCACGATCTATAAAGAACCAAACAGCAGCAAAACTTAAGTTACGGAGTATTAATTATAAGATCATCTTTTAATTTGTCACAGTTAGTAATTTAGCACCAAAGGAAGTCCTATTTAATTATAATCTTTTAAATTATCACAATTTAATACCAAACCACCATTTTGTTAGAAAACAAGAAGCATTAACAAAAGAAGCTAAATGGGGCTAACTTAAGTAAATCTTCATATCATATCAGTGACACCCTATTTGGTTTCAAATACTTTTATTCAGTCAACAAAATCATTACAGTAACAATTATTTTTTCAAATCAAAACCATATTCTTTTAGATCGAAACTAAACTAAAAAAAAATCTACCTATATTATAAAAGAAAGACTCGTTTTTACTGTGTAGCCTCGAGGAAATGACACTTCAGCAATCAATAGTTACCTACTGTTACCTCTTTGAATAAGCCATATATATCTCTCTTCCTTCTTGTCATTTCTTTTTACTAGCTTGTTCTCTGTCCATTTCTTTCTTTCTCAAGTTACAGTGGAAAAAACAGAGCATGCTGGATCTTACAAAAGGTTATTGCTTTCCATATTCTTTTTAGTTTTTTCCATATTCTTTTTATTTTGGTATTCTTGAGAATCTAATTTTTTTTTATGATACAAATATGTTGTTTCGTAAGATATATTGGCTGTGTTTTGAATAAATCATGTAACTTAATTTGCTGGTGAATTATCCAAGAGATGGTGTCTTTCATGCAACTAGACAAAGAAAACTAAAAGATAGAAGCTAAATTGATAAACACATCTCTTACCAGCATAAATGGTAATTAATGTACATGAAAATCAACACTCAGTAAGGGAACATAATACTAAAAAATATATAGTGATAATTCAAAATGAGGATTCATAATTGTGTATAATATTTTTTTCATTGTATATATATTACATAAATCTGTAAATAATAGAGATGATATGATGGAGTTGGTTGTGTAATAGGAGTATAGGACTATAGAGGCATGGTAGACAATGTGGTAGATTGATATATGTCGGAGAAATAGAAATGATATGATGGAGCTTTGTGGATTGGTATGCATGGGAGGTATGGCACTAAAGCAAATGGGTAACAAATTGACACATACTAAAAGGTGAAATCTATTTCACTTCTATAGATACATAAAAAGTATCAACCTAACAATAAAAACTGTTATAGGTTCATTTGATTAATAAGGCTTATTACGGGTTCTTTTACTTTCAATGAGTCACCGATTTCTATAAGTACAAAAATTAATATTCAAAAGTCTAATGTAACTAAAAGCCAAACACATTGTGTTACAGATCAAATTAATAATTTCAGCAAGTTTAATAAACAATTAGTGAGTTAAATCTCTAGAATATAGTAGTTTGAAATCACGGCTATGAATTATTGTAGTTTACAAAGATGTTAACAATGAAATATTTTGTTCACTCAAAGATTGAGGTATTTTTCTTTTAATGTACAAAAGGTTTGCATGAAAACAATACTGTAATAAAATTATACACCAGATTTGTCAAATGATGTCTTTGGCCATGTATTTAAGTTGAGATTTCTTTTGAACATACTCAAGTTGAAATTCGATGGTGTAAAATTCTTGTATACCCTAGAATTTACCGATTAAAATTATTCACTCAAGAAAAGAAGGGGTGATGTTTGCGATTGAATTATGCATTCATTAGTGATGATAATTGATTTCCTACAAATTACAAATTCTTTAATAAGCATGACACAATTTTTTAGCCACCATGAATTACTCATCGTTATTTCAAGCCATGCCCACTAAATTTCAACACATCACTTCACTCTTCATCATCAAGCTTATTTAAGCCAAAAATGTCTCTAACTCTTACATCATCAAAATTTTAAATACCATGGGCCGTGCTTAAGTACAGCCTAAATAACTTCCTAGTATTATTTATAAATAAATGCAACAAACGTGCAATGTGCACGCACATACGATCCATCTTGTAATTTTAAAATCTAGAAGGGCCAAACATAAAAGTAATCAAAAACCCAAGAACTTATTTGCAACTTCCCTCTTTTTTATTCATCCATCAAAAGCCCTAGACCCTCTTCTTCTTCCCCAAAAAGCCAACAACAACAAGAAGATGAGAATTACATCACTTGATGGTGAAAATGATGAAGACATAGCATATGATAACGAAGTTGACGACGAAGATGATGATGAAGAAGAAGATGAAGTTCCTGTTACTTTAGGATTTGTCGAAAAACCCAAACATGATTGGTCTCTTTGTCGGCACTTGTTTCCTAGTAAAGCTGGTGGCACTCCTGTATGTTTTCATTTTCATTTTCATTTTAGTGGGTGCTTGTTTAAGCTTATGTGTGGGCTTATTAGCTTATTTGATTTTGGCATAAGCCCCAGTTTTCTTGCTTATTTTGAGACTTATATGCTTATATAATTTTATTATATAAATCTCAAAATAAGCTTGAAAATTGGGGTTTATGAAATAAAAGCCGAAATCAAATAAGCTAGTAAGTCCACATTTAAGCTTAAACAAACACCCCCTTTATTTATTTATTATGTTTGTAACAACCCGTCCCACATCGCTAGGAGATAACACATTTAGTATCTTTCTGCCCTGGTTTTTAGTTGAACACCGGGGTAGTACATTGCTTTTGGCTTTAGGGGGCGTTACAATGTTATTAGTTGTTTGTGGAAGTAACTTGGTGGTTATTTATGACAGGCTTGGTTGGATCCGGTTAATTTACCTACTGGTAATTCGTGTTTGTGTGACATATGTGGCGAACCGCTTCGATTCTTGCTTCAGGTATATTTGACACTTGTGATAATACAAATTGTAATTATATAAGGATTTTACTGTGAAATGATTCCTAAATAGTCCTTTAATCGAAGAAGTATGCAATATTGCAATCCCAAACACTCTGTTGCTTATTCGAAAAGGTATAAACACTAAATTTAAGCTGGTTCGTACATGCTTATTTTCGATCAGATAAACAATTTTAAAATAAGCAATCTCGGTCACTTGTTTGCTTATTTTTGTAGGGTATAAGCACTTTAAGTTAATCAGGCTGGCACGTGATTATTTTTTAAGCAGATAAGTAGTTAAAAGATAAGCAGTCCCAGATGCAGCTTTAAATTTGCACCCACTTAAAATTTGAGAATTTCATGTCTAATTTATCACATAGTCCGAATCAGTTTCAGTATACCAAACGCTAGAAATAATTTTTGACTTGAAACAGTAATCTGATAGTTACCTTCAAATTGCATTGCTGACGCCCTCTTAGCGCATAGTGAATGTGTTTGTATGGTGTGGGAAAGCTTGTAATTTCATCTGCTTCAATCGAATCCTGGGTTAAGCTAAATAGGTAACTAGGTCCATTTTGTCGGTCCCTAGTAATCAGTAAATAGGGATATCAGTATGCTTATTTGTTATAATGATTAATTAGTTATACATTCGTACCAATTTTATACAAATTGGGTGAATACCTGAGACTTCTATCAAAATAATCTTACTAAGCATTTATTGTATAGGCTTATGCACCTCTCTCAGATAAGGATTCAACATTCCATAGGACCTTATTTGTATTCATGTGCACGTCAATGTCATGCCTGCTCCGAGACCAACATGAGCAATGGAAACACCACCCAGAAAAGGGATCCCGGAGGTATTTTTAGATGTTGTATTCTGTATTCTGTATGTAACTTTCTCTTGTCTTAAGATGTTGGATCACTTTCATATCCACTTTTAAATTATACTCCTCCTTTGTTTGACCAGCATTAAGGTCTTCCGTGGTCAACTTCCCCGTAACAATCAGTTTTACTCCAGTGAAGCACCGAAAAACGATGGCAGTGACAAGCCTTTAGGAACAGCAGGTTTGGAACTTTCTAATCGTTACCTAATTCAAGATATGGCCAAATGGGCGGGTTTAATAATGGGTCAAAACGGGTTAACTTTTTGGTACAAGGCCAACCGAGTCTTTCAGATTGGGTTGACCTTAAACACTTTATTGATGTTTATTGTTAGTGTTTCAAAGAGGAATATTATACCATTTCAATTATTGTTAACTATTTTCACTTTAAATGTGTGTTTTTTGTAGCTTCGCTGTGTAGTTGGTGTGGTACATGGAAAGGAGATAAAGTTTGTAGTAACTGCAAAAGGGCACGTTACTGTTCCAAGAAGCACCAGGTTGTTATATGCTATTATCTGCTTCCAGTATACCTGAATTTTTGTTTTATCATTCGTTAATTCAGTTTCCTCCTTTTGAACATCCTTTAGGCTATTCACTGGAGCTCAGCTCATAAAGTCCAATGTAGAACCATAGATGCACTTCAGGAATCAAGTTCCAGACCGACCAACTCGTCAGAGGATATACCAAAAGGCTAGTATTCTTTTCTTTTCCTTTTTTTTTTTTTTTTTTTGAGGTACATTTTGCATATTAGCAATTTCATTATGTAATGCGTTCGGTATGTTATTTATTTTAAAACAGCTGGAAGCAACGTTACATGGCCAGAATATGAGATCATCAATGAGGATGAATCCGAATTTGACACTGAAATACCTAACAGCAATGCGTATGGGAAGGCATTACCTACTGCCAACGAGGTATAAAGTGTTCCTTTTAATGCCATGTTGTATGCATATGATTTAATTCTTACAAATTTCTATATCTTGATGGTTAAAGGATGAAGGTGATGCAAAATGTTGGGCGTCTTTTCAAAAAAGAATAGCCCGGGCTCCAGAACAAGTGTTAAGGTGATTTTTTTGTAACCTTTTATGTTTACGTTGAACATATGAAGTCACCGTTGAAATTTTGTTTACATATCAATTGAGAATAAATGTGGTAGTACTCACTGAAGATCTAAACTGAATTACAAATCCATGTATAACTATAAAAAAAGCTTTTTCATAAGTGAGTGGGTTGGGTAATGGGTCTAAATGGGTTGGTGTGAAAAAAGGTTATCTTGTATGGGTTGGGTTGGTTTGACCCGAAACAGTTTCTCTCCAAATGTGTTTTTTTTTTTTTTTGTATGGGTTGAGTACCTGCAGCATTAACCAACAAGTATTGTGCCAGATTACAAATAATTTTAATGGGGTTATTCAAGAATAGAATGATTTAGGAGGTTTTATGCATTAAGCATACACTTTTGGCAAACTTTCACCAATGTAACCTATTTAACCCATTCTTGTTAGTAATTCTAATATAGACAGTCATAGGTAGATACACTAACCGATTATAACAGTTTATCATGAAAATACCACCGCTTTTGGAGCTAAGAAGCTGACGCCAAGGAATAATGATATACAATATGACATTGAAGATATCTATGTGGGTTTGTTTATCTCTTGTTGGTTAATGCTGCAGGTACTCTAGGCACGAGCTAGCTAACCCGTTGTGGCCCATGTTAAGTGGTCAGCCATCAAAAGCGGATATACCTAAATGCACTTCCTGTGGCAGCCCTCGTGCTTTTGAATTTCAGGTTTCGTTTTCTTTTATTCACATTTTGTATTTGTATACTTTTATCACTCTCACAATCTCATATGAAAATCTATATCTTGTGCAGATTCTGCCGCAGTTGCTTTACTACTTTGATGTTAAAAATGAATACAACTCCCTTGATTGGGCAACCATTGTTGTGTATACATGTGAGGCTTCTTGTGATGGAAGTTTGGCATATCAAGAAGAATTTGCTTGGGTTCAACTCACCTCTCAGTCAAGATGACTTATCGATTTTTAGTTATGTCCGTTGTTTATTACCTTTTATACTGTCATGTAAACTCAGTCCATTTGTTGTTAATCTACTGTTTTACGTTTCAATTTTGAAAAATCGACACTGGCTTTTCCAAAGATAAAGATGGTGTCGTGTTTACCTTTTCGTGTGGAATAGATTACAAAGATTTTCCTATAGTATGTCTTTTCATTTCAATATCATGGTAAAGCAAAGTCAAGGTACAAAAGATTTATATTGCACTGTAAGTTCGAGATAAAAATATACTACGTATAAAAGAAAAGAGACTGTAAGAAATGCTGCAGAATTTACTTGTGTTTTTTAACTTTTCAAAAAATTTAAAATACAAGCTTTTGTTTGTTTATCAGACATATTTTATAAAAGAGTTTAATAATATTGCTGTTCATGATTTTTATTTCATGTAATTAATAAATCTTCATTATTTAACTCCTGCTCTATTTACTTCATCTTCCATTACTTTTACGTTTTGTCATAGTTAAAAAGACATTTTACATTGGTTTCATATCTTTACTACTTATAAAGAGTTTTTCAAAACTTTGACTATTTAAATTATGTCTTTTCTTCATCATTTTTAGATTTGACAACTTTTCAAAAATGCACGCTATATAAATTTATAAAAAGGGTTTTGCTAAACAATCCTCACCGGGCTAGGGTTGAGCAAATCCACCCGAAAACCGACCCGAACCGACAAACTGACCGTAATCGAACCAACCGACCTTATTCGGTTTGGTTTTGGTTTTATATATTTTTATGAGTAATGCTATTTAGACCTAAAACACAAACCTAATTATAAGCCTAATGCATAAATCACTTGTACAATTGCATTAAGTATTTTCTCTCTCTAAATTCCCACCAATCATTTTTTCAAATCAACCAATCAAATCATTAGGTTTATTTGTAGGTTTCATTAGTAGGCACAACAATCATTTTTCTATTTTTATTGGTTTCGGTTCGATTCGGTTTGTGTTGGTTTTTTCGGTTCGATAGCTAACCGACCCGAACCGAGTTATTCGGCTCGGTTACGGTTTTGATATGTGTTTCTCGATTCAAATTTTTTCCTTTGTCGGTTTTCGAGTCAGGTCGGTTTTGTCGGTTCTAGTCGTTTTTGCCCCGGTGCTCACCCCTAGAAATAAAAGGGTAGCATTCACTGACCTATGCTTAAGGCATATTAAATAATATGTTCTTCCATACTTAAAGTAGTTATGCATTTAAATATATGTCATTTTTCATTATACAAAATCCAAATTTTCTTTTTTATTCATATTAATTACGTATTTCCTTAAGCAATGCTCAATGCGCATTGTTTAACAAACCTTTAAGAAAACACACGCTTTGTATTTCAAGAAACACACGTTTTGCATCAAGGGTCGAACCAGAATCATGATTTTTCCGCAAATATAATTATTCTTGCTATACACTGTCGTCGGCTTCATGCAGCTTATTCGTCCTGGTTAAAAATAATTTATAAGTGTTATCAATTTTTTCATTGAATAGTTGAATGGATATGACAATGGGTTGGATATAACAGGCCCGGGACAGTGTGGCCTACAGGCACTGGACCAAAAAATGACTACACAGTACACACGTTGGGCCTTGTTATTTTGCAGTTTCCACATGTTACATGTTTGTTTATCAAAATGTTTATAGATAATGTAAAATTGTAAATAGTTGAAAACAAATAAAAACTAGATGACAAGATTAGTTTTCGAAGTAGCAACTGAGCCATACAGAAAGTTATGCTTATAAGTTATAACTTGATGAAATCATGGCATGATATCGTAATTTATCTTCGTCATATTGGTCACGAGACATGTCGAGGAAAATCATATAGACGATGAGTTAGTTCCTTTCATATCTATTTCATCTTACTATTTTGTAATACTCGAATAGAAATTAATGTAAAAAATTTCATTGATAAGCTGGAAATTCTGATGTGTGTGTATGATTTGACACTTTTTCAAAAATTACAAGATTCTGTAGGTACATTATCACCGACTAGAGTTTGTTGAAAGTAGCATTATTTTAGATTTGTAATGTACCATATTTAGATTTTGAAGGTCAGTGATATTGTATGGGAGAAAGAATCACATCCAAAAATGTGAGTAAGAAGGAATATTTTTTATCATACAAGTAGACAACGAATGTTATGGTCAGAATATATAAACAAGTTTCCAATCATATTGCTTGTGATCTTTTTCCACCATAAGTCACCATGTGACGCATACCCCATTTTAGGAAGTTATGTCTCCAGTTGATCTGTCGATTGCCAAGAAACATGGGTTTTAGACATTTGCGTTTAGTTGAAGAAAAAAAATCACATTTTTTATCTCTAAAGTTGTACTATCTTGAAGGGAATTTTTATCCACACGTAATAGTTGAAAATCTGAAAATGCGTTTAGTTTATTAAAAAAGAAAAAGAAGGTGAATGGTAGGTTTTGGGTTACAAGGAAAACACTAAAAAAGTGTTTTCTAGTTTTACTTGTTAAGTTAATAATTAGGAATGTTTTGTTTTTTTTAAGAACTTTTGAAATAAAGTTATTTGAATGCGGTTTATGTTTTTCTTGTTTTGTAAAAGGTATTTTGTGAAGAATTTGAGTGGTTTCTTAATTTCTTCACAAAATAATAATAATACAACTTTTTAGTCGACTACAATAATGATATAACAATCGTGATATGACAACGATGCCAGTTAAAGAAACAAGACAAAGAAGTTAAAAAAACAAATGTAAATAAAATAAAAGAAAATTAGGTGCCAACTTGCTAGAACAACATTTTGTTTTTTACTGTCTATAAGAAAATTTGTGTTGTCAATTCGTAAAGATGCCTTAGTTTGACTCCAAAAAAACATAAGCAGCTGAAATAAGCTTATCCTTCTAATATTCTCTTCTCCAAAAAATAATAAGTATGAAATAAGCAGGTGTAAACTGCATTTCAAAACAACTTATCGCAGGCAAAGTGTGCGCCCCTAACTTTTTCATATAAGCAACCACAACTTGTTTTCATTACCAACTATCGATGATGGGATCAAATAATCGCTTTTCATACACAATTTGAGGCTAGTTTTGGTACATCTATTCTTGTGGTGCAAATATTTATATAATAGAAAGTTTTGGCGAAATAAATTATCGGCTCAATCTCAACCTATTTAATCTCTTAGTCCAGTAGTTGATTCCCACAAAGACTGATGTGCGATCTAGGCCTAGTTTTTATGGTGTGCGGTGCACCACCACTACCTCACATTTGACGCGTGGAACACCATAGAAGGCATCCTACCTCCACCTCACCCATTCTTGTATCCTTGATGGTTGGGTGTATAGAATTGTGAAAGGTTTATGATTTCATTATTGAAAATCCGTACAAAATGAGAAGCGGGAAGGAGTATTAAAGAAACTCCTAATCGTTACAACTGAATTACAAAATATTTACATATCAAGTCCCTATACTTTCTAACTAGTATAACTAGGTCCTTGTACTTCAATATCATCCCCTCAAGTTGGAGAATCTGAAATTCCCAACTTGTCAGTAAGAAAGGAATGCTAAACTTTTCCCAGTGCTTTTGTCATTATGTCTGCAAGTTGTAAATGTGAAGGGATGTAAGTTATTTGCGAAAACCATCTTGGACCTTATCCTCGTGAAATGACAATCTATTTCCAACTGCTTTGGTTCATCATGAAAGCATGAGTTAGCGACAATTTGTTGAGCAGACTTTGTTGTCACAAAAGAGAGTAACTGGAAGCTTCACTTTGATATGCGGTCTTGGGTAAGTAACTTAACCAAAGCAACTCATATGTTGTAGCGATCATTGCTCTATACTCTACTTGATGGAGGATCTACTAACGAAGAGTCGCTTTTAGTTTTCCATGAGACCAATGAGTAACCAAGAAAGATACAATAACCGGTTGGTGATCTTAGTCATTAGGCATGATGTCCAATCTGCATCTGTGAAACCTGTAATCTGCAAGTGTGGTTGCATGGGATAAAATAGACCTTTTGACACTATCCTTTTCAAGTACTTTAACAATTGCATAGCAGCCTGCATATGAACATCCTTAGGAGCTTAAACAAATTGACTTAAGTGTTGAACTGCATATGATATATATGGTCTTGTCATGGTTAAGTAGAGTAATATGCCCACCAACTTTCTAAAAGCACTAGGATCATTCAATGGTGTGCCCTTTTCCAATGACAATTTCAGTTCAGTAGGTAAAGGGAATTCAAATGGTTTAGCAGCTGTAAGACCAATATCAGATAGTAAATCCACAATGCACTTCCTCTTATTCAAGCGAGTACCAGTTGGTGTGCAACAAATCTCAATTCCCAAAAATTATTTTGCTAACCCTAAATCCTTAATGGTGAATTTCTTGTCAAGTGCTTGCTTCAAATGAACTATCTCAGCTTCTGAATCACCAGTGATCAATATATCATCAACATAGACTAATGTTGCGGTGAAGGTATTCTCGTGTCTGCTCTACAAACAAGGAATAGTCATGTTTAGATTGAACATAGCTCAAACCAAACAAAATTTAGTAAGTTCATGATTCCATTGCCTTGAAGCTTGTTTAAGCCCAAATAGTGACATGTTTAACTTGCACCTATCCCGTGCGACTTTATCATAACCTTGAGGTGGCAAAGCATGTAAATCTCTTCATCAATGTACCCGTGTAGAAAGGCATTGTTTACATCAAGCTGGTGTAATGACCATTGTTTGGCTGTAGCTAAGGCAATTAAAACCCTTATTGTAGCTAATTTTGCAACTGGTGAAAAGGTATGCTTATAATTCAAGCTCTCTTGTTGGTTAAAACCTCTTACAACCAGTCTTGCTTTCTTCTTTTTCACTGATCCATCAGACTTATACTTAGTTTTAAATACATATTTTGAAGTAATTAGTTTATGACCAGGAGGTAAAGTTACTGATCCATGGATCTTGACTTCAGTCATTATCTCTTTATTCATTGCTTCTTTCTAACCATCATCTGTTTTTGCTTCATCATAACTAGTTAGATCTTTAACAGCCAATACATTTGCTAGAAAAGCAATGTGACATTGATTAATGCCTTTGAAATCATTAGGACCAAAAAAAGGATATTTGACAGTAGTCATTGCATCGGCTCTTTGTGGTGTAACAAATGCCTTAAGCCAACTTGGTTTAGCAGACTGTCTGGTTGATCTCCTAGTATGTGGGGCTCATTATTCCTTTGAACATTTGATGAGGGTATTTGGGTAGGTACATTTAGATCTCGTGGATTATGTGTTGTAGGTTCAGTGCATTTGGATCCGTGGATTATGCATTGTAGGTTCGGTGTATTTGGGTCCGGTGTTAAAGGGTGTTTGCAAAGGAGATATCTACTCATCAAAAGGTAAATCAACAAATGTGGGCATGCTAGGAGTATTGGTGAAAGGTATAGAAATGACTTTCTTAAAGGGAAAACCTTTTCATCAAACACAACATCCTCGCTTAAAAATACTTCCTTAGTCATCATATTGTACATCTTATACCCTTTGATTACGTGGATAGCCTAACAAAACACATTTGATCCTCTATTATCAAACTTATATTTAGGAGGTTTTGTCATCTTGATAACCCAAGCATCCAATAACTCTCAAATTGGCGATCGGTGATTTGTTGTGCATAACTTCATAGGAGAATTCCAACTCGGCTTTTCATAGGCATCTTATTAATGAGGTATGTGGCTGCTAAAGCACAATCACCCCATAACTGAATGGTAGATTAGCATGAAGCCTAACTGACCTTGCAGTGTCTAAAAAATGTCTGTGTTTTCTTTCTACAACTCCATTTTGTTGTGGAGCATATGTTATAGACTTATGATGTAAAATTCCTTTAAGCTGAAACAATGCACTACATTCACTATTGACAATCTCAGTCCCATTATCAGACCTAATGAGCTTTGGTTTAGCTTGAAAGTGAGTTTCTATGTAAGCCAAGAAGGAATTAATTATTGCAGGGATTTGACTTTTGGTACGAACCAAATATGTCCATGTAGCCCTTGTGTGGTCATTCACAATAGTGAAGAAATAATGAGCTCCATTTAAAGTTGGTTTCTTATAAGGACCCCATAAATCCATATGTATCAATTCAAAGGCTATTGCAGACTTAGATTTACTCAACTAGAAAGGCAACTTATGGCTTTTAGATAGCATACAACATTCACATGAAAAAAAATCAAAACCATTTATTCACAAACAGGAATATGAAGTAATTTTGATATAGAAGTGTGACCAAGCCTAGCATGAAATGTATGTACATCAACAGATTGTTTGTACACAGAATTACTAAAAGCATTTTTATTGAAATAAATAGTAGGAAAGGAATTTTTGTGAGAATTTTTGAATTCAGAAACACTATTAGAAAATGTAGCTATGTCAGTAGTTGGTTTGCAGATATAGAGGCATCTTGAACCTTTACCAACAGCTACAATCTCTTTAGTTGTAGGGTCCAGAAACATGAAATCATTGGGATAAAAGGGAGCAGTGAGGTTGTTTGTTGAATCAATTTTCAAACTGAGTATATTTAGTTGGAATTCAGGAACATAAAATACATATATGAGAATCAAATTGGGTGTCAATTGTACTTCACCAACTATGGTATCAGTTTTGAAAGTACCATATGGTAAATTAACAATTATTTTTGTTTTTGTAAGGGTTTTGGTTGAGATAAACAAACTTTTTTTTGTGTGTGTCATATGATCAGAAGCTCTTGTATCATTGATCCAGTCTAACTTAATGTATGTACAAGGATTACAAAACTGGGCAAAAGAAGCAGTGAAAAGGCACATTATACCTGGATGAGAGGTACTAGCATAATTTCTCTCCTCCACACCATTTTTCCCTTTGAACATTTTCATCATTTCTTGACACACAGTTGCAACTAACTTCTAATCCACACCACCATTTTGACCAAGTCCAACCTCATTTTCACTACCCATATCAAAAGGAGACTCCCCATGAAAATGCTCATCAAAACCAGAATTGACATGGGCTGCAAGCTTACCAAAGTTCTTTGCCTTTTTCCCTTTATACCAATCAAGATACCCAATCTTTTCAAAACATTGTTCCATAATATGACCCTCTTGATTACAATGAGTACACAAAATTTTCACTTCATTCCTTAAATCACTTATATTGTTCTTAACATCTCTTTTCACAAAATGTCCTCTTTGTTGTTCATGTTAGCAAAAAAGCGGTTGGTTCAAACACATGATTAGTGACTTGTTTCTTTTCAATCATTGAACAATGTAAAGCCTTATTCATACTAGGTAATGGATCCATTGCCAAGATTTGACTTCCGACATACTTATATCCATCACTCAATTTCAACGAGAATTGAATAATCTTTGAATTGCTATCTCTTTCAACAAATTTCTCAATGCCAGCACAAGTACATTCCAACATTTTACCACAGTTACAAGTAGGCATACCATTAATATTTTGCAATTCATCCCAACATTTCTTAAGTTTGTTAAAATATGCAGCATTTGTGAGATTACCTTGAGTTATCTAACTTAATTCCCTCTCCAATTGATAGATCAGTGGACCATTACTCTGCCCATATCTCTCTGCAATTTCTTTCCACAGTTCACAAGCATATTGGGAATAAAGAAATGCATCTGACAACTTATTGACCATGAAATTGAGAATCTAACATGTAACCATGTAATTACACCTTATCCATCTTTGTAAATCCACATCATCTGCGCTAGGCTTACTGCAAGAACCATCAATGAATCCCAACTCTAATTTTGCACCCAAAGCCATTTTAACATTTCTGCTCTAACCATGAAAATTAGAACCTTGAATTGTGTATTTGTTAACGCCATGCCTGGGTGATCAGAACTTGCAATGAAAAGAGGATCATTAACAGTATTAGCAACATTTTGGGTATGTGTAACTGGTGGTGGTGGTGGAATCGCCATTGATGACGTCAACAATCAAGAAAGCTTCAAAAACGAATTTTTAATTGAATTAATTGTGTAACAAACTCAATTGACCATTAAAATCAATCAAGAACACGATTCAATACAAAAAGAATCCAGATCCTTAAGATCGATTCACAATCATCAAGTTTTGAAGTGTAATTTGGGAATTTTTGATAGGGTTTAGGGTTTTATGATCGAGCTCAAGTCTCTGATACCATATAGAATTGTGAAAGGTTTATGATTTCATTATTGAAAATCAGTACAAAATGAGAAGCGAGAAGGAGTATTTAAAGAAACTCCTAACCGTTACAACTGAAATACAAAATATTTACATATCAAGTCCTTATACTTTCTAACTAGTATAACTAGGTCCTGTACTTCAATAGGGTGACCACCTTTATCCAAGAAATTGTGGGCTTTCATGAATGTTTTTATTATTATTTATTTTGTTTGTGAGCGTGTGTAAGTTATGTTTATATAAAGTGAGGTATTTTTATATTTTTTGTTAGGTGATGATCATAGAAGGTAAAAGGTGACGTGTTTGATGGTGTGTTCGGGGACAGAACCAGGGTGGGTCCCGGGACACCCATAAAATTTTGCACCGTAGTATTAATTTTTGCAAAAAGAAAACTTTGATTTATCCTAAATGTATATGGTCCAGAAAAATAGTGTTCCTCATTTTGTATAATTTTTTTGTAAATACACTTTATCAAATTGTGTTCTGATTTGATATTTTAAATGATAATGTGAGGCTGACGTGAAGTTGATGTAACAAACTAACAATAACCACATAAACTAGTCTCATATAAAAGGTTGGCATCATATCCAAATAAATATCAGGTTAAGATTACATGTGGAACCAACTTTTCACGATGTAATCACTTTCAAACACAGTCAAACTTTTGGCCTTTACGTAATTGTTAATTTACCAATGAAACAACCATAAATCTGTTTACTAGAAGTAGCTGATTGCCAGTAACATAAATTTGTTTTTGCAAACCCATTTAAAGCAACCGTGGTCCATCATTCCAACAAATTGGTCATATCTGACATATAAACACATGTTTGCTGTCTTTTTTATGTTTTACCTTAAATGATTATACATTATAGTACTTTTAACTTAACCAAAAACACCAACAGTTTAGGACAGTTAAAAAAAGAAACATTGTAACTGCATATATAGCTAGAGATATAAAACAAGACCACCTTATAACTTAAAAAACTTTTATGCAAGTTTGTCTAAACATTTAACAACCTTCAATTCGAAACCCAATAATGAAATTTACATTCGAATGATATGATGCAAGTCGAGACTCGAAAATAACATGATGAAGAATAATAAAAGAGAGCGATAAGAAAAGAAAGCCGCTACAAAACTTTTCTTACACATGAAATGATAATAACCGAAAACAAAGGCTGTACACAAACCAGACCTCCACCGGGCGAAAGAATGATCAGCAGAACACGCTCATGCTCGTTCTACCAACAAATGATACGGGTTTATAATTTTCAATCTCTTTTTATATCATAGAACGTCAATAAGATTATACGATTTTGGTGATGACACTGAAAAGCATACTGAAGAATTTAAGGGTATTGTCTGCAGTTCAAGACATGGTATGGGAGACACGTTTTCGGAAGCACCCGATACGTTTGAACACTCCCAAGGTGACGATGAACCCGCAAGTTCTGCGTTCAACGTAAGGGAAATATTCGAAAGGCAAATTGAAGTAAATGGAGATTCGGGAATACCATGAAAATTCCCGGCAGTTGTTATATTCATCCCAACCATGTTCTTAAACGTGATCCGTTCAACGACCGGTAACGCTTCAGGGTCGTATTTATCATCGGGGTGAGAAGTACATTCACCGGTTAACTTAATCGCCAGCATAACGTTTTTGAAGTTGATGTCTGATATAAATACGTCTTTGATATAACCGCCTCTGCCTTTTGATGTTAAAAGCGCGATTCCAGTCATGGAATCATGTAATGATATGTTTTCCACGAGTACTTGTGAGATGCCACCAGACATTTCGCTACCAAGGGCCAAAGCCGAGCCAGTAGATGACTGAAGACGAACCCCTTTTATGTGCACGTTTGTAGTTGGTATGCCGTATTTAATTCCGTACTCGTCCCAACCACTTTTTAACGATATTGCATCATATCCCATACTAATATTGCTATTCTCGATGCAAACACTGTCCGAAGAATCTGAACATCACAATAAACAATAAAATTAAAGCAAGTTTTTTTTTTTTGAATATTGGTTTGTAATCACCAAATCATATTTTAGA
This sequence comes from Chrysanthemum lavandulifolium, assembly GCA_022545495.1. NCBI lineage: Eukaryota > Viridiplantae > Streptophyta > Magnoliopsida > Asterales > Asteraceae > Chrysanthemum > Chrysanthemum lavandulifolium. The sequence goes on along the minus strand of CM040243.1, from coordinate 83,653,515 downwards.
ATTTTCATTTTGCAATAAAAAAAGGAGTTGGTGTCGGCACGACCAGACAAGTTAACCAACCTGCCTGACCCATTCATTAAAAACTTGGTTATAGCAATCAACTAATCATATTTAAGAAATTTGTTTATTACAACAGAAGGGGTCGTGGGTCGACCCGTTACCTAACGTTGCCCTACCCACCCATCAAAATTATGTTTGTCATCAACTAACATATTAAAGAAATTTATTTCCTAAAAAAGAAAGGAGTTGGTGGATCGACCCGACCATCCTAATTTGATCATTAAATGCAGGATAAATATTTCAAGAGTACCTGGGACGATGGCAATGGTGTAAGGTGAATCAGCTGAGGACAATGCGGTTATATTTTGAACAAGAACTTTACTGTAACATGAGCACAAAAAAAACTCGTTATATTGTATATAGTTTCACTAATCTTAATAAATTTTGCTTAACTGGTACTAGGATATAAAATAAATATTAATAACTACCTGCAGTATACAGGATGAATAGTCCATGCAGGAGGGTTTAAGAAGGTGATATTGAGATAACAATATCCTTAGAGTTGATAAACTCTACGATATGAGGACGACTATGATTCAAAGTATCTGAATTAAAACTTTCCCACCATATAGAACCCTGCCCATCGATGGTTCCATTGTCACCTGCACAAGTTTTGCAGATTAGTTAGCAAAAGAGAAAGATAAAAAAAATGTTGGAAAGGGAATCATGGTCGTGCCTGTAATGACAACATCGTTAAGATTTTCTCCAGTGATTAAACTACGGTATCTTTGACCTGGGAGATCAATACCTCGCCATAAGAAGGTAATGCATCAACAACCTTCCAATGATCGATATCCTACAAAACAAAAGTTTAATAAGTCAACTCTTTTGCAATACAAAGCAATATATCCTGATTTTTCTGGAATGAGTGGGTGATATGACCAGAAAAAGGCATTTTTCGGTAATGGAGGGAAAACATTTGTGAAATGGAGTTAATGTCTATCAAATCAGGTTAATAGGTACTTATTCTACCCTTAATTGAACGGCTTTGTTGAGACCGGTATGAGAATGATTTTTCCAAAAGTGATAATATGAAATTCAAATAGTGAGATGAATCAAAAACTAAAATGTGTCAATCACCTAGAAATTTTTTATTACAATTTTGAGTCGCAATAATCAGATAATCAGTTTCAAAAAGTGTATCCAAGCACACCCCTTTAGCATCCATAATTCATACGGAATAAACATAAAACTAAAGCCTTTCTAAAAAAAATAAACATAAAACTAATTTCAAATGAAGAGTCAAAATGCTTATACACCCTAATTCTATCCATGGCATTTTTAAATCGTCAGAAATTGTCAAGCACATAGCACCATCAAAGCTGATTAATGCAACATCATATAGTATAAAAACATCCAAACACAATCTCATACACCAGGATGTATTCAATATCTGAACATCATTTTCAAATCACACATCCTTGGTGTTTGAAATTTGGACCTAACAACAAAGAGAATCAAGTTAAAAACCGAACCTCTGATCCAAGAATGATGGCTTCTTTTTCAAGAAATAGCGTAAGATGGCTAGTAAGATTGAAGCTTCCAGTTAACCATTTTCCTTTAGGTACATACAACTGTGCACCACCTTTATCAGTGAACGATTTGAGATAAAATATTGCATTTTGAAAGGCGACTGTATTTAAAGTCTTCCCATCACCAACAGCACCAAATTCTAAAATGGAAACACTATGAGGGCGAGGAACCAAATGTCTTTCAATATTGCACTCGCCTACTTCACCATCATCGTATAGTTCAATAGCATTACTTAAAGTTACTAGCAAAAAAAATACCACCTGAAAAAGGAAACCAAAAGAAAAAGGTAAAGAAAGAATCATATTAAGGATTCAACTATGCAACAGTTTTTTTACTTCAAGAAAGATGTAATTGTTATCTTTTTAGTACTAATGTTGTTCCACTTTGATCAAAGCATATACTATGTGTCTTTAAAAGAAAACACCCAAAGTTTAAAACAAAAACCACCCAATGTGGATAGGTTGTTCAAGGAATTCCAATGCCACTAGTAGGAATAAGGTATCCAATGTAAATAGATAAATAAATAAATAAAAATGTTATCAAATTTGTAAGACCAAAGGTGAGCCAATCATGAATCAACAACTTCTTTACAAAAACCATTACCTAAATGAGATTGAAATCATGTCATGAAGAACAAGTTTTCATCTTTTTATCAAACTTTCGATACTAAACAACAAATATACTTGTAAAAAATAAGAAAATGAACATACATTTGATCAAATATGTGTTTACATTGGTTTAAAATACTAATCACTTAATTTTTAGTTATACTAAACTTCAATTACACTAATAACAGACTACATAAACCAAAATCAACCAAAACAAATAGATCACAGCACATAGTGTGATCAAGATTTCTTTTTATATATCCAAATCCATTTAATCACCATCTAACACAATTACAATGAACTCAATCAAAACAACACTAAAAAAATCAAATCAATATAAACTCTTGTACTATAAGATCAATGTAAGCAAATTAAACCAAAATGTAACAAAATAAAACATCAGATCCATATTACCCATCACTTCAATATCACAACCACTCAAAATCAACCCAAAAAAACAAATCTTTACCTCAAAAATAATAAGCCAAAAATAGTACACACAGCCAAAATCAAGAAAATGAAACATGACACCCAAAAACAACCCAATTGTAATCAAAATCAAAAACAAAACATGGGTATTGTAAAACATAACAAAATAAAAATACCCAGATCAAAAAAACAAAAATTGATTGATTTTAAATTTTATGTGATTTATAAAATCAAAATCATATAAAAAAAATAAAAAAGAAATAACGTACTTACTAGCCTCTTCATGAAGAAAGTGAAGGAGTGATTGTAGGAGATGATGAAGATGTTAAGTGAAGACTAAAACTAAAACCCCATAAAAAACACATACACTCACACACACAACGAAATATAAGAAACGTATGGTAATAGAAAACGACAGCACTAATACAATAAAAGACAGCTCCTTGTTGTTGTTCTTCTATTTTACTATTTCCTCTTTTATTTTTGTTAAGTAGTAATTGATTGATTGGCTAAATAAATTATTCATTCATTCACCGAATACCATTTTTTTTATAAAAGATGGAGTAAATTTATTTATTGAGATGGTTGTGTTTATACCTAAAAGTATACAATAAAACCTACATGTCATTTATCACCTACATGTCATTTATCTTTAAATTATGAAAAAATTGCTATTTTTAAGGAGTGGATATTTGAGTTTTATTCAATGTGTTTACAACTAAAATCAGTAAAATTTGAATGGACTACCATTGGATTTAAATCGAGAATAAACTATAGCTGTAAAAATATCTAAATGTGTTCAGCTATATGTAAATTGGCCGCTTCTTGTTAGGGATGGCGAGAAAAATTCGAACCCGACAGGAAATTCGATACCTGAAATAACTGGAGCGTGACGGGGCATACTTATCGGGTTACAGGACGGTTTTGGGGCTTCGGATAATTAATCGGGTTTGGGGTCGGAGCGGGGAATAACATCCCCTTCCACCCCACCCGAATAATATATATGCACATACATATATATATATATGTATTCATATATTGTTATGTTAATATTTACGTGATAAAAACATCTTTTTATAATATTTTAACTTTTTTATCTATGTAAGATTGCAAAATTATGATCATAAATATTTGTTTAATGTCATATTTTTAAGCTGTAATTTGTGCCTATGTAATTTTATCATTTTTTATGCACAATAATATCGTTGAAAACTTAATAAAAATTATTTGTAATTGATTATTAATAAATTATTAATTCTTCAATTTATTGTTAAAGGTGTAATTATAATAAATGTAAAATGGTGCGGCTTTGGTCAAAAATAGCGCCCGAAAGGGAAACCCCAATAAGATCCCAGACTGAAACGGCCATAAATTTTTTAGAAAAAATATTGAATACGCAGTATAGGTCTGAACCCTGTACGCCGTACACAATCATATGCCGTATAGAATTTGCTTTATACTCCGTATGGTCCTGCAATACAAAAAAACTGAATAAACTGAAATCTGCATAAAACCAATTCTAGAAAACTTGAAACTCCCAAAACACATTTCATTAACATATTACGAATACTTTACATAAGCTTCATAAGCGGAAGCATTAACACTATGAAAAGGGGTGTTAACCCAAACACCCTATTTTGACCAATTTTCAAAATAATTGTTCTAAATATATACATTGATATCAAAACTTGACCGATACAAATGTGAAACTTAATTATAAAGTTTTGGGGCATTAACAATCTGAATAACAAATAATGATTGAGATGCTCGTCGCATGTATATCTGAGCATTACCGATCCCTTAAGTCATCTTTTTAATCTACATGCCCCAACTTCAAATAACCTAACCTGCAAAATGGAAACTGAGCAGGGGAAGTCCTGATGACTTAGTGAGTAAACGGTTATGAGTCTAAATCTGAAACGTGGGTGCATAAACACAGTTTTGGATCTAAGGCTATATTTGAAATGACAGGTTGTAATTCTAAACATGAACACATTAATATATATTGTAATATGTTATACTGGTACAACTTTTTGTCGTGTTTCTTCTTGTACATGGTATATATAATTCTGGTTCTGAATTCATAAACATGGCATAATATTTGAGCACGTGCTTATGTCAAGATGGTGCTCAATCGTCCTTCTATAAGCGTTCTATAACCGACGAGTACTCTTCTCGGGGCTCTAACATGTCATCGTTTTTTATAAACTCGGGTCACCCACATATGATGCTTAATCATGTAAACTTGATATAATTTTTCTAAACATGAGTTATCCGCAATGGATGTAAATACTATGTTAAGCACGGGTCGTCCACATAGGATGTTTATGAGGGAGTTCTACATCGTGCACTTCTTAAGCACACCGTACACTTTTTATGCACGCTACATGACTAATGGTGCATTTCTTAGGCACCCATGACATGACTAACGGCGCTTCTTGTGAGCACCCTTAACATGTCTTGTATTCGGCTATATCCGAATGATGACATAATAAGTAATACTAGGCTATTTCCGAGTCTATGAGCATGGTAACCTACGGCTATATCCAAAGCTATTCATACATTCCAAAATCATGTCAATTCTAGTAAACATGAAGCTAGTTTCTGTTACTCACCTCGGTTGGCTTAGGCATTCCTCGGACAATCCTGGACTCTGAGATCACCTAAACACCTAAATATATCATTATATAGTCATTAGAAGTTGCTATAACATCCTTACACACAACCTGCATTAATATCGCTAACCTTTTCCAAAAGGGTTGTTACCGATTTTGGACGATCTGCGTAAATCATTAGAAATTAGACTTAGAGGACTACAATTTTGGTTTTAACCTCAACTTAATCCTACGAATGGTTAATTCTCTACGATCTTTGAAAGTTAACATAAAATTACGCATAACATGTTGTTTTCGGACAATATCTTTGAAATTTGTTATTTTGACCCACTTAAACTTTCAATTAACACATGAGACCAATTTTATTGGAAATTAGACTCATGAACTACAAGTTTGGTTTAACCTTCATCTTAATCGATGTACGGTTGATTCTATACAATTTTCCAAACATGATGCAATTTTCGCAAACCTTGTTGTCCCGTATTTATATTTGTCCAAACGACCAAAACTCCACATAAAATTGTACTATCACTTTCATAATAACATCGCAACTTACTAAACATGTATATTATCACTTTTAACATGATTCAGGTTTATTAACACATAAATCACATCTAAACTTGCTAATATGGCCTTGTGCCAAACACCCCTTTAAAGGCTTTAACAACTCATCATCAACATCATAGGCATAAACTAGCTCATTTTATCTAAACATGAACTTCATAAATTCTGGACATAATCATTCTATAATGCACATATCATACTAACACGGTCTATGATCATAAAAAAGTATCTAATATCATAAACATGGCTAAATTCATTACTATCATACTTTCTAACTAAAATCCTCAAATCTTGAATATAGCATAACCACCTCAAAATTTATCATAATTCATCACTTTTGATGTTTTTTCCATGGAAGAGTTTTATAATTATTTTCTCTTCATTTTCTTCATGAAAACACATGTAACAGTAAAAAAATTGAGTTATAAAACCCAAGAGCAATTTCGTAATTTATGGTCTTAAACTTTACATTACAGTTAGTCCCTACCGTTAAATATTTTGCATCATTAGTCCTTTTCCGTTAACTATTTGCAATGAAGGTGCTTGTTTTCTAATAAAACTATCGAAAAGACTTTTCTAATAATCTAATAATAATAAAATATATTTTAAATAAACTATAAAAATAGGGTGTTACACCGACTAGTACGAGGCGGGTTGGGAGAGTAATGCGCCCCTACGGGCGCCCCGATTCGATCCCAACGAGGATCGGGGAAGGTTTGGGAAGGAATTTGATAATCAGGTTTGGGGATGGGGATTGCCACCTCGCCCCAAACCCGTTCTGTTGCCATCCATATTTCTTGCTATAATATAAATGATTTAAATCACATTAGTTTAGACATAAGTTTAAACGAGTTTTTAGTAACTGTAGCGTTCTGTGGGTTTTCACATTTAATTTTTATGTTATATGTGGTGTTTAAATAGTGTGCGAAATTTTTATGTAAATGTTGGTATATTCATTTTATTTGGCACATTTGTATAGTGATAGATCGGTCGGGATGTAAACTTTGACATTAAGTTTGATGTAAGGGTGTGTTTTTTTTTTTTTTTTTCATTATTATTTTAAATATATATGTATATATATATAATGAATTCACAACATCCTTAATTACATATTAGCGGTTTGTTTGCTTTTATTTTTATGTTATATAAGTTTTGTTATATGTGTAGTGTTTAAATTGTGTGCGAAATTTTTATGTAAATGTTGGTATTTTAATTTTATTTGATACGTTTGTGTAGTGATAGTTGGGTCGGGATGTAAACGCTGACCCAGGATCTCCTAATTCATTAAATATATATACATATATGTTAAAAAAAATAATAGTAAAAATTAAAACAAACCTTTATAACAACAATTAAAGTTGAGCATCGAATTTGCAAAGTGGCGCGTCTTGAGGTTAATTTTGCCATTTTTAAATTTTTTTAAAGAAAGGATCGGTTTTGCAAAATGTGACACACTTGGGGTACTTCTAGCCATTTTTCTTTTTTAAAAGGTAAGGATCGGTTTTGCAAAAGTGAGACACTTCGGGGTAATTCTAGCCATTTTTCGAATTCACTACTCTTTTTGCAAAGCGTCGTTCACTGAGGGGTCCTTTTCCATTTTAAAAGTCACGAAACGACGTCGTTTTGGACCATGTCGTTTACTCTTTAAATTTTGGCACGAGATGTCGTTTTGCCCTTTTCTTCCAAACGACGAAACGACGTCGTTCTCACACGGATTAATATATATATTAATATATCAATAAAATAGATGAATCTATGGCGAAGCTATTAACTCAAAATGGAGAGCAACAAAAATGACATGTAAAATAATTTGAACCCAAGCTTATACGAACATGAAAATGGAAATCTAACGGGCGTTGATTGATATGCATTAATTCACGTGTTTAATTATATCTTAATTTTATGTGGCATCATTCTATTGGTGATATTAGATGTACTCACTTCATAAACCAATAAAACACTTCCACACCCCTTTAGGCATAAAATTTGGTTTACAAATTAATCACGTCCTTCCCAAACCTGGCTATTATACATACACTTCAAGCCTCTATAATTTTAATTATTCGAGATGATCTCAACTTGATTTTGCGCTATAAAAGTTTCATCAATTTGTACCTTAGCTTAAGTTTCCATACTTCTTGCTAGAGATGCATCATGCTCAAACTAAGTTGTAACGAACTTCTCGCAAGTTCATAGTCTTTTAGGCTTGTTTTTGTGACTTATAACCTTATTATGATTTAAAGAAAAAACACAGGTTCATATAATGTATGATAAGTTGGAAACAAACTCAAGGAAATAAGGTTATTAAATAAAAGTCAAAACCATATAAGATTAAAAACGTATATACAACCCCTGTGCTCCTAGCTTTTTACTAGACTGCTTATAATATCACAATTTGTCGTTCAAAAAAAAATTAATGTAGAATGTAGAATCATGTTTGTCTAGTTGATTGGTCTTACGTTTCATTTTATGGATCCCAAGTGATGGGTTGAGTTTATTTTTAAGGTGGTGTGTTAGAATATTTTGTTTGTTTTGTCTTTTACTCTTATCTTTAAAAGTTTCTCAACCGTAATAAACTTCAAACAATTTCGATACACCAATCTGATGAAGATCTAGAGGAGTATAGTGTTTCCCAGGTCGTTAAGTCCCAACGAACATGTTGAATCACCAAACGATATAGTGATCGGGTGATAATGAGCGGGAAAAGGTTTGTGATTGATACTAGATGACAAAGGAAAATGAAAGAAAATTAAAAAGCTAAATTATATTAAATAAATCTATCACTATTTTTAAAATGATGTTTTGATTTTCTTTATAAATTTAAATTAAAAAGCTACGTAACGTCTGAAAAAAATGTGAAATTGAAGCAAGATTAATTCTAAAAATATAAAATGACATTTTACAAACCTAATGATAAGAGAAAATTTTGAGAGAAAGAAAATTATTTTATGACTATTTATTTAATTATTATTAATTAAAACTATTTTTACCTATTTAATAATACCCTAAAATATAAGAAAATATGAAATAAAGCTAGAAAAGTGAACTTATGACTTAGAAAATCTAAAATATCTAAAGAGAATTTTCAAAACTAATTTTGTATTTTTCGATTATTTTCTATTTTCTATAAATTAAAAACTATTTAAAACTAATTAAATTGCTAAAAATTTCAAATTAAACTATGAAAAATCTGGAAAAATTATTTTTTTGCTTTTTATATTTTTATTAACCTAGAAAAAATGAAAAATTATTTTTTTTTGAAACTTTTCTGATTTATTTGCAATAAAAGCTAATTTAAAAGTACTAAAAACTTATTTAAATGAGGAAAAATATCAAACAGTGCTGGAAAAATATGAAAAATTCAAGAAAAGTCTAAAATAATATTCTAAATCTAAGAAAAATATAAAAACAGTAGCTTATGTGTGAGAATATGAAGCTGCAGTGAAGAGTGCTTATAAATAAGCACTCAAAATAAGCTAAAGGCCACAATTGAGCACCAAATGAAAGCAGAAGCTATAATAAGCTAAAACTACTAGAAATGAGCTAAATTCAACTAATCTATACTCTTGAAATGCAAACTACAAAGATTTGGTGAGCAATGAACTCAAGTGCTAAAAGCATTTTACCTACTAAGTTGCACCTAAAAATAAGCTACCCAATAAGTCGGAAATTGAAACCGGATATTGGACTCTCAAGAAGACCTGGCTAGCTACTTAAAACCAAAATTGGACCAATATAAGCTCTAATGAACTTGTGACAAGCTCTGCGACAACACACATGCACACTCAAGATTCACCGAGTCGGTGCAGGGCATTTTAGACCAATTGACAAGCTATTTTAGAGCTTTTAAGAGCTTCCAAAATTCAACAAAAATAAGCTTAAGAACCTTGACCAACTGAACTAGAAAAACCCAAAATTTCACTTAAATTGATCCAATAATGAATCAATTAAAAATCACCCAAGTTGAAATGAAAATGACTTTTCAATTTGACTTTCTTAATGCTTTGCTAACTTTGACCAAAATGAGATTTGAGCTTAAATCATGAGTGATTATGATGTTTTAAGGTAAAATAAAGCTATATTAAGCTACTCTACTAATATCTAAACACAATTCAAGCTTTTGATTTTACAAAATTCTATCGATATGAAATTAGGACAGTTCACGAGGATTTTGACTTCTAGAGTACACAAATGAGATTTGATGACCGCAATGAATTTATCTATCCTATATAAACCTCAAACCACAGATTTTGGCCAATGAACAAACCTCATACAGTGCTTGAACACCGATCCAAACACCACTTTAGTTAAGCGATGTGCAAATATAACTCACCTAATTGCTTACTAGCTTATACTAGCAATTAAACTGCAACTATATAATCTAAATACAGCTACATTAACAGATTTAGACTTATCAAATACCACAGATTCAACTCCAAAGATAATGCAAACTAATTCAATTATTGAAATAGAAAAGATAAAAAAAAAAAAACAAACTCACAAGAGGTCCAGCTATTTAGCAGCTTATACAGAACCCAAACTATACTAAACTACTCAAATCCAACCCAATCCAAGCTCTGCATCAACCCAATATCATATCCATTTCCAAATGAGCTCATTTGACTTTTGTTGACCAACATGATATATTGCTTAAAAGCGGTTTATAAGCTACCAAAAGCTATGGATGACTTAAGTAAGCTTATTTGGATTTAAAAATAAGCTACTAGAAGCCCGAATTTAAGAACATGAACCGATTTTTAACGGTGATCATAAAACATGAAATGTTGTTTTAACCTTAAATTGATACTTGAAAATGGATTACAACGATAAAACAACTTAAATTGAGTACATAGGAAAGTAAGATTACTGACTTTAAACTTAAACTAAAACATTGATATTAAAAGCGACATATATGAAATTTAAAACTAAAGACTACTCTCTACTCTCTCTTCTTCCTCCTCTTTATAGCAAAAGCACTCCCCTCTCTCTCCTGAGCAAATCCCACCTTTTTAGAGCCATTGGATCACTTGAACCTTTTTTAGCCGTTGATGGCTTTTTTATGAAAGCGAAATAGAACCAGGGGTGATTGAGTGCATGGTAAGAGAAGCATTTAATGCGTTTTGGATGTTAGGCGTTTGGAGGGAACAAGGCGTGGAGTAGGGGTGGAGTTGCGAGCTAGGTGATGATGAGGGAAAGGGAACCCGTGAGTGGTATTGGAGGGAAAAAGAGGGGCGGGGCGGTTTTATATTTTAAACGTGGGTTTGGATAATGGGTTTGGATGGGTTGTATTCGGGTATTGGGCTTGGGATGGTTTTGGATCCGGTTTGGATTTGGTCTTGGACTTTAACTTGGACACATTTAGTAGTTAAGGGACCAAAAGTGTACAATTCAAAACTCCAGGGACCAAAACTGTAATTTATGAAGTTGTAGTCCAAGGTTAAACTTGTAAATCTCAAATAAATTAAGGACCATTTTTGCCAATTGTGAAATTTCAAGGACTAAACATGACCATTTTAAAAATCCAGGGATCAAAACTGTAATTTCTCAAAACTAACTTTTCACCAAAGGACTAATTATGACAATTTATGATTTCAAAAGGACCTTTGGTGACTTTTCTTTAAAATAAGTGCTCGGGGACTATTTTGACAAGATTTGAAAGTCGGGGGAAAAGCGCCAATTATGCAAACTTAGCTCGTTTTCATCGATTTTAAACATTTTGCATCTGAAACATATAAAATACAATTTTGAGATATTTTCGGTATTTTGATGCATTTCGGCGTTTTTAAGTGTTTTGCAATTCAGATTTGACCAAAAATGATGAGTATTCACACACTCATCAAAGCTTGTGATCTATTCTAATGTCTAAAAACCCGTTTTTGTAGTTGAACTAAATGAACTCTCGGTTCCGGTTCAGTTGGTTTAACTCGTGTTTCAGCTTGCTTTTTGTCCAAAATTGGCTTCTAGTGGCCAACCTAGTTCCTAATTCAACCGGTTGAACGAGCTAAATTACCTTAGTTTAAGAAAAAGAAAGAAGATATTGTGGAAAAAAAAAGAACATGTCACTAATATTAAAAAAAAAGGAACTTGTCACTAATATTATAAAGTATTTTAGTTATAAAACATTGAGTTGGATTAAATGAGAAAGGTGAGAAGAAATCACAATCACTTATTTCATATGTACTTACAAAAGCAAATGCATTTTTCTTTTAAAATTTTCTTTCTTATTTGAAATGTGTTGCAAGAAATTATTCTCACTATTCTCATTTTAGTTTTTATTTTCACCGAATTCCTTCCCATAAAACATTAGCATTTGCAAATCGTCATGACTAATTATGCGCTAAACAAACAAATGTTTGTATTTTTATTTTATTATATACTCAAAACAAATGACTAGAAAAGTAACTTGGGAGTTGGTTACTTTTCTTTTAGTGGAGATGAGGGTGGGCCTAAAACCATTACTCCCTCTTACTTGGGAGACCCATTAAGCCCCTCTTGCCTTTTTAAAAGGCTAATTAAGGGGTTGTTTTGTTAAATTAAGTGGTTTTGATTTTTGAGACATCTCTATTTTTAGGGGTGTTGACATTTTTCACAGTGGGGAGAATTGTGGGTTCAAAACTCTTTCTCCCTTAACTGAGAAACCCAATAAAGCTTCATTGTCCCCAATAAGACACTAATTAAGACTTTTATATCGAGCAACTTACTTAAATTAAGGGTGCGTTTGGGTTGTTGTTATGAATCACAATAAGTATGGGTGTTGGTATAGGGTGGAATGGTAATTGAGGGTATGACGAAACCATCCACACACATAAGATATGAGGAAACCTTCACATTTGACTAAGTCTGCTCACTTCTTAGCCATTAGCGAGGTCGATAGTCTCGACAAACTCGCTAGGCTGTACCTTAAGGAGATAGTATCGCGACATGGAGTACCGATATCTATCATTTCCGATCGAGATAGCCGTTTTGCATCCCACTTTTGGAGATCCTTATAGTCAGCGTTAGGAACAAACTTGGATATGAGCACCGCTTATCATCCTCAAACCGATGGTCAGCGAGAGAACCATTCGGACCTTAGAATATGCTTAGAGCACGTGTTATCGATTTCGCAAAAGGTGGAAGGGACACCTCCTTGGCGAATTTTCCTATAACAATAGTTATCATGCTAGCATTAAGGCCGCTCCATTTGAAGCCCCGTATGGCCGAAAATGTCGTTCTCCTGCTTGTTGGGCTGAAGTTGGCGAGATTCAACTTACCGGTCCCGAACTTATTCTAGAAACCATCGAGAAGATAGTTCGATTCGTAACCATTTGCAAACCGCTCGAGATAGACAAAAGAGTTATGCCGATAGGGCGCGTAACCTTTTGAATTTCGAGTTGGAGATCGTGATATGTTAAAGGTTTCTCCTTGGAATGGAGTGATTCGTTTTGAAAGCGTGGAAAACTCGATCCGGATATATTGGTCCCTTTCCAACACGGAAAGAATCGGACCATAGCTTACCGCCGAGCTACCATCGAAATTGAGCGATGTACACAATGTCTTTCATGTTAGTAATCTTAAGAAATGTCTTTCGAGGAAAACATAGTGACAACCGACAATTTAGGAACCAATTGAGTCTATTTTAGGTAACCGTATTCGATTGTCAAAGTTCGTTAAACTAAGTTCACCGAGCTTTATCCCTTTATGACATCAAGCAGCTCGAGTGAAACCCGGACGGGTTTTTCCGAGGTATCGACAACATGACTTGATTTTGTTATATCGAGCTTTTGCCTTTATATTTTTATCGACCATGACTTGATTTTATGATCGGTTTTATTTATTTCATTATTGTATTAGTTATCGTGTGAGTTTTCACTCTTTTCGATAAGCACTATTCGATTCGGCACTATAAAAGCCTAAAACGAGAAATAACGTAACTTTTAGACCATAACTCAAAAATTGACAAATTAATAGTCAAAACTCGTGGAAAAATATAAATAACGATAATAGAAAGTCGAATGAATGTCGTGGGACACTCGGGGGGACAATATATGAGCTCGAGAATGGGTAAACGGGATAGTTTACGAAAAATGACGGCCCCGACCCCTCCTTTTTCCCTCTAGCCGGCGCCCCCTCCGATCCCCTCCCTCTCATTTTTATTTTGGTCCCTAGCCAAAAATATATAAACCCCATCCCTACCTCATTCTACCCATTTGTTTCTCTCACTAAAAACACACATATCATCTCTTTCTCTCTAACTCTCTCTCTTCCAAAAATAAAACCCTAACCCTAAAACTAGCCTAGCCACTTGTCCGCCACCTTCCGACCAACTTCCGGTGAGTGAGTTTACACCTCCACCACCATTTTGTAGATCTCTTTCCTCTTTCCATCCATATATAAAACTCTTACAAAAGCCTACATTAACACCTCCAAATCTTGAAATTAAGATTCGTAATTTTAGGGTTTTCATCTAAACTTGTAGATCGGGCTTGAAAAGGTAAATTGAACACGGGTCAAGCTTGTTTAAGCTTTGTGAAGCCATGTATGGACTTCTTTTGGCTCATACATATTATAAAATTTAGGGTTTTGGTTCAAACATGGGATTAAATCTAATTAATACTTAAATAAACATGTAGCTAGTGATTTGGTATCATGTGGTGTATCATATTGTTGGGTTTTTGGGTCATGTTTTATGTTTTGATTAGGAATAGTTGATGGGTTTGATGTTTGGATGAGGATTGGAGGTTGATTGATTGTGTTTGGTTGTATGTGGAAGTGATTTGGGAGTGTTTGGATGTGTGTTTGGGGCGACGACCACCAAGACCCACGTATGGGTGTGGTGATGGTGTACGTGACCCATATGGACCGTGGTCCGGGTCGAGTCGTTGTGGTAGCTTGTGGGTTGATGTTGTTGTTGTTTGGATGAGACGATGGAGCCGAAAAGCTTCTAGAGCTTGTTTGGTTCACGTGGTCTTAACTCAGACCGTGTCATGACCATTAGGTTCATATCATTGGTTTCGTATATTTGGTTGGTTGATTGGTTAGTGAGATTGATTTAGGTTGATTTGAGATTGAATTGCGTTATTATGACTTTTATTTGGACTTGATATATATATTGTCAACTTTGAGCAACGTCGGTGTTACTTTGACTTTTAGTCAATAGTTGACCCCGACAACGCCGTAACATGGACTTTAGTATAGTTTGGACTATTGATTGATTTAAAAGCGAGAAGTCATGACTCGTGCTTGTGGACTCGAAACGAATAACGATATGAAACTAATATTGAAATTTGACAAAATGTATATATGAAAATTCTAATAAACTATGAAACATTAATAATAAAAGACTTTTATACCAAAATATCGATAACAAGACTTATCTTGTTATTTATTATTTTAAATAGAAACTAAAGACTAAAATGGAAATGTTTTATAATAAATAAGTAATTAATGTTTCGAGTGTACGTTTATCGAAATATGCCAATTATGGGCATTTATTACTAGTTTCAAGTATTTATTTACTTATGTTGTGTGCATGGGTTATGGATAACCTAACATTAATAGTGTTGATTCAATTGGGTAGCGGACTTATTAGGTTGACGAACCTAATAAGAGCCCGCTAGGTACATTGGGTAACCTTATTAATGGGTGAATTATCCTTATGACTCTTTAGGATGCGACGGTTTATGGGATAATAAGCGACACGAATAAATAATTGATTTTATCGAGTTGCGAATTCGATAAGGTCTACTATTTATTCCGAAACTTATTGGACTATGGAGCTTATCGTTTAGACATCTCATTGTGTTGCATTGAGTCACATATTGGTTGTTTGAGTGCATTCATGGCATCATATTGAGTCGATACACCCACATGAGGATACAAACACTAGGACTAAACGGTGAAACAAGACGTTTTGGAAATAACGAAATGGAATACATTGGGGTAGATGACGTTGATTTTGGGAAATATATATTAAAATTGGTTTACATTAATAGGTTGTGCCGAGTCGATAGTTGCTGAGCCGTGATTACCTGTTATCTTCTACTAGTGTTTATTTGTGCGTTGCTTGCTTGAGGTGAGTTTCATAGCCCCACTTTTATCTACGTTTTTAACTAAATTGGGGTGAGAATCATGCTACTATTTTTGGACTTTTAAAACTATTTGGATTTGCTTATGTGTTTGACTGTTTAGATAGATGTGCGGTAGTTGTTGCCTTAGACTAGGGTAGCAATCCTAATTGCTATAACTTGTTGCCTAGCTAAGAGTAGACTTCTACCTCGACCTAGTCCAGGGTTAGCAATTGTTCTAGACTTTGCTACGACAGTGCTGGACTAAAGTCGCTGGGGCCCGTGGTGATCTTGGATACGATATGAGTTGTGATATTAGATATGATGTGGTTTGCGATCGATGTGTATCTATCTTAAGTCTCGCATAGCAAATCAACTTCTCTGTGTCCACTATGTTTTTATTGAATTTAAACTATGAACTCACCAACAGTAGTGACCTTTTAGCTTGTTTTCTCGGTATTTAAGTGATGTTTGAGTACGTGTTCGATGGAAGCTTGGCAAGGAGGCATGGTTCAAGGATAATATTTGACTGATAATTTATGGGGACCTATTTTATTAAATCATGTTTGGGCCTAATATTTATATTTTGGGATTAATGTTTTGAATATTTAAATTTGGGATTGGTTTTGAATGTTAAATGACTATCTTGTTTGCTATACTTGTGTGAGATACAAATCCAGTCGGAACGCCCAAAACTTGATTAAGTCTTCCATTGCATCGAGATTTGGGGTGTTACATTGGTATTAGAGCTCAAGGTTATAGAGAACTAGGTATTTAATAAACCCTAAACTATAACCACTTTTTAAGAAAATTGATCATCGACGGACGCTTGCCTTGCCAAGCCAAAGCTTCTTATTTGATTATGGTATGAACTGCTATTTGACTTATGAGATGTTATGTTTTGGAGATATGATTATTGATTTGGGTAAATGTGATACGATTGTCGAGATATTACGGATTTGATTGGGATTATCGATATGTTATGATTTTGGGATTTTGAGCTGATTGATTTGATATTATGTGATAGAAAAGAACTTACATGTTTTATTTAAAGGCATATTTTGAGTAATGCGGTACCTCTATTTTAAAGCTTTCATTATGTGATACATGTTTTGGTTGAGTTGATGCGCTTATTAAAACTAGTTATTTTCGAACACTTATACCTACCCTATGCCATTGTCACGACTATGCCTTCACTATCTTTTGATGTGTCCGAGGATGTCCTTGATGTTGCTAGTTCCCAAAGATTGACTCTCATGATCACATTGCGCAGGTGATCCCTATGTGATTACCCGCCACTCTAGTTCATCATCATCATCATATCGCCTAGATCATCTAGACATCTCACTTTACATCGTGTCTTAGCACGAGCCTGCACTCCTAGACTTGCTCATAGTACCGCCCGCATGTCCGTGCGACCACCATCATCACCTATTCGCTAGCACCCCACTCTCTTTTGTCATCACCACCAACATCACCATGTCTTGGAAGACCTAGATCCCCACTGTACCACCTCGTGATTTACCCACAGAGACTCGACTCATGGAATCTCCTCCGAGGATGAGGCGAGGAGGATCATGAGGAGGAGCATGAGATTGAGGAGCAAGATATAAATGAGGATGAGGATCCTCGGGAGGAGGATGATGAGGATATCCCGGATGTGGGTACTCCTCCATTGCAAAGTCCTGCACATTCTCCAGACCAAGCTCTCCTTACATTTTGCTCGAGCCGATTCTCCTCGAGCAATTTATTGAAATTGATTCACCTCCACATTCACTTGAGATAGGTAGCCCATTAGGATCCGAGATACCATCGGAGATTGCTTGAGCCCGAGGAGTATGGAGAGACGGGTCCGATGTGGGAGAGGATTACATCACAAGGTACTAGGCTTAGTAGGTTGACAGATCGGTTGGTTGGAGTATCGAGGGCTAGTATAGAGGATTTGAGAGTCGATATGGGTGCGTAGTCAAGAGGACTACGATTCTGCGCGAGGTATGTCGGAGCTCCAGAGCGGTTGGGGACTCTTGAGAGGTTCGCGACAACCCGAGATGCGAGATAAGCGATATGGCGTGGGATTGGTGAGTTGGAGAGAGGTCGTGGATCCGAAGAGTGATCGCGACGCCGACGTGTTGAGCCGGCATCTTTGTGAGAGAGGTTGACGATGTTAGGAGGTCTCATAGTGGTATTCGTGATCGTGGCTAGATAGTGTTAGATTCATGGCTTTGTACCATCTTGAAACTGAGTAGTACTTGGTTCGAGATGTAGATATATCCTAGTTGTCTTATTAGTATTGTTGTTAGGATCATTTTTTATTTCTTCGTATCCTTTCATGTATTCCACCTTGAAACCTTTGAGTTATGGGTATTGGAACGTGCATCCTTTGGTTATGATTCGGTCTCTGATTGTTTTGTTCTGGTATAGCGTTATCCTTGTTGACCTTGATTATGTATTCGAGCGTTATTTGGTGATCCTTGGAACCCAACTCGGTCTTTTAGAGCGTGAATTATGAACTTATGAAACTGTTATTCTTGCCTTCAGAGTGATGGCACCAAGACGAAACCCGTCTGGGAACAACCAAGCAGCTCCTGCTGTTGTGGTTGCCCCTGTCCGTCGAGGTCACCGTCCGACCCCGACCACTCCACCTGTTGAGAACCTGAACACTGATAACGCAGCTTTAGAGAACCCAAATGTGAACAACCATGCTTAGAATGGTCATGTTCCACAAAACCCTCCACCGCGAACCCAACCCACATTGACCCGACTTGTGACGCAGTGTCACCGAATCGCTAGCGAGTCAAATCTCTAACACCTCTGGTGGAACCCAATGTTGAATCGAACTCGAGGTTGTACCTACAAAGAGTTCCGATTCGTGGTCCCATCGAGTTCGGAGGAACCGAGGAGTAGTTTACCTAACTAGGTGGTTGGAGAAAACCGAGTCTGTGTTTACCGTTAGCAACATGAGGAGGATTGTAAGGTTAAGTATGCAACATTTACCTTGAAGGACTAAGCATTGACTGTGGAACAACTATCACGATCCGTAGGAAGTGATATAGCTTATAGCATGACTTGGACCCGCTTTAAGACTCTCGATCAAGACTTCATCGCCCTAGGAATGAAGTTAAAAGCTAGAGATTGAGTTCGGAACCATAAGGTTAAGGTACCGACATGACGACTTACAATCGCTGCTTCCAAGAGTTGTCATTGCTTTGCCTCGATATGGTTCGTGATTGAAGCCCTTAAGATTTAGAGGTATACCGATGGATTGCCTTTAGCTACTCGAAATGATTCATCATTGCTGAAGCTAGTTAATTTGCATGAGGCACCATCTGTGGCTCGGCGTTTGATGGACTCTTATGTATTAGAAGTAGGAGACAAGGGTAAGAGTGATAAGAGGAGGAGGAATGAAGTTGTTAAAGGGAATGGCAACAAACGGCATGAGACAGCCAGGGTGTTCGCCATAGGAAATGGAGAGAAGAAGGGTTATGAAGGTAGCAAGCCCGTGTGTGGTCGTTGCAATCGACACCACCATGGACCGCTCCTCGAATGTGTTTTGGAAGTGCTCTAAGGTAGGACACTTGGCCAAAGATCGAGGTCTCGCCCACTTGCCGCAACTCAAACCGCACAAGGAGCGGACCGAAGGCCACCGTCACTGCTTGGATGTGGAAAGAAGGGCACTACAAGAATGAGTGCCGAGAGCCGTGGATGAGAGGAAATCCAGTAATGGAGGAGGATTTGTTAACCTAGGTGTGGGAAGTAATGGCTTAAACCCTATGGCGTGAGGTTGTGGGAAATCGGGAAATCGAGTGCTAGGAATCATTAGAGACATGGGAACAAAGCGTGTGTATGCTATTGGGAAGGAAGTCGGTGAGGACCCTAACGTGTTACGGTGCGCTCCTTCTCAATAATCGCTATGCTTCCATACTGTTTGATACTTGTGTGGATTCGAGTTTCAGTATCCACCAATTTTATGCCATTACTAGGAATCTCCCAAACACCTCTAGGGTTTAGTTACAATGTGGAATTAGCTAATGGAAATAGGGAGAAAATAGACACCGTAGTCCGAGTTTGTACCTTAAGTTTCTTAGACCACCCGTTTAGAATAGACTTGTTCCAGTTACCTTCAGAATTTTGACGTCATTATCGGAATGGATTGGTTGTCGAAGAACGGTGCACACATCATCTACGATGAGAAGATCGTGCGTGTACCATATGGCGGAAAAGTTCGAGCATACAA
Source organism: Chrysanthemum lavandulifolium (assembly GCA_022545495.1). NCBI lineage: Eukaryota > Viridiplantae > Streptophyta > Magnoliopsida > Asterales > Asteraceae > Chrysanthemum > Chrysanthemum lavandulifolium. The sequence goes on along the minus strand of CM040243.1, from coordinate 83,633,426 downwards.
GGAGATCGGAGCGATGTGGAAGTCTTTCCGGTTGAGCATCATCTCTTGTATTAAGGCCCGTAGTACATCGATAGAGGAGGTTGTCTTTTTGGCTCGAATTTCGAAAAGAAAGACGAGGAGAAGAGTGAAAGACACCTTAATGATGTACCCGTCGTTATAGAATTTTTGGATGTGTTTCCGACGATCGCCAGGATTCCACTTGTCCGACAAGTGGAATTCCAAATAGAGTCGATACCGGTGATGCACCGTGGCCCGGCACCCTATCGACTTGCTCCAAGAGAATTGGAGGAACCGTCAAACAGCCAAGCGAGTTGTCGAGAAGGGATTCATTCGACCAAGTTCGCCACCGTGGGGAGCACCGTGTTGTTTGTGAAGAAGAAGGATGGATCGCTTCGGATGTGTATTGATTATAGGAGTCAATAAGTTGACGGTGAAGAATCGATATCCGCTACCTAGAATAGATGACCTGTTTGACCAACTCCAAGGAGCTAGTGTCTTTTCCAAGATCGACTTATGATCCGGTTATCACCAAATTAGAGTTCGAGAGGAGGATATCCCTAAGACGCGTTTAGGACTCGTTATGGGCACTATGAATTCCAAGTAATGTCGTTTGGTTTGACCAACGCGCCAACGGTTTTCATGGATCTCATGAACCGAGTATGCAAGCCATATCTAGATAGGTTTGTGATAGTATTCATAGACGACATCTTGATATACTCCAAGAGTAGAGAGGAGCACGAAGAGCATTTGAGGCTCATTTTAGAATTGTTGAGAAAGGAGAAGTCAGATGCCAAGTTCTCTAAGTGTGAATTTTGGATACTGTCCGTGCAATTCTTAGGTCACGTGATAGATAGCCGAGGAGTTCATGTAGACCCGCCTAAGATTGAGGCCATTAAGGAATGGGCAGCCCTAAGAACCATCAAGTCCGCCAGCCCTAGGTCTAGCAAAGCTATTATAGGAGATTCATTGAGGATTTTCCAAAATAGCTAAGTCACTGACCAAACTAACACAGAAGGACGTTAAGTATGAATAGGGAGAAAAGGAAGAATAAGCATTCCAACTTATGAAGGAGAAGTTGTGTAGTGCGCCAATCCTAGCTTTTCCTGAAGTAAGCGAAGACTTTGTCGTGTACTCTGATGCTTCGCATAAAGGCTTAGGTGTTGTTTTGATGCAACGGGAGAAGGTGATTGCTTATGCATCCCGAAAACTTAAGAAGCATGAGAAAAACTACACCACCCATGACCTTGAGTTAGGTGTTGTAGTGTTTGCCTTAGAATCTGGAGACATTATCTCGTATGGAACCAAGTGTGTAGTGTTTATCGACCATAAGAGCTTGAAGCATATCTTAGATCGAAGGAACTGAATATGAGACAGTCACGTTTGTTAGAGTTGCTCGGTGATTATGACGTGAGATTTGTTATCATCCCGGTAAGGCTAATGTTGTGGTCGATGCACTTAGTCGTAAGGAGAACATTCCACCATTACTCGCTCGATCCCTAGGAATGACCATTATTTCGCCTCTACCATCTCAAATCTTAGCCGCCCGTGATGCGGCATTGACGGAAGAGAACCGCCCTACGAGAATCTGCATGGAATGGTAGAAAGTGAAAACGGCTTTGAAGCGTTACGACGAACCTTATGCTTCAAAGATGTGTCGGGTACCATTTCATGGTGGAATCCGTGAGTTGATTATGCACGAGTCGCATAAATCAAAATACTCTATTCATCCCGGAGCCGATAAGATGTATCAGGACCTTAAGAAACTTTACTGGTGGCCTAACATTAAAGCCGACATAGCTCAATATGTCAGTTGGTGCTTGCTTGTTCTAAGGTAAAGGTCGAACATCAGAAACCCTCAAGACTCTTAGTTCAACCCGAACACCCAGAATGGAAATGGGAGCGAATCACCATGGACTTTATCACCAATTATTAAAAGCATTTAGCGGCAATGACGCTTATCCGGGTAATCGTTGATCATTTGACTACGCTCGCTCACTTTTAGCCATTAGCGAGGTCGATAGTCTCGACAAGCTCGCTAGGTCAGACCTTAAGGAGATAGTATCGCGACATGGAGTGCCGATATCTATCATTTCCGATCGAGATAGCCGCTTTACATCCCACTTTTAGAGATCCTTATAGTCGCTGCTAGAACAAACTTGGATATGAGCACTTTATCATCCTCAAACCGATGGTCAAAGCGAGAACCATTCAAACCTTAAAGAATATGCTTAGAGCTCATGTTATCGATTTCGGCAAAGGCCGGGAGGACACCTCCCTTGGCGAATTTTCCTATAACAATAGTTATCATGCTAGCATTAAGGCAGCCCATTTAAAGCCCCGTATGGCCGAAAATGTCGTTCTCGATTTGTTGGGTTGAAGTTGGCGAGATTCAACTTATCGTCCCGAACTTGTCCTAGAAACCACCGAGAAGATAGTTCAGATTCAGAACCGCTTGCAAAACGCCGAGATAGACAAAGAGTTATGCCGATAGGAGGCGAAACCTTTAGAATTTCGTGTTGAGATCGTGTTATGTTAAAGGTTTCTCCTTGGAAAGGAGTGATTCGCTTTGAAAGCGTGGAAAACTCAATCCCGATATATTGGTCCCTTTCCAATCTCGGAAAGAATCGCACGATGAGCTTACCGCCTTGAGCTACCATCGAATTGAGCAAAGTACACAATGTCTTTCATGTTAGTAATCTTAAGAAATGTCTTTCTGAGGAAAACATAGTTGTGCCTTTAAGAGATATCCGAATTGATGAGAAATTAAATTTCGCTGAGGAACCGATTGAGATCATGGATCGTGAGATTAAAAGCGGAAGCATAGCCGTATTCGATTGTCAAAGTTCGTAGCGGTGAAACAAGACGTTTTGGAAATAACGAAATGGAATACATTGGGGTAGATAACGTTGATTTTGGGAAAATATATTAAAATTGGTTTACATTAATAGGTTGTGCCGAGTTGATAGTTGTTGAGCCGTGATTACCTGTTATCTTCTGCTAGTGTTTATTTGTGCGTTGCTTGCTTGAGGTGAGTTTCATAGCCCCACTTTTATCTACGTTTTTAACTAAATTGGGGTGAGAATCATGCTACTGTTTTTGGACCTTTAAAACTATTTGGATTTGCTTATGTGCTTGACTGTTTAGATAGATGTGCGGTAGTTGTTGCCTTAGACTAGGGTAGCAATCTTAATTGCTATAACTTGTTGCCTAGCTAAGAGTAGACTTCTACCTCGACCTAGTCCGGGGTTAGCAATTGTTCTAGACTTTGCTATGACAAAGGCTTGGACTAGAGTCGTCAGGGCCCGTGGTGATCTTGGATACGATATGAGTTGTGATATTGGATATGATGTGGTTTGCGATCGATGTGTATCTATATTAAGTCTCGCATAGCAAATCAACTTCTCAGTCTAGTATGTTTTATTGAATTTAAACCTATGAACTCACCAACGTAGTCGACCTTTTAGCATGTTTTCTCGTGTATTTAAGTGATGTTTGGAGTACGTGTTCGGTGGAAGCTTGGCAAGGAGGCATGGTTCAAGGATCATATTTGACTGATAATTTATGGGGACCTATTTTATTAAATCATGTTTGGGCCTAATATTTACATTTGGGATTAATGTTTTGAATATTTAAATTGGATTGGTTTTGAATGTTAAATGACTATCTTGTTTGCTATAATTGTGTGAGATACCAATCCAATCGTAACGCTCGAAAACTTGATTAAGTCTTCCGATGTACCGAGATTTGGGGTGTTACACTTAATTTGGAGAGGCATTAAAATTTCATTCTCTCTTATAAAAGGCTAAATAAGAGCTTTATATCCAATCACTTAATTTAGTAAACACCCCCTTAGCCTCTTAATTAAGAGAGAGGAGTTTTGTAGACCTCCCTATAAGAAAAAATAAAAGTTTGAACCCACTTATTAAGTGAAAATAAACACCCCTTAAGAGCACCCGTGTCAAGCTCGTTATGCCTCGCCATGACACCGACTTGGCTTGTTATTGTCGCTGCTTTAAACCTCGCTGCCGATGCGCGGTGAGGTATATAAGTATATTGCCCGACAATATATACGTTGGAGCGTGATATACTACCATTTAAAATTCAAACGGTTACATTATTTTTTTCTTTTATGTTTAAAAATAAACTTAACACACCCTATAAATATCGAACCATAACCAACATTTTTCTCACTACAATTCAACCAACAAATATCATTACTCTCTATATCTCAAGTTAAAAAAAAAATGTCTCAAAACCCGAATGAAGGAGGCTATTTCACGAACCTCCTCAATTTAAACCCACCAAAATACGGGGTTCGTCAAACCCGTCTACCCCATCATCACAAAATTCTAACACGTTGTCGCCATAACGCAACAATTCAATCCCTAAGAAATTATCTTAATCAACAATATGCGTTTCAACAAGGATTCACAAATTTCCCCGAACGATTCCCGGCACCACAATTTTTTAACTCGTCACAACCTTAAACGTTTCATCAATCTCTACCACAACCCCAAATTGAATCACAACCTTCCGGTTCTCAATTCAAAGTACCACAAGCACGCGAACCGTCCAAAAGTAGAGGGAAAAAGACCATAACAAAAAAATCAAAAAAAGTTGTGGATTTGTACGCGGACGATGACGATGACGTGGAGCAAGGCCAGAATATGAAAAGGAAATGGAGCAAGGCCGAAGAAAAGTTACTCGCGGAAGTTTGGATAAAAATTTTTCGCAAGACAAAGATATGGGAAATGACCGTTTCGGAGATTACTTTTGGAACGACATTATGGAGATGTTCAATGTTCAGATCGCGGGTGACCCTCATACCAAAAATATGATCACGGGTAAATGGACGAGGATTAATGGTGATTGTCAAAAATTCAACGCTATTTATAAACATTTGCAGCGTAGAAGTGGTGAAAATGAGCACGATCATCTCGAAAATGCGAAGAAGAACTTTGAAGAACGCTTTGGTGCGAAGGAGTTCCTGTATGTTTACGCTTGAGAGGTCTTGAAAATTTACCCGAAATGGGATGCCGAGGATCCAATAGACATTACATGTCTAGAGGATATATTCAGCCCTGACAAACGACCTCGTCCCCGAAAGAGACGGCGGCATAAAGAGTCGAGTTTCAAAGAAACAAAAGTCGACTTCAACGTCGAGCGCGGCGAGCTCCGGTGGAGTCAAAGGAGTACTTTTTCAGGACAATTATCCGAAAAATATTCGCAAAAAGCCGACGCTCAAATGGCTTGTTATGAGGCAGGGGAGAAGGAAGTATAGGCGTTAGAGATGAAGGAGATGAAGTTTCTCCTGCTAGATCCCGAGACGACTCTCGACCCCAGAAAGCCGATATCATCCGAAAGAGACAAGCAAAATAATGAAGAAATATCGAGATGCCGATGTCGACTACTTACTAAAATGTTTAAGTTTTCTATTATTAATAAGTGTTGTATTTTTTCCCCGTATCGTTTTTTTTCGTATCGTATTTTTTTTCGTAGCGTTATTCTTAGTTGCGTGTAATATTAGTATGTTGTAAAGTATTTTAATTTTTAATGAAATAAATTTAGTTTATTTGGTAATTTAAATAAAAAATAAAGTTGTAAGTGGTGAGTCTCTAATGAGTAATTTGATGTTAGTTGTGAGTGAGGGAAGTTAGTTATAGAGGTTTATTATACTGATGTGCCACCTTGTGAGCTCCAAATGAGTAACCAACCTTTTTCTTAGCACCTAGTGCTCTAAATCACTTATATCTAAAAGTCAATTAATTAAAAAGGAAAGTAAACAACCCGTAGTAGTTGTATGTCTTTACTGCATATAACGAGAATTGATTTTGTTTAAAAACTCTCAAAATAAGAACTATAAAATTAACAAACTACGTTAATATCATTCCACCTCATTCATGCTTCTTTCATGGCTCACCATAGTTTTTTAGTGTCAACCATGATCTCATGTCTCACCTAATTTTATTTTTCATTTTTATATTCATAATTATATTAAACAATTTAATAAAACATAATATTTCATTAATAATTAAAAGAAAATTACATAAAACTTAGAAAAAAGGAAATAACTAGTCATCGGGTATGGTAAGTCTTGAGCACTACGTGTCTGTGAAGATCATATCGGAGACGGTAATGGATATCTTCGTCGAGTAACCCCGGTAGTACACTCGTCATAAACTGCCGACCTACCGATCCATTATATGAACCGTGATATTGCCATCTCGTCGCCTTTTAAAATCATATTGTGAAACATAATACACGATAAACAAGTTGTCGAATCTTTTCAATCGACATAGCCCGAGAGACGATCGAGAATCATCCATTTTGCCTTAACACGATCAAAAGCTTGTTCGACATCCTTTCTTGTAGACTCTTGTAGCTTGAATCTCTTTCCTTCGGTCGTTGGGATACTTATATGCTTTAACAAACGTTGAATACGTAGGATAGATTCCATCGATAAGATAATATCCACGTTTGTAAAGTCGTCCACTTAAAACGGGTGATGAGACTCCGGGTTTCGGTAGTGCTTGAGCTAGACGTGTCTTCAATGGAATCGTACACGCTAAATAGGTTGATAGGGTACTACCGGATAACAATAGTTCGGAAGACTCGGAAAAATTAACTCGTCCCGGATGAAGAAGAAAGATGAAGACATTTTGTTTGTAGTATTGTAGTTGATTTGTTTGTGTGAAAATATGTTAAATAAAATGTGAATTGAAAATGTTTTAAAGTGTTTATTTATAAAGTGATTTTATTTATTTATTTTTGAAAACTCAAATTCTAGCTGCTCAACGGCTATATTCTTTCTCCCACCCTTTCATGCCTCAACGGCAATACATGTCAAGGGAGTTCATGCCGAACCCATGCCTCACTGGTGGCGGCGGTGTTGCCGCTCGGCATGGGTCAATGCCGTGCCATGCCGTCCTTCATTGCCACCCCCTAAGCTTTTCACGCACACTTTCCTTGAATTTAATTCTAATTCAAACAAATTTAACGTTAATTCATTCCATACATAAAATTGTTTTAGTTAATCAATAAATTGTTGCTACAAGCATCATCTTCCATCAGTTTTTATGTTTTACATTTTTTTATTATTATTTTTTAAATATTAATGACACATTTACTAATTTTCTTTTATACATTACAATGTATATTGTTCTACCATTGCGTGGCTTTGTAGAAAATGAGTGATGCAATTAATATTTTGATGTCATTGTGAACAACAAACTCTTAGCTAAGATGGGATGATTTAAATCTCGTTTTTGTATTTTAACCAATGAGTCATATTTTTTTCGCTGCTAAAAGTTGTTGCTGCTTAAAGTTGTCGTTGCTAACAGCGAGTATCTGTTAGCTATAATAATTTTAATTGTATTAAGATTTATGTGCTTCGGTCGCTCAAAATTTATTCTAAAATTAAAAGTGACTTCTCAAAATGCCTCAGAAGACTCAGAAAACTTGAGCGAATTGTCCTTCACTTTTTAAATATTTACAAGTGTTTCATATAAATGCAATAATGTTGACAAGTGTTTCTTGATGACTTGATGACTTGAAAGAACTCAGTACTAAGCAGAGGATACTTGTTAACATTTAAATGGGTAGGATAAGTCGTCAAGTCTTTTGAGCCATTTTAAGAAATTAATTTTTTTTCTAGAAAATATATTGACTTTGACCACTGAGTCGCATAGAGAATTACAATCCTTTTTTATGTACAAAAATACACGCTAGAATTGATTGGAAGCCTGTAAACTTTAAATGGCTACAATTGTATAGAACATGCATGGTATTATCAAGTTTATGTCGACTGTATCTACATTCTTCAATTGTATAGAACGTGATATTATTAAGTTGATGTTGACTATAGGTCTTGTGTACAACTCAAAGTCTCAAATATTGTTTCAACAACATGTATGTAAATAATTGTTTGTGTGTATACGTAGAGTGTCAGTATATGGATAATATACTAGCATATACATATGTAATGCAAATATAATGCTAATGATATATTGTGTGTGGGACTTAACATTAAAATTTGCTAGAAATAGAGATGATCAAAGGTTTGCAAATTGCAATCGCCGACACAAAAACTGGAGGGATCCTTTAGTGATTGTGACAAAGTGACTAACTATTTACTAATAATTTTGCTTGCATAAAAGTCATATGCCAATAATTTTTACTTTTACTCGCATGTTGAAAAAGATATTTAAGGTGGTCTTTTAACTAAAATTATCTATAATTATAAACATTACTATAATACAACAAATACCTGGATTTTTTTTTTGTATTAAAAGGCAATAGGTGTGTTTACTTTTTCGGTGTAAATAATATCAGTTATTACAATTTTGCAATCGATAGATGTGTTTATATTTTCGGGTAGCTTTCAAGCATAAACCTAGTTGGTTTTAAGAAATTTGATCTCGCGTGTAAATTAGTAAGCATTACTAATTAAGTAATTATCAACATTTTTACAAGAAAATATATTTGTTTGTAGATGGAAATTTCAATCTAGCAAACTAGAAAAAGAAAATAGAACTAGAAATAACAAATACAATAATTTATTTGTTTTTCAATTTGATTAGTTTTGCCGTTTTGTAAATGAGTTTTGTAGTAGAGACTAGTGTGGGTTTGGTTGGTAATGCCAAATGGAATCCAGTATAGGAGTGGGACCCAGTTCATGCCAATTAATCAAATGGCTAGCCTGGCTCGGTCACTTTTGCCAGATCATACGAACCCACATCCGTCCATGGGTCCCTTTGGTTCTTTGTTTCGTTGTTATTGTGCAAATTATTCTCCCATTTTGTAATTTACTTTTTGCCCTCACCCCATCCATATACATGTTTATAAACCTAATCAAATTTATAGAAGAGTTACTTTATATATCAAATCTTTCACATACAAACTGACTCATTTCCACCTTTCATCTAAAAGAAGATTAATGGTTGAAATTAAAACGCATTTTATTATTTCACCTATATTTTTAAAATTTAAATATCTCTTAAACCGTTAATCGTTAAGGAAAATAATTACACCATCGCGACGAAAGATTTAATTATCTTTTATGTACGACACTTTGATATACTTTCTAAAAAATATTTTTTCACGGTTTTTCGTATTTGTTTTCCTTTTTCTAATCTTAGATTTGAACGAAAAATCATATGATTAAACACTAATTAATATCACGTGTGATGTTAGTGTTAAATCACATACGTAGTGTTAAATCACATACGATATTCAAATTAGTGTTTAATCACACGCGATTTTTTTAAGAGGATCTTTACCCGGAAAAATATTGATCAACCAAAATAAGTTCAGCAATATGGCTAAGACCATATTGACTATACAAACAAACACATCATAAATGTGCTTCCAACCAATACTACAAGAGATTGACAAACCAATCTTAAGGCACCGAGTAGCCTAGCCAAAAAGAATAAACAAAAGACACCTATTGACTAGGCTAACGAAATCATACGATTTTTTCATTCAAATTTCAATGAACGAAAAAAGAAAAAATGTAAAAAGTGAAAACACGAAAAAATATTTTTGTCGAAAGTATATCAAAGTCACTTATTTATAGAAAGATAATTGAATGATTGTCGAATGGTATATATATTTTTTCACTTAACGATTAACGGTTTGAAAAATATTAGATTTGAAAAAAATGATGAAAGTGCTTTTTAAATTCTTTGGATTAATTTCATCCATTATATCAAATAAAAACGGGTAGATGTAAGGTGAAGATTGATCCCTAATATGTAAAAAATGTTTTGTTCTCTAGTGATTTTAAATCCAAGTTTGTATATATAGTCAAGGGATAATAACAATTTTTTATTTTATTTTTTATTATAATTATTTTTAATCTAGTTTGTTTTATTTTGTTGTTCCGTGTAATTGTTTTCTATTAAAACACAAAATTTTCAAATTTTGATATTTTGTGTATTTTGTTCATGTACATTGATCGCTTTACTCATCAATTTTAACATCGTAGTTAAAAAAATGTAAAAGTAGAAGGGTTATAAAAACACACATAACTAAAGTTTTGTGTTTTAATAGCAAAAAAAAAAAAAAAAACACAGGACAACAAAAATAAACAAGTTAAATACATTTTTATGTTGTTATCCCTATAATTAAATATGTTTTTCTAGCGAAAATATTAGAAGTTGTTATAAAACAGGATAGGATAAGCATTAGGTAAATGTTAGTTTCTTCTTCTTTCTTTTTTTTTTTTTCCTTTCTAAAAGGCAAATATATTTTGAGAAATGATTGATTGCTTGAAACGTTTGTGATCATGTGGTTTTAAGATCAATTTGAGTTTGTAATCTTTGTGTTTGGAAGAGGTAGCTTAAAAATCATAATGTTAGAAATATGGATATCACATCATATCAAGTAATCTATTGGGATATTAATTTGTTAGTTAGGGCATAACCTTAATTTGTCATCTAATACAATGGCGTGATTAAGCATATCACTCAATGAAATATTCGTTAATTATTAAACATCCAGAGTATATTTGAGAAACATAAGAAATTACCACTATAGAGAAAATAAGCATAATTAATATTCTTTATGTAGTTGTTGTAATCAACCAATGTATGAACGCTTATTCAATTTCAATTAATCAATCCTAGATCTATCACCTAGCCACTTTTTTTTTTAAAGAAGCACATTTTTAATATGTATAAAATTTGAGACCACTCGAAATATTAAATAAAATAAAATAATAAAAATAATAATAAAAATAAAAATAAAAATAAAATTAGACTCAACAAAAAACTCTTTAAGTCATTTCGTGTGAATTTAAATTAAAAAAAAAATGCATTTGAATTAAAATGCAATATCTTCATCAACATCGACATGGAAACAAAATGATTGAAGAAAATCAAATTTACTTTGTGTTTTTACCATACGTTCGCCATGGCTACTTAACCGAATTTATGGAACACTTTCGCTTATTAGTGTGTTAGTGACCTTATCAATCACAAAACTTTCGCTTTAATTTTCATTGAAAACATATATAAGATATTATGTGCTATGGCTACTTAACCGAGTTTATGGAACACTTTCTTTATCGGTGTGTTAGTGTCTTAGAGGTTGTTTGATAAAATATAATGATTTAGTCTTTGAATGGTTTGAAGACTTTGAATCAAACCGCATCTCGAACGAAAACATGTTGTTTGACACGAATAAATATATCTAACTACAATAAATTAACGTAATTTATGTGATTAATTGTTACGCCTCAAAACCAAAGAATTTAAACTTTGAAATGACTTGAATTTGAACCAACTTATATATTGACATTTTGTCGACAAACAAGAACTTAAATCAATAAATGAAAGAAACCGAAAGTTTTCGCTTTTAGATCAAAAGACACTTGAAAGGTTCTTCTTCGACGGGTGGACGCCGTCGCCACACTACACGCGTCGCCACCCTTTAAATAAAGTGTCGATTAAGGATAAACTTTAACACCGACTACGTGTTTTATAACCGACGGGTCGAACTCTCCTCCGACGCCGTCACCTTATAACTATGACGCCGTCGAAATGAAAATTTCACCGACACCTCGTAGAATTTACAACCGCACGGGTCACAAGGTTTGACGCCCCTGGTACCATACCAAGACTTTTCAAAGGCGTAAATTCGCACAACACCCATGACTTTACTTTTAAAACTATCATACACATGACTAAAGGATTCCAAATGATTGATCATAACATACAAGGTTTTACCATTCAACCTTTTGACCCATAACTATTCAAAAACGGATCAAGGACATTACGCCAAACATCATTCTACCTCTATTTGACCCTTTACCAACAAGAGTTTAAAATTAACATTTGATATCTATTTAGATACATACCAAGGACATAACCATAAGACCAAAAGTAAACATGACCATAGACCCAAAAATGTACCAAGACAAGACTTGATTCTTCGGGGCTTCCAACTTTCAACACCTTTGGTCCAAAAGACCTGATTCTTACCCTTGTCTTCCTTGCCGAAACCTACAAAACATCATCAACTATAACATAAGCGAATTGCTTAGTAAGTAAGTGGGTCATATGCTTAATATAACTTTAACTAAACAATAAATTCTTGGAGCATCTATAACATAAAACATACCTTAATTGCATAATTAGGCTACTTTAACAATTAAAAGCTATGGATCCAAAAGCTACTATAACAAGCTCCAACAAAAACTATAACATACAACCAATTAATCATGATTAAGCATAAGAACACAAAAACCCACTGTACTTACCTCAATCCCACAATAGGGTTTCTATTGAGATTAAGTCACAAGCTCCCTTAAGCTTCCTATACAAAATCAGTCTTAATTAGAGACTAGAACTAGAAATTCCATGAGTTTGTAACCTTCTATTACTACATTCAATCCTAGTAAACAAAACCCTGATCATAAAAATTAAGGAATACACTTACTTGCATAATTAGGCAACTTTAACAATTAAAAGCTATGGATCCAAAAGCTACTATAACATGTTCCTATTGTAAAATTGAAAAATTCCTTTTAAAATATCTTGGTATTCCTATTGGTGGAAATACTAGTCGAATGCACGTGGGACCCGATCATTGATAAATGCCATAAAAGACTTTCTTCTTGAAATCGAACCTTTGTCGATTGAGGTAGGCACACCTCGATATCATCCGTTTCTGCCTTCTCAGTATCTATTTTTATCTCTTCAGTATGCCTAATAGCTAACAAAAATCTTGAAGCCATATGGTCTAGGTTTTTTGGGGTGGTAGTAAGGATGTAAGGAAAATTCCCGGATTAAATGGGGTGCGGTTCTTGCCTCTAAAAAAGATGGTGGAGTGGGTCTTGGAAGTTTGGACTCAATGAATCGCGCCTCTTATATCGATGGAGATGGAGAGCGATTACAACTGTAAGGCCTTATGGGTTCGTATCATCTCGCCATTCATGGGAGAATTGTTTTATGACATCACAAACTAAACATGGTGGGCTGTGGAAACGAATTGTTGATTCTATAGTTGATACCCATGCCAGAACTAATTTGGACAAATAAGTCATCAAAAGACAAATTGGTAATGGCCAAGGAACGAAATTCTTGTTAGATGTGTGGTATGGGGAGACTACCCTGGCTACCAAATATCCGAGATTGTTTGCTCTCGAAATGGAAAAACAATGCTATGTTAGTAATAGAAGGGATGCTATGGCTTGGTCTTGGAGGTGGAACCGGCCCATTAGAAACAGTAGGGTGATGAGCATGCTCCAGGAAATGGAAAATTGTCTTCCTTCTAATTTTAATGTCGATAAAGAGGACAAATGGATTTGGCATTTCAATGGCAACAACGAATTTTCGTGGCTTGATAAGGAAGTATTTTGATCATCATCCGCTTCCTTCTTCTCCTCAATTAACGCCCTGGTGGAATCGCTTTGTCCCAAAAAGATTAACTTGTTTGTGTGGAGACTCCGACGAGTGCATTCCAACTTCCATTAATCTCTTCGCTAAAGGAATTGACGTTGGATCGGTTAGTGTGTTAATTGTGACGGTGGTGTGTAATATACTAAACATGTATTCCAAGATTGTATCTTTGTTAAGAGGTCAAGGCTCTTTTGAACAAATCGACAAAATGTGTTATTCCCGACGACTCTATGGATCGATTCTCTATTGGTGCGATTCTCTTAACATCTCGTTGGCTTATCGAAAGCGCTTTCAAGCTATCATTTTCATTTGGTGGTGGCATATATGGAAGGCTCGAATAATGCTATGCATAACGACATTCACGAGTCTAGTTCGGATGTCCTCAATGCCATTGTCGCAACTTCTTATCTTTGGATTCATAATCGGACAGAAGGATAAATCTTCGTGGGATAAGTGGAGTGGTATCCACTTGGATAGTTCTTGGCTTCTGTTTTGTTTCTTTGTGTTCCCCGAGAATTTGTACGGGTCGTATAAAAACATCATGAAGTGAAAACCGTGGCTCGGCCTTCATTGATGAGGTTTTTCTTATGCCTTAGGTCTTCCCGTAATCGGCATAAGTTTTTGCAACCTTTACGCCCTTTGCGCTTAAAACTCGAGAAGATTCTAGAATCAGAGATTTTTGTATTTCCAGAATTGCTTTGTATTTTTGGTTCCTAGTTTCTCGCTAGTGAACTTCCTTTTTTGTTATATATTTTTTGCCGTTAAAAAAAAAACATGTTCCAACAAAAACTATAACATACAACCAATTAATCATAATTAAGCATAAGAACACAAAAACCCATTATACTTACCTCAATCCCACAATAGGTTTTCTATTGAGATTAAGTCACAAGCTCCCTTAAGCTTCCTATACAAAATTAGTCTTAATTAGAGACTAGAACTAGAAATTCCATGAGTTTGTAACCTTCTATTACTACCTTCAATCCTAGTAAACAAAACCCTTATCATAAAAATTAAGGAATACATTTACTTGATTAAGGAAATTGGAATTAAGAGCTTATTGGCCTTATTAATCACCACTCAAGATTAAACCGAGCTCAATTGATGGATTATTGGTTTCTTCTTCCATTTTCTTTTCACGCTTCTTCTCACACAACTTCTTCCAAAATTTTCCTGATAATTCTTCCAAAGAACTTAGTTATTACTTTTATTAGATTTAACTTTGCTCTATTGGCAATTCCAGTCCTCCATTTTCTAATTTCATATTTTAGCCACATATGTTTCTACTATAATACATATACATATAAATATAAGTTATAGTTAGTTTTCACAACTTTAATATAAAAATAAAGTACTAACGCCTACATATATATATATATATATATATATATATATATATATATATATATATATATATATATATATATATATATATATATAATACATTGTCTGGATACGGTGTAACAATTCACCCTCTTAAAATTTGATTTCGCCCTCAAATCTATGCTTGAAAGAGTTGAGAAAATTAAGACTCTACTAAACTAGGATATAATGCTTGTGGAATGGATGTTTACTGCATTTCTAGAAAATTAAGACCGAAAATTCCAAAATTTATAAGTAGCTCGAAAACGAGAAAAAGTAATCTGTTGTTTTACTCCTTCCCGACGCCGTCAGTTGCAATCTCGACGCAGCCAGTTATCCCGACAAAACCGGTCTCATGATTTTCAAAAAATTCGGAAAATTTACATCATTAGAATCGGAAAATTTCTAAAACATCCATTATGACTCGATACAAGCATTTGACTCGAACAACACACAAATATATCTTTTAATGAATTTTTATTCTCATGTTTATGTTTCTTTTGAAAACGTGTGTAATCCTCCCTACACTTATCCTTTATGTAAAATACCTTTATATGCAATTAAGACGAGGTTAAAAACAAAATAAAGCATTTTACAAATTTAAACATGAGAATAAGCAATTAACAAAAGATATATGACACTAACAAGCAAACCGTGGAAAACTAGAAGGGGGTTGAATAGTTTTACCAATTTAAAACTTCCTTTTAAATATTTAGATCGACTTATGTCAATCTATTTGGTTGTTTATGTTGGACGTTGATAAATAGATATATAAACATATAATGAAAGATAAAGAGTAAGAAGCACATCACCACGACACAAGTTATTTATAGTGGTTCGCCACAAGGACACCTTCCTTGCCCTACTCCACCCCCGAGTCACCTACTCGAGTTCGTAAGCACTACACCAACTCCTTATGGCGGAGAAGCCTTCACAACGCCGCTTAACCTTTTTCCCAGACAAAGCTAAATACCGAGTTCTTTCACACCAAGGCGAACCACACCTAACACAACGTCGCCTACCCTTTATACGGTGCTAGGCTAACCACCGAGTTCTTTCACACCTTAGAGAACTAATCCTATCACAACGCCGCTTACCCTTTATTAGGTACTAGGCTAAGCACCTAGTTCCATTATGGAGGAACTACTACCGCTCACGACACAACACCTATTATCAACGAGATCTACCCTTGTTACAATATCGCCAAGAATATCACTATCCTTGTGAATAAATAAACACCTATATGTATAACGATGCACCTCATCGATTATACGACCTAAGCATTCTTCCCAAATGCTACTTGATTTGATTCTTCGCATCCTTCACTAATGCCTTTGACACAACGCTTGGCATCCTTCACTAATGCCTTCGTCTTGACACCTTAAGCATTCTTCACTAATGCTTTGACGCGGATGATGAGCATCTTTCACTAATGCTTTCATCTTGACACTTTCAGCATTATTCACTAATGCCTTCAACCCAACATCTATGGAGAAAGGAAGAACTATCAACAAGAGAACCTTCGTTGTCTTGATGATGACGAAGCATGGCAACTAATGGACTTGAGCTTGCACGTCTTCAAGATGTGGTGATCTTTCCTTTAAGAGGAATCTACAAGATCACACAAAAACAAAAGAGAAAAGCTACATAGATCTCTTGGATATGAGGTTAGAGGTTAGAATACTGGGGAAGTATGTGTGTAAAGGGTGAGATATAATGAAGAAATGGCTCACTATTTATAGAGGAAAACCTCATGCTTCCCGATCCCACGGATCCTTCCACTGGGATCCGCTAGCACAAAGCTAGGGATCCGTGGTCCGCTCTTTTGCCCATGGATATTTTGGGTTATGGGTCATGGGTCATGGGTTATGGGTTGATCCATGGTTTTCTATCTAGATACAATGTACCTTAAGGATACATTGAACTTGTGTAAGTGGTATATATAAAATCATGGGTTATGGGTCAAAACCATTTGCTAGTTTTATCTATTTAGTATATACTTGCTTTTATCCATTTTAATACATACTTTTTTTTACCCATTTTAGTGTACTTAATAGAAGTATGTATTAACCCAATATGTAAACACTAGTTGTTGTACATATGTATCTAACTCATAGAATTACTTAAACTTGTTAAGCCAATATGTAAACACTAGTTGTTGTACATGTGTATCTAAAATATAAAATCACTTAATCTTGTTATAGTGTTTTATGTGAAAACGTAAGTGTGTTAGAAAACTATTAGTTCAAACCATTTACGTATTTTATTTGTTTCGTTAATATGATTTACTTTTGTTATCGACAAAACATTAGAAGATCGTAAAATATAAATAAACGCTTTTACGGCTTATTTGTATTAACAATCTCCCTTTTGTTGATGACAAAACATAAAATTTTTTAAGGAAAAGCTAAAATTTGTAAACGTTTGAATTTGTAGTTTTACTTTCTTCTCCCCTTTTGTCGAAACAAAAGTGTTTGAAGAAACTAACACAATTTTTGTAAGAAAATTATAAAAATGTAACGAGAGCAAGTGACGGAATGGTACTCGCCTTAACTCCCCTCGACGAGTCCATCCCTTTGAAAAAGGGCGTCAAGGACATAATGTAAAATAAGCTACTTGTGTTTGCAATTAAGTTTGCAAATGGTTCGCCTAAGTGACGAGAACGTGCTCCCTCGAATATTGCAAAGTTGCAATGGGTATCATGAAGTGTAATCCAAAATTGGATTAAGTTGCAAATGATTTTGTAATATTGTTTGACACAAAGCTCCCCTAGCTTTTATGGTGTCAAAATCTTCATGTGTTATTTAGAAAATCTACAAAGTAAAGGTTAGAAAAACAAGAGTATAGTGCATAATTTCCCCAAAAGAGACTCAAGTTAGTAGAAATTTGTGCTCGCATCACGGATCCCACGGTTCCCTTCAAGGAGGGATCCGCCTAGTTATCGTGAAGGGATCCGGCTATCTGCTCCAGCTTTCTTCAAGAAGAAGAAATGTCAAGGAGTGCAACTTGAGGGAATGAGATAAAAGTACAATATAACAAGCACAACACACATAATAGTCATGGCATAAAAGTATTCATTCAATAAAACAAAGAGATACACAACCAAATCTCTAAAAACTAAGAGAATGAACTAGCCAAATAGATGCTATTAATGTTAATAAGTTAACCCAAACTTAAGATTCGACAAAAACAAACTTAATTACTAAAGGGTGTCCTAAACGTTCTAGGTTTGAGCTTACGACTATTATGGTTATTGTGGTTTAGGCTTGTTAACCTCTTCGAAACGTTCGAGGAGGTGATGAAACATGAAACGATGCTCTTCGCGTAATTCATGTATCAACCTTTCAACGTGTTTACAATGATAGCAATCCTTGTTATGGTTTTGAATTTCTTGAAGTGAAGGTTCAAGTGAAGTGGATTGAGGTTTTTCAAATAAAGGAGGATTTGGTTGAGATTCATTTAGTGGTGGCTCTATAATGCTTGTGGCTAGAGGTAAAGAGACATCAACTTCCATTTGGTCAGGTGGTTGCTTTTGATGTCTTCTCATAATCCAAAATGGACTATTGGGAGGGATGATAGAGTTTGCTTTTGGATCAAGTGTTGATTCAACATTTTGATTTTGTGGCTCAATCTTTTCATGTGAATTGGATGGTAATGGTGAAAGATGAGATGGCCAAGAGGGTAAGTCATCTACATTGTGAGAGTGTGAAAATGATTGTGAAGTATCTCTAGGTACTAATGATGTTGGTTGAGTTGTGGGGGGTTTGTTTGCTATTGTAGAATTTGGTGAGGATATCCTAGTGGGAATCTTATTCTTGGGGATTAGTTTGATTGGTTTCCTTGATGTGGGAGAAATCCTAGCATTGGTGGACTTAACCGAGATGATTCGGTTGAAGAAACTTCGTGTATGATTCTAGCAAGTTTCTTGGGTGGTTCTTGGGTGGATGAGTGAGCACTAGAGCCTTTCTCATATTGAAATGACTAAGGAAATGGTTGCAATTGCTGATATTTGTGAGATGACTAAAGTGTTCTAGTGCAATGTGGTTTATAAAGAGAAGATCTTGGCAATTAGTATTTAAGACTTAATCCACTAATGTTCATGAAAATGTGATGATTGACATGCACAAGGTTGAGATTCGAGTTCACACCGATCTAGGAAATCATTTAAGATGAGATAGAGTGTTTGGGTTAGCAATGTTAGACATATATCGTCACCGGATCCCACGGTTCCTCCTGGAGGATCCGTCTTGGCTATTCCTAGGATCCGGCTCTCGTAGCTATGATGATTTGAAATAGGATTTCTAGAAGCTAAAGCCTATCTTGTTTTGGGTGTTTCACTCTCCTAAGTGTTTTAGGATGAGAAGGTACTTGAATGATCATGAGTAATAAGTGTTTGTGCACATGATTGCTTTTATGGAAGAAGGATGGGACAAGAAGACTACCAATGGATGTCCAAGGATAACACTAAGAGTTATGAGGGTGACAAGTCATAATAAATGATCCTAGTTATCGTGTTTTAGCTTGAGTTGATATTAAGAAAAATTCTCAAAAATTTCAAGAATTGAAAAACTAATTTTGTCTTACCTTGAGATATAAAAGACTAGAAGCAATTTCCTAAAATTGTTTAGCTTGCTTACCTAAGTGTTTTGAGAGATGAGAATTATTTTGTGAGTAGTTGAAGCGAAGTATGGTGAGTTTTAGATGTGATGATAAATCGACTAAGATCGTAAGTAAGCCTTTAGTGAGTCTAAGTCTTTCTCATCCTTGACGCGACATAGTTGGGTTCTAAAATCATATGCCAAGCTAATGTGATGTTATCTAGAAAGCGCTTTGATGTGCTAATGTCGCATTGTAGATCCGATGTCACGGATCCCACGGTTCCTTCAAGGGAAGGATCCGCTAGTTAATCCTAGGGATCCCAGATCCGCAGATCGTAATCAACACGTAACCAAAAATGATGTGCGATTTTGTACACTATTAAATCTATAAAACAAGCAATTAGGAACAAGCAAGCCATCATATAGCACCGTAAACAATATCCAAAATACCATAAACCAACAATGCTAAAAGAAATCATTCAAACATAAAATAAATGAAAATAAGCACATTCCTATTGTCTCTTTTGTCAATTCTTCCTTTTTCTTTTGACGGCTTAGTGAGATTGTGTTTAGGTTTTGAATCATGCCTCTTATTTGTTTGTATTCCGCGGTCTCGCTTTGGAATGGTTGGAAGTTGTTCGTGGATTCAAGAATGTCCAATTTGATGTTGGATACGGGTCGATGTCCTCCTCATCTTCTTCTTCTTCTTCTCCTCCGGCCGAGGAGTCCGAGAGAGCTTCGGTTTCTCCATTGACCATGAACCGCTTAGATGGTTGTTTAGAAAGGGGTACCATGACGTGATCGGAAAGGTAATGGTCATCGTTGATAGGGGATGGTTGCAATGCACTAACGCACTTACAAAGTCGTGTTAGAGCATACCATATGGGAGTACCATGTTGAAGCTTTGAATACCCCACCATTCTCCTTACCATGTAATAGGCAAGATTAAATGGCCTTTGGTGGATAAGACAATAGATCATTTGCACAAGGCATGCGTTTGGATGATCTTTGTTTCCAACTAGGCTAATGATGTTTTCCCTAAGGATTTCTTCCCATTTTCTAAACATGGGATGCATTTCAAAAAGTTCCATTTTAAAGGGATTACGGTGAATTAGCTTTTTGTTACGATCGTAACGGGATTGGTCGGTCCTAATTTTAAAGATAGTATCACGAATGGTTTCGGATTGTCGAGAGGAGTGTTGTAAAGAGGCTTAGGATCAAGTGCAAGGTTTTGAGCGTTAATTGCCCAATCTTGAGAGTACATACAAATTCCTTCACAAGGAATGCGAAGAATTTGAGCAAAAGTGTTGAGAGGAAGAGTAAAGTTTTGTGTGTTGATGATAAAGGCAATTGAGATGCTATTATCGGTGTTTCTAATGATCCTAAAGCTTTTGTAAAACTCAAAAATAAAACCGACAAATTTGTTCATCAATATCAAGAAGACAATCAAAGTTGATTGTCGAGAAAACTTGACGAATATCGGTATCTTCAAGGAAACATTCCTTGACTACACGACCTTCGTGAATAAGCCGCTTTGTGAGGCTTTTGAAAATTTTACTGTTAGTTTTGGTCAGCCCCTTTTACGATAGTAGTGAGTAAGATAGTGGACGGTGTCATGATGATCTTGTTGAGTGGCTTTGGGCATGGTTGGTCCTAGAAATACAAATTTTCCAATTAGGTAAAATTAGTTGGAAATGGGTTTATGGTTTTGATTTGTATTAACAATGTTGTGAACACAATGTGATTTAGTTAAAAAGCCCCTTTTCATGATTAATTTGAAAACCCTAATTAAATTAATTTGATTATAATTTAGGAACCATAAACCCTAGAATGAAGATGATGAAAATCGAACAAGTTAATGTAATTACTTACAATGGTGTTCTAGGAAGAAATACTTTGAGGTTATGAAAGCCAATGAGGATGGATTCAGAGCTTGGTCGTTTTTGTGTTATGAGAATAGAGGAAAAAGATCATGGCGATTTTTGAAAGCTTATAGTGAGTTCTGCTCCACGGTTCCCCTGGATCCTTTGTATTTGGGATCCGCTAGTACAACTAGAGGATCCGCTATTAAGAACATAAAAGAGGTTGTTTGACAATCTTTTGTAGTATGCTTACGGAATAGCTTACCAAAAAAAAGTTCGGAGGTTTTAGATGACGATAGTTTTGGATGACGGCTTTTGATGAATCTTATATCGAGGATGTGATGACGCGTTAAAAAATTATTCCCAAGACGAAAAAGGTGGAAGAGTGACGAAAGAGACTTCTAACGCCTTAGTGTTTAAATAATCAAAGTAGTACTTGTGAAAATAAGTAGAGCTCAAGTATCCTATCTAATGAAAAGTAAAACATACCTCTATGCTTCTTGATTTGGTATAAGACCAATAATACTTCATGAGCTTTTAAAGTAATCCTTTGTACTTGATGTACTAAAGTTGTGATTACTTTAAGAATCCTTCCTTGAATGTTGACTTCATCTTTGAATGAAGATTTTGGGAATTCTAGCATGAAAATTACTCGAGAATGGAATATTGTTAGAATCATCTATCAATGTCCAACAAAATGATTTAACAAAAATATGATCCCAAAAATCCTTCTTTGTAGTTTTCAAACATACACGGATCGTATCAAGTCTTTAAAGTACAATATACTTTAAGAAACTTGGTTACTAAGCTCGATGCCAATTGTGGAAAACTAGAAGGGGTTGAATAGTTTTACCAATTTAAAACTTCCTTTTAAATATTTAGATCGACTTATGTCAATCTATTTGGTTGTTTATGTTGGACGTTGATAGATAGATATATAAACATATAATGAAAGATAAAGAGTAAGCACATCACCACGACACAAGTTATTTATAGTGGTTCGCCACAAGGACACCTTCCTTGCCCTACTCTACTCCCCGAGTCACCTACTCGAGTTCGTAAGCACTACACCAACTCCTTATGGCGGAGAAGCCTTCACAACGCCGCTTAACCTTTTCCGTACAAAGCTAAATACCGAGTTCTTTCACACCAAGGCGAACCACACCTAACACAACGTCGCCACCCTTTGTACTAATGCTAGGCTAACCACCGAGTTCTTTCACACCTTAGGAGATCTAATCCTATCACAACGTCGCCACCCTTTATTAGGTACTAGGCTAAGCACCTAGTTCCATTATGGAGGAACTACTACCTTCACGACACAACACCTATTATCAAGGAGATCTACTCCTTGTTACAATATCGTCAAGAATATCACTATCCTTGTGAATAAATAAACACCTATATGTATAACGATGCACCTCATCGATTATACGACCTAAGAATTCTTCCCAAATGCTACTTGATTTGATTCTTCGGCATCCTTCACTAATGCCTTTGACACAACGCTTGGCATCCTTCACTAATGCCTTCGTCTTGACACCTTAAGCATTCTTCACTAATGCTTTGACGCGGATGATGAGCATCTTTCACTAATGCTTTCATCTTGACACTTTCGGGCATTCTTCACTAATGCCTTCAACCCAACATCTATGGAGAAAGGGAGAACTATCAACAAGAGAACCTTCGTTGTCTTGATGATGACGGCATGGCAACTCATGGACTTGAGCTTGCACGTCTTCAAGATGTGGTGATCTTTCCTTTAAGAGGAATCTACAAGATCACATAAAACAAAAGAGAAAAGCTACATAGATCTCTTGGATCCGAGGTTGGGGGTTAGAATACTGGGGAAGTATGTGTGTAAAGGTGTGAGATATAATGAAGAAATGGCTCACTATTTATAGAGGAAAAACTCATCGCTTCCTTGGATCCCATGGATCCTTCCACTGGGATCCGGCTAGCACAAAGCTAGGGATCCGTGGTCCGCCTCCTCTTGCCCATGGATATTTTGGGTTATGGGTCATGGGTCATGGGTCATGGGTTGATCCATGGTTTTCTATCTAGATACAATGTACCTTAAGGATACATTGAACTTGTGTAAGTGGTATATATAAAACCATGGGTTATGGGTCAAAACCATTTGCTAGTTTTTATCTATTTAGTATATACTTGCTTTTATCCATTTTAGTACATACTTGTTTTTACCCATTTTAGTGTACTTAATATAAGTATGTATTAACCCAATATGTAAACACTAGTTGTTGTACATATGTATCTAACTCATAGAATTACTTAAACTTGTTAAGCCAATATGTAAACACTAGTTGTTGTACATGTGTATCTAAAATATAAAATCACTTAATCTTGTTATAGTGTTTTATGTGAAAACGTAAGTGTGTTAGAAAACTATTAGTTCAAACCATTTACGTATTTTATTTGTTTCGTTAGTATGATTTTACTTTTGTTATCGACAAAACATTAGAAGATCGTAAAATATAAATAAACGTTTTTACGGCTTATTTGTATTAACACAAACAATTAAGCATGGGTTGCCTCCCACGAAGCGCTTTCTTTATTTAAGAGTCTTGTAGCTAGACTCGTAGTCGTGCCCTCACGTTGTCCTAATCTTAGAGGCCCATTCGATCTCCTTAACTTTTCTCTCATCACGAATATATTCAAGGCCTAGTTCAAGACAAGCAGTGTAGTAAACTTTGTTCTTCCAGTCTACTTCAAATGCCGGAATGTTATCTACATCTAAATTATCCATGCCCTCAAACTTCTTATTTTTGTGGGGCATTATATATTTAACACTTTCGGCTTTATTTGAGAACTCGACTATTCCTTTCTCTCGATCATAAACCATCTTAGACTCCTCTATAAATGGTTTCCCAAGTATCACATCTCCTAAAAACCCATCAATGATGCCCTTAACATTTTCCAAAATCATGAAATCACACCTATATGTGAAGTTACCGACGAAGACATGCAATCCCTTAACCCTCCCCATATAGTTACTTGCTTTCCTAGGCAAAGGGTCCCCATGGGTTCTAACTTTTGCTCATGATCCAATTGTAATAGAGCCTAGACATTATATTCATGGGTGCCTTATAGTCAATGTAGGTGTGATCCCTATATAAGTATCCAATCATACACGGTATTTTGATGTTTTAGGGTTTCCTTTCTTATGCGAGGCTCGAAAGGTGGTCTTGGGAAGTTAACTAAGTTATAGTGATAAGCGGCTTCCTTCCCTTTAGGGTATGAATCGAAATACTCCCTAAGTTCTTCCTCCTCCTTACTACCCTCCATAATTTATAACACCTTATAATCTCCCTCTTCTATATCATCATCCGAATCACTTGAGGTCGAATCACTATCTAAAGGGCGATCAGATTCCTTAAGGGCTTCCTCAAGCGTATTCAATCATCCTATTTAGTTTCCTAAGCTCTCCAATTTCACTAATAATACGAGCTCGAAGTTGGTTGGAAGAGGCTGGGTCAAGCAGTGGGTATTTGTTTGGTGGTGAAGTGTTGTTTGGTGGTTTGTCACCTTCCATGATGAAAAGTGATGGTGTTACGAACAAAAGTCACGAAGAAGGGGGATAGACTACGAGAAGGCTAAAAATAAGAAAAATTTACTTGATAGGAATCAAGCAAAGAAACCTAAACGAGGTGGACTACTAACTAGCTATTCTATTCCCCGCATGCGCCAAAACTTGATAACGCTACACGCGTGGTCGGGGTCAAAGAAACTTCCTTTCGTCGAGCAAGTTTTATAACACCCTAGGCAATGAACCTAATCGTTGTAGTGTAGTATTAGGGTAAGCCACGGGTATTGATATCGCTCTCTCAGGGAATAGGAATGCTAGTGAGAAGTTACTACGCTAAGGTTGGGGTTGAGGAAGATTATTTTTTTTATCTTTTATGTTTTTAGGAAATGGAAAAGTACGAATCTCGGGGTTTGATTTGGGGTTGGTATTGCTACCGATTACTCTACTTATCTAATTATCTAATCTAAGGTGTATGTAGTCTATGTCTAATTATTGTGTGCTCGTATGATAGTTTAAAGATGTGTTTACTTAGGTTTTACTACCCTTAATTATCTCCTATTGGTGGTTGAATTGTCACGCCCTTATTCTTAATTGCGTTGTGTATCTAAAGTTGTAGGTATGCGCTTATCCATAACTCTTTGAAGTTACCAAAGGGTCTCGCCTACAAAATACCACTAGGGATCATAAACTCTTACTCTAAGGCCTCTTTGGATAGTTTAGCTTACAACCGCTCAAGGTGCTATAACCTAAGGTTCACAAAGATTAATCAAGCATTAAGTACACAACGAATGACCTATCGCATTACTAGATCATTAACAACTAAGATAAGAGACAACCAATCAATATTCAATAATTAAGTTTCATATTCCCTAAGCAAACACACAAGTAAATTAGCCGGACATGGAGAACATGCAAGCATACACACAAATAATCAAAGAAATTATTGTATTAATGAAGTAAAACACTTATCTTGATATAAGATAGGGTTTGGAACCCTAAAATACTGTACAAGACAGCCTTGGTTTGGTTTAGGTTTTTACTCCAAAAGACTACACACCAATACTGAAAAATTCGGATTCTATATATAAGATTACACATGTGACGCGCCACCTTATGTTTTGTGACGCCGGGATCGCCGTCATTAGGGTTTTGTCTTGGCCACGTTAGTCTTGCGACGGCGTCACCTTGTGCTTGTGACGCCGTCTCTTCGCCTTTCGACGCCGTCGATCGAATCTAGGCCGTGCGAGTCATGACGGCCTACTCTTTTATAACTTGACGTCGTCACTTGAAAATAAGAGTTTTGGCTTCGTCCCGTCACAAAATCCTCCGATGGCGTTGCGGTTAAGCAATGACGCCACCTTGTGTTTTCAAAGCACTGAGCGCCTCGATTCTTGACTTTTGCCATTTTCTTTGTATATCCGCGCCTTTTCGTCCAAATAAGTGTCATTACATCAATTTGCCTTAAAGAGACCTAAAATGTCACACCTCGCGGAAAGGAAACACGAGTGTAACTAAGGAACATAAGCACAAGATAATAGAACATACCAACGTTAATATTTAAAAGAAAGAGTACACCATTACAATACCGGTTTAGCCGTCATCGGCAAATATTTTACAAAGTTTAGTTCCCAAAATATTGCGTTCTATTACATAATGATTTGTAGTGACAAGTGAAAACTTCATTATGCAAGACCCGTAGAAAAAGCTTACCAACGATCACGAAATGCATGAGAGAAAAGCGGGTCAACTATGAAAATAGTTGGTGAGTAAACATGTTTAGCAAAATAAGAAAACTCGTAAGAAATATTCAAAGCTTTGGTCAACGAAAATAGTCCACAAAGCAAAGGCATTGTGTATCCACTCAGTTCCAAGTTCCGCCCATACAAAACTTGCAACCTGTGTGTACGCAACCCATTGCACAAAATATATCGCGTCAAGTAGTCAAGTATAAGTGGTCATAATAGTTCACAATATATTATCACGTATATAATAATGCAGGGATGCTCCTGATGACACCAAATTATACTGGGTGCCACTACCCAAAGTTATGTTGGGTGCCTCTTCCCAAAGATATACTGGGTGCCTCTTCCCAAAGATATACTGGGTGCCTCTTCCCAAAGATATACTGGGTGCCTCTTCCCAAAGATATAATCCGAACATAGGAGACTTTATAGTGATGCTCCGAACATAGGAGACTTTATAGTGATGCTCCGAACATAGGAGACTTTATAGTGATGCTCCGAACATAGGAGACTTTATAGTGATGCTCCGAACATGGGAGACTTTATGTCAAGGCCATAACACGTACGGTTCAATAAGTTCAAGTAAGGCATTATTTCATAATTAAGTTCAAGGATTTGTTTCAAGTTCACGAATTCTAGTCAAACTAGTTAATAAAAGTAGTAAACAATTTAGCTCAAGAACGGTTCATGCATTTCGCCCCAAAATATAGTAAAACGGTAAAAAGGGGGTGTGATTACTCACTTGATAAATAGATGCGATGACAAAAGTGGTTACAATCGAAATGTAGTGTGAATCTCTAATCTGCGACCTATTATGTATGATATGATACGCAATGAGTCATGATGTAACGTTATGCATGCAATTCAATGATATTTATACCACTTATGAGTTTTGAAAATAATACACTTCATTAAAAATACTCTTTTGACGTCTTGACCATTCTTAAATTACTTTACAAGTATTTACGCCAAAATGTCATCCTACAATAGTTTCTTAATGATTTATTGTGAAATTTTAACTTTTCGTCAGTAAAATAATGTAGTTGGGAATTTCATGAAAGTGACAAAAATGGCTTCGAAAAGCTAGTCGTAAAATGGTGTACGTCGAACGTTAGGAAACGAACTCGACGGTTTTGGAAAGCTTGTATCAAAATCTAGAAGTTTTAGTACATGAGTTTTCGTCATAGAAGTCTCGAACATAAAGATAATAGAGGTTAAATATGGTGATTTTGTCCAAATGTGGTTTAAAAAGTGAGTTTCGGCAAAGTTTAAGCAACCGTAAATAATTCATTACAATTCCGCTATACAAACGGTTGATCATTTTAGAAAATATGCTTGGTGATCTCGATTTTATTAGAAGGCATCTTGTTACAAAAAGTTCCACGTCATCGTTAAAAATAGCCTTCAATATGGTCGTTTTGTTTATCGTAACTCTTGTCTCGTAAAAATAATATAGTTTTTCTAAAATAATAAAGTTACGGCAATTTATGAAAACGTGTATATTTTAGTCGTTATAAATCCGTTTTCTACGTATTATACGTCCTTAGCTTCGTATCAAAGTATACTAATATATTTTTGATAAGTCGAAATAATTTGTAAAGCTTAGGACTCGTTTTGACTCACAATACAAAAATAGGTTGCTGAAATTTCGAAATATATATTTCGTCGTCAAACTTGAAAAATTCATAACTTCTTCGTTATAACTCCGTTTTAATCCGTTCAAGCGGCCACGGATTCGTTTTAAAGTATATTTTCTGATTATCTAGGCCAAAAACTCATGTCTACTGTCGGATTTTCCAGAAATTCAAAATAAGATCAGACCACTTTTATTACTTGTCGAAAATAGTTTTTCTCGTACTAAACCTATTCCAATCCCTTCAAATCAACTCCAAAGCTATTCTAATCCTACCATACACCTTCTTAGGGTGTCATGGGTTCCTAAACATCATCAAGACCAATATATAACAAGGGATAAATTATAGGATGACCTTTATATATATAACTCTAAAAATCAATGTAAAAATGGTATAAATACACATAAGTCTTGCATGCTTGCTAAGAAAATGATGAAATACATATGAAATGAAAATGAAAGATATAAAATGAAAGTGATATGCTTACAAGCTACTATGATGAGGTGATTAGAACAAGGATTAACCTAAACACCCTAGGTTTTTAATTCAAAACCTTTAATAAGAGTATAACTAGATTGTTTAAATCTTGATCTTGAAAAGTTTGATGTCTTCTTCTTATGTTTGAGCTTGGCGGTTTTGAGAGAGGAAAACAAGAGAAAGATCTTGATTGGAGTTGTATTATTGATGTGAATGAAGTGTGTAAGAAACTTGAGTGTAGATTTGCATAAGTAAGAAAAGTCTAACTACTTGACCCACTCCCCCATGGCGGTTTTGGGGGATGTATTGTAAAATACATTTTTTTGCATATAAATGGGTAAGTAAAAGGTGTAAGTAATATAAATATAAGTTGAGGTAACTTGTAATCTTTATATACACTTGAGTAATTAGGGTAGTATTGGTTAAAAATAATTTTTAATGGATCAAAGTAAAATATATTGAGGTCATGAAAATTGTAAAAATACATTTCTTGAAAGATTTGAGTGAATAAATATTTATCGGGTTGAATTTAAAGAAACCGTCGTAATTATATAAATTTAACAATTTATATACAAAATATATTTAAAACACTAGGTAAACTCAAAATATAGTTTTTATAAACTAAATGTAAGTATAAAAATATATCCGGATCATTTTGGAAGTATCGGATTAAATGTTCAAAATAATAACTTACGCGATAACGTTTATTTAATATGACATTTACGCGTTTAATGTGAAATGCAAATCATGAATGTACTAACATGATGCATATTTAATTTAAGAAATGACCGGAAATTGAGAATTGTGACATAAAAAGTGAAAAGGAACGATATTAAGTAATAACGGATACAAAAGTGATCAAATAAGGGCTTAAACGACCCCTCAAAAAGGTACATTTTAAAACCTTATCAATAGGCAACTACCCTACCCCTTTGCATAATAACACAACCAAGACCGGAATAAGATGCATCGCTATAAACCACCATATCTTCCGTTCCTTCCGGTAAAACTAAAATCGGTGCCTCACATAATTTATTTCGTAAGGTAGAAAAAGCGTCATCTTGCTCCTTTCCCCACACAAAAGGGATGTTCTTTCTAGTAAGTATAGTTAGCGAAGATGCGATTTTGGAGAAGTCTTGTATGAACCTACGGTAATATCCCGCCAAACCAAGAAAACTTCGTATCTCTCCTACATTCCTTTGTGCTTGCCAATTCATTACTGCTTCTATCTTTGACGGGTCGACCTTAATACCTTCCGAATTAACAACATGTCCGAGAAATCGGACTTCTTGTAACCAGAATTCACATTTCAAAAATTTGGCATATAATTTTTCCTTTCTCAAGGTCTCGAGAATTTCTCGTAAATGGACTGCATGTTCTTTCTTGCTCTTCGAGTAGATGAGAATATCATCAATAAATACGATGACATAATTGTCCATCATTGACCTACATACCCGGTTTTCATGAGATCCATAAAAACCGCAGGCGCGTTCGTAAGGCCAAAAGGCATAACCGTAAATTCATAATGTCTTCCTCTCAAACCTTCAATTAGTAATAACCCGAAGGTAGATCAATCTTTGAGAACCATTTAGCACCTTGAAGTTGATCAAAGAGATCATCAATTCTTGGTAGTGGATACACATTCTTCACGGTTACTTTATTTAGTTCTCGATAATCGATGCACATTCGCATGCTACCATCTTTTTTTTAATGAATAGAATCGGAGCTCTTCATGGTGAACTACTAGGACGGATAAAACCTTTATCTAGCAATTCTTGAAGTTGACTCATCAACTCTTTCATTTCAGATGGGGCCAAACGATAAGAAGTTTTTTCTCTAGGCTTAGCACCCGGAACAAGATCAATGCGAAATTCAACTTGCCTTTCGGGTGGAATACCCGGTAAGTCCTTCGGAAAGACGTCCTGGAATTCATTGACAATTGGAACGTCGTCAATATTCGCTCTTTTCAATACTTGTATCTATCACATGAGCCAAAAGGCACAACAACCCGTGATAAATACCTCCCAGCCTTCATTACGAGCACAACCTAATTTCACCCTTCTTCTTATCTCCATAGATACCTATTTCACGACCGCTAGGATTAATGACTAGAACCAACTTCTGGTTACACATGATGGCGGCATTGAATTTGCTAAGCCAATCCATGCCTATAATGACATCAAACTCTCCAAGCAAGATAGGAATTAAATTGATCTTGAAAATACTATTATCTATTTACAAATCTACATCACGATACACATTAACTACAACCACAACCTTACTATCAGCTATTTCGACTTCGAGGGGTTTAGAGAGTTTAGATAATGTAGAGGTTAGTTGATTGCTAAACTCAAAAAACACAAAGGACACACTATGTTGGGATTCTTGATTTGATGAGACAAAGTAAATATAAGAATGAAACAAAGGGACTTAAAGTGACAAGAATGAAACCTACAAAAAGATGGAGGGACTTGCTGTGCAAAGAAGAATTTATTTTTTAGTCCTTAGTAGTCTTTTGTAAACCCTAATCTCTACTTTATAATGAGATCAAGGGTACGTGTTTTTAAATAGGTATTCCAAAATGTAGTCGACTAGTGTGATTAGTGTAGCCCTAAGATCAAGGTGTTCTTGATCCCTGTTACAGGTGGTAACACGTTCTACCATTGATCAAGGTAGAATTAGGGCTTGTATGATGATGATGAAAACCTTGTTGCAATAACAATTAATGTTTGTTTTATCCGCTGCGTATTGTCTTTGTTATTGTAATTCCTAGTGCTCAAAATGATCCATGGAGTCTAACATGTTAATACAAATAAGCCGTAAAAACGTTTATTTATATTTTACGATCTTCTAATGTTTTGTCGATAACAAACGTAAAATCATTTTAACGAAACAAATAAAATACGTAAACGGTTTGAGCCAATAGTTTACTAACACACTTACGTTTTCACATAAAACACTAAAATAGTACTTTCATGCTTTAGTAATACATATGTACAACAACTAGTGTTTACATATTTGGTAGATATATACATACTTAGTATGTATTATAATGGGTAATATAATGGGTAGAATTTTAAGTACTTGACCCATTGACTAAATACATTGAATGTAGTTGGGTAAAACCCAAACTCCATAACCCATACCCATGGAGCATAACCCATAACCCATTGCATGACATCATGCGTAAGTCATAATGGGTCTTACCCATGACCTATGGAGCTAACAAATTATTTCTCTTATGTTGGATAGGGATAGATTATTCTAACAACTTGTTTTAGAAACTTTCTTGCTAGGACTTCTCCAAGGTCTTCATTTCTATTCAAAGGAAAATGAAGTCAACTCTCAAAGAAGAACCTAAAAGTAATCACAACCTACTTATACTAAGTACAACAGATTACTTTAAAAGCTCATGAAGTATTTCGGATATATGGTCTCTATAAACCATATCAAAAGTTTAGAGGTATGTCCACTTATCTACAAAGTAGCCATTTTATGTTTACATGGATATGTTGATAATATTTTCTTTTTCATAAATTAGAACGTTTATAGTTGCTAGTCTCTAAAAAGTCTCTTTTCGCCACTTTCCCGACTTACTCATCATCGGGAATAGTATTCCTCCTTGATTCTCTAAAGATCGTCAAACTAACGCCGACGTCACAAATAGATCCTTGATAGTTAACCTATCAAAACACATTGACCAAACAATTAGGAACCTCAAAGAAACTTTTGTTCCATAAGCTAGTGTATAACTTATTACAAAAATAACACCAAACACTCTCTTTCTGTCCACAGTAGCCGGATCCCACAAGTTGTACTAGCCGGATTCCAATTACAAGGGATCCGAGGGAACCGTGTGACAGAAACCAATTATACGTTTTTCAAAACCAATTATGCTCTTTTCCCTCTCCTTAAAAAACACAAAAATGACCCAATTGCTGCTTTCATCTCCATATGGTCTCCAATTTTTGTTTAACATCAATTGATGAAATTAGGTTTTACAAAATTAATCACTAGAAAAGGTTTTCACATAACTAAGATCCTATTGTGCATACAACATTGTTAATACAAATCAAAACGATAAGCCCATCTCAACAAATTTTACCTAATTGGAATATTTGTTTTTCTAGGACCAACCATGCCCAATGCTACCCAACAAGACCACCATGATACCATCCACTACCTCACTAGATGCTATCGAAAAGAGGAGTTTTTGAAAACCGATCGTAAAATCTTCAAAAGACTTGAAAAACTACTTATTCACGAAGGTCGTGTGGTCAAGGAATGTTTCCTTGAAAATACCGACATTCTTCAAGTTTTCTCGGCAATCAACTTTGATTGTCTCCTTGATATTGATGAACAAATTTGTCCGGTTTTCATCTTTAAATTCTATAAAAGTGTTAGGATCATTCGAAATAGTGATGATAGCATCTCAATCGCTTTTATCATCAATAATCAAAGCCTTACTCTACCCCTCAATACATTTGCACAAATCCTCCGCATTCCTTGTGAAGGAATTTGTATGTACTCCCAAGATTGGGCAATATCTACTCAATCCTTTGCACTAGATTCCAAACCAATCTACCGCACTCTTCTTGATGACCCCGCAATTGTTCGAGACACCATTTTCCAAATTAGAGCCGACGAATTTTGCCAATCGCAACAAAGAGCTTATTCACCGTGATCCCTTTCAAATGGAACTCTTCGAAATGCATCCCATCTATAGAAAGTGAGAAGAAATTCCTAGGGAAAATGTCATTAGTTTGGTCAGAAAAAAAGACCATCCAAATGCATGTCTTGTCCAAATGATATATTGCCTCATTCACCATAGGCCATTTAATCTTGCCTATTACATGGTGAAGAGAATGGCGGTGTATTCAAAGTCACCAACATGGTACTTCCTATGGTATGCTCCTAACACGACTCGTGAGTATGTTAGTGCAATGCAACCTTCTCCTATCAACGATGATCATTTTCTTGCCGATCACGTCATGGTACCACTCACCAAACAACCCTCTAAACGATTCATGGTCAATGGAAGAAGACCCCGGGCTCTCTCGGACTCCTCGGACGAAGAAGAAGTTAATGTCAACCCCGTTGCCAACGTCAACTTGGACCCCATAACCTACTTTGAACAACTTCCAACTCTTCCAAACGAGACCGAAGAGTTCAAACAATTGAAGGATATGATCCAATGCCTAAATAACTATGTCGTGAAGTCGGGAAAGAGGAAGAGAAAAGATTGACAAAAGAGACATTAGGATTATGGTTGTTTTTAGATGTATTGTTTATCATTTTGCAATGGATGCTTATGTTTGTGAATGGTTTATTTTGGTTGTTTGGATATTATCACAACTACTCTTATTTACGGTATAGTTTATGAGATATTTGCTTGTTTTGATATTCTTTTAGAGTAGAGACCAGTAGCAATTACTATGCATAGTATAGTGCAAATACTGCACATTTTCTGTGATGCTTCTAATCTGCAGTTGCCGGATCCCTCAAATTATACTAGACGGATCCCTCCTGTTAGGGATCCGTGGGATCCGGGGTGATAGAAATACAATGCAGACCCCCACACATCAAACCAGCCCACTAGATCACTTCACTCTAGCTAAACATAATGCCTTACGACCACTTAAGTCTTCCTCAAGCTCAGCAAGCCTCACACTCACTCATAGCTCATTTAGGATCACACTCAAAGTGCTTTTCAATTTATCATTTCACCAAAACTCATCATCCTTCCGCTCCTATACTCACACATCATCTCTCACATGTCAACACATCTAGTTTTATAAATCTCTCAATTTTAACAAATTGATTTTAGTCATCTCTACCTCAAAATGGGTCAAAAAACTAAGTTCAATTCTTATAACTTTTAAGGAATTTTTAAATTTTATCCCAAGTTGTCATCTGATCTCTAGGGTCATTTAACATCACTTGACACTCTCAAATCTCCTAGTGTCATCCTTGATCACCCATTGGTGGTCATAAAGTCCCATTTTCCTTCCATAAAAGGCAAACATTAGCTATCATCACTCATTACCCTTGATCATTTAAGTCACATCTCATTTAAAACACTTAAGAAGACTGAGACACTCAAGATGTATAGGTATTAGACTCTACAAACATCATTTTATTCTTTTCTTGAATGCTGATAGCCGGATCCCTAGGATTAGCCTAAACGGATCCCTCATTGGAGGGCACCGTGGGAACTGGCTGGTAGATTCAGCAAATCCTAGCTAAAACAATCATTTCAAGCTCTCTTTGCTAAATTAAACATTCCAACTTGTCTTAATTAAACTCACAGATCAGTGCAAATCTGTAGTTGACCCTGGTGAATGCAAATCATCACATTTCAAAGGATCTTAGTGGCTTGAGTCTTTAATGCACTTCCCAAATCCTTCCCTTTATAAGTCATCTTGTTAGAACTTCTTAGTCACCAACCACAACTTAATTCTCAGCATTTAGAAACCTTTACATCACTAATCTTTAGTCATTTCATCATGAGGAAAGCTCCTAGTGCTAACTCATCCACCAAAGAACCACCCAATAAACTTGCTCGTGTTGTACACGAAATTTCCTCAACCAAATCATCTCCCGTTAAATCCATAAATGCTAGGATTTCTCCTCCACCAACTCATCCAATCAAACCAATCCCCAAAAGGATTGTTTCCACAAAAATATCATCCCCAAACACCACAATTACTCCTAAACCAAATACACTCATTTCCACCCAACCATCACCTTTGGTGCCTAGAGCCATATCATTTACCACTTCACATTCATCTCCACATCTCTACAACGTGGAGGACTTGCCTCCTAAGCCATCCCATCCTCCACCATTGCCGACACACTCTTCAAAAGAAAAAATTGTGCAACAAAACCAAGGTGTTGAATCAACACTTGCACCGGTATCTTTTTCTCCATTTCCCTCAAATGGTTCATTTTGGATTATGACGAGTCATCAAAGTCAACCACCCGAACACATGGAAGTTGACACTGTGAAAACGTAGAGGGGGTGAATACGTTTCGCTTCAAACTTAAAACTTTTGTATCAAATATACTATAAACCATTGCATTTGCTAATCTCGACGCGAGGATTCATTTAACGATTCGGCATGTAAGGCCAACCCTTAATATCACATAAGATTCCAAGATTAATGGTTCATTATAAATCAAGTTTCACCATTATTAGTCCGGTTGCTTTTTCTTGATCAAGCGTGTCATAATATGTAAAGTGTTAAATATAGTTTATGACTATATGAAAGACCAAGTATGTATCACAAACATAGACATCAACCACATAGAAAATAAACAATGTAAAGCGATAAGTAAAAGGATAGACAAACCAACACGAGGATTTATAGTGGTTCGGCTACAAGGACACCTTCCTTGCCCTACTTCACTCCCCAAGTCACCTACTCGAGAGTTGCTTCAATACACGACACCAACTCCTTATGGCGGAGAAGCATTCACAACGTCGCTTACACTTTTTCCGGTACTAAGCTAAACACCGAGTTCTTCCACGAGGTAGAACCAAACCTATCACAACATCGCCTACACTTTATCTGGTACAAGGCTAGATACCGGGTTCCATTACAAAGGAGGAACAATTTCCCGACCAATAAGAATCCTATCCCTAAGGAGATCCACTCCTTATGACAACATCAACAAGGATATTAATATCCTTTGACCCAATACTAATCTAACTTGTACATCGAACCACACCATATCGAATGTACACCTTAGGCACCTTTCACTAATGCGTTTGACTCGACTTCTAGGCACCCTTCACTAATGCCTTGTGACTTGACTTCTAGGCACCCTTCACTAATGCCTTTAGCCTTGACCCTTTAGACATCTTTTACTTATGTCTATGACACATCTATGACACCCGTTATGTTTTGTGGCCCAACATAACAAACCTTATGTTTTATGCACAAACACATAAACCATCTAGTCTAGTCATAGATATACGACACATCTATGACACCCGTTATGTTTTGTGGCCCAACATAACAAACCTTGTGTTTTATGGCACAAACATATAAACCATCTAGTTTAGTCGTAGATACAAGAATATGATACTAGACAATATCCAAGACAATGTGTATAATGGATATGAAATCCTAAACTAAACATCAAGAACACAAAGCATGATGTAGTTAGTCTTCTATGAATGAAGATGACAAGTTTCCCAAGATTGTTTTAGAAGATCTTCATGTGCTTGTATGCTTGTGATGGGTGATCACTTCAGTAGGTAAGGATGCAAGATCTCTAGGCTTGCTTTGGAGTATCACTTCGGGAGTATGCTTACAGCAAATGAAAGTTAGAGGCATTATGATCATATGTGATGAGGATGGATTACATGTTTCCTAATGATCTAAATATGCTAGAGATGGTGGAGAGAAACTATGTGTAAAGGTGTGTGAAATAATGAAGAAATGGCTCACTATTTATAGAAGAAAAATAGCCACTGTTCCCCGGATCCTCCCTCGAGGATCCGTCCATATATTCTTGGGGATCCGTGGGACGCTCCCTTTTACCCATGGGTTTTGGGTCATGGGTCATGGGTTATGGGTTGTGGGTACCAAGTAGATTCAATGTATCTACAAGATGCAATGCATCTAGTCCATGGTTTTGAGTGCCCACCAAGGTACAATGTATCTAGACATTGGGTATGGGTCATGGGTTATGGGTACCAAGTAGATTCAATGTATCTTTAGTCCATGGTTTTGAGTGCCCACCAAGGTACAATGTATCTAGACATTGGGTATGGGTCTTGGACTTTGGGTTTTACCCAACTACATTCAATGTATTTGGTCAATGGGTCAAATACTTAAGTTTCTACCCATTTATATTACCCATTATAATACATACTAGTTATGTATATATTTACCCAATATGTAAACACTAGTTGTTATACATAAACTATTTAACTAAACATGTTTTAATGGTTTGTTGGGGGTTTGATCATAACACAACATAACAAACATGTACGACCTGTATTGTAGCATACAAGGACTTGAGTCGTCGAGAAGTGTTGAGAGTATGTTGAGACAAAATATAATTACAAGTAACTTATACATTTTACGTTATGTATTACAAGTTACATGTTTGTCATCAACAAAACAAATGAGAATGTATAGATTAAATATCGTAATATTTGCACTAACAATCTCCCCCTTTTTGATGATGAAAAAATATATGTAAACGTAATAGATAAGTAAAATATCAAAGTTACTTGTGTCCGTACTTCCTATACATTACCTTCTTCGTTTACACTCTTCTCCCCCTTTTGTCGAAACAAAAAGGGTGTGTCATTTAAACTTAATTTCTCTCAAGAATGGCGAGTTTGCATCACCCCTAGTGAAGTTAATATAAAAACACCTTATTGCTTCAATTGACACACCACGCCAATACCTTCAACATGAAACACTAATGACGGAGCTTAGCAAATCATGACCTTGAGCTTGCAAGTCTTCAAGAGGTGGTGATCTCGCCTTTAAGAGGAACCTAGAGAATCACATAAAAGAAATAGAAAGATCCTTTGAATTATAACCATTGTTGCCAACGACTTAATGGATCAAATTTTTGAGGCTTAACCTACATCAAGGTTAGTGTAAAAAAAATGATGAGAAAGAAATCTCCCTTTAGTTAGAACATAAAGGAGTTTTGAAGAATGAATATGTGCATGCTCCCCCTTGACGGTTGCTCCCCCTTGTTAAGGGCGTCAAGTATTTTAGAAAAGCTAAGGCAAAAGTATTGAAAAATTTGCAATGTTTTTGTTTTGACTGAAAAACTCCCTTTATTGAGAGTCAAGTTCTCCTAGTGTGTTTTGAAAACTACAAAACAAAAGTTAGTGCAAAATTATATTAGTCCTTTGACGAGTAAGTCATATGATGCACTTTGTAAATGCTCGACTGAAGCTCCCCTAGCTCGAGGGTCAAGAAGAACCTACAAAAAAAGTAAACCTCGTCCAGAGACAAGTGCTCCATATACAAACCCATGTATATGAGTGAACCTACAAAGAAAAGAATTAGTGTAAAATTTCGTCCATAAATAGACGAGAATCCCATACACATCAAAGTGTATATATATGAACCTACACAGAAAGGATTAGTATCAAAAATAGAATAATCCTACTACTTGCATCATCATGGTTGGTTTAGAGGTTGTAAGGTTTGTTCAAGGTAAAAAATGTGCTTAGGGATGAGACGCATTTCATTACAAAATTCACTTGGCTTTTGACAACATAGATGTTTGTGGAGGATGGTTGAGCGACCATGAATAATAATGGTAGTGAGACACTTGTAGGATGTAGTTGACACAATAAGCTCGTGGTTTGAGGTTGTGGTTGACACAAGTAGGATGTGGTAGAACATGAGACATACTTCATCACGTAGTTCATGAACTAGACCTTGGACACGGTGATAATGATAGAAATCATCATTATGACTTGGAGGTATGGAAGTTGTGGTAGAGGTAGCAAGGGATGATGATGAAAGGTATCAAGGTGAATCTTTGACTTGGTTGATTACTCAATAGAGGTGGTAGACATGACGACTTTGTGAGTAGTGATAAAAGTGGAGTAAGATGGTTAGGATGATGCAAGATTAGGAATATAAAGAAAAAATGTGCGAATGAGCACAACTTGACTTGATGATAAAATTGACCATAGTCATCCTACAAGAATCCAAAAGAGTTAGTACAAAAGGAAAACATTTATACAAATGGATAAATTGTTCACATAAAATCATGAAACGAAAAGTAAGAACACGTAAAGAGTCATATAAATGCAACTCATTTATAAACATATAAGAAACTGATAATCCTAAGTGTTGAACAAGTGCTTGTATGGAAAAAGGAAATTTGAAATGATTATCTAAAGAGATAATGTACCTACTGTTCCACGGTTCCACCGGTTCCCTCACTAGAGGGATCCGGCTAGCTTAAGTCTAGGGATCCGGCTAACAGATGAGGTGAAAAAGAGGTGATTGGGTTATAGCAAGGTCTAGCACCTACATATCCTAATTTACTTAGTCTATTAAGTATCTTACATGAAGATGGGCTTAAATGATCAAGAGAAAATGATTGATGGTAGCTAATGATTTTTACAGCAAGCACACATGTATACACATTAAGCAAAGCAAGGAGAGCATGTAGAGATCACATATAGGCAATCAAATGAGATCGA
This sequence comes from Chrysanthemum lavandulifolium, assembly GCA_022545495.1. NCBI lineage: Eukaryota > Viridiplantae > Streptophyta > Magnoliopsida > Asterales > Asteraceae > Chrysanthemum > Chrysanthemum lavandulifolium. The sequence goes on along the minus strand of CM040243.1, from coordinate 83,593,601 downwards.
GCTCACAAATAACACGAAGGTTTAGCAAACTTAACAAGCACTATTCAAGAAGCCCAAAACAGATTTACGGTCTAGATTAGTAAATCATTTACACTAACCATGACATGCAAGGTATGTGTCTAGAAAGAAAAGAGCACATGATGGTGTTCAAGACAAAAGAGTTGTGAGGTGCTAGTTTAGGACAATCTAGTCATTACGGATGGTGATTAGCATACAATGAGCTTCGTCAATGAAGTCATGTAGCTCTTCTCGATCAAAGCAAGATAATCGCTTGATGAAGCAAGTGGTTGTGATTAACTAAAAGAAAATTTAATTTTACAACTTGTTTGATTAGTAATCCTAAGACAATGCAAAGTATTTCCATTGTAAAGTTACTTTAGGAAAACATAGGAGTATGAATTTCTCAAGTGAGAGAATGAATATGAGACTATTACTAGCGGTGTTCAATTACGGCTAAACACGACCATTTTTACAGGCGATTCCACATAACCAACTTCTATCAAGGAAGCAATCCAACCGTTAGGTCAAATTGAGTTTCTAGCGTAATAAGTTCTCCAGTATTCATTCTCAAGTTAGAAAAATTTATATTCCTACAATGGCCTATCGAAGAGTAACAATGATGATACTTTGCTTCGTTTTATTAATATTATACTTGAAACAACTAAGGTGACGAAGGTGTCGTGTAAAAAAATTAAAAGTTGTCCATATGGTGAACAAAAAAATGGTTAGATGAGCTAGTTCAACATATGTTGTTGGAAAGCTCGAGTTTGAACTTTCGGATATGAACAATTATATTTGCGTTGCAAAATAATTTACTTGAGTTGTCGGATGAAATAATAAAGTTTTCAATCCTACTATGAAGCTTGGAAAGCGATCATGAAAAGGAAAACGGGAGAGTACATCATCAACTCAAGTGTAGATTATGATCCGATGTACATTCTTGTTGTTTTTAGAAAACGATACTAGAAAATATGAAATCAAGAAATCAAGAAATCATATAAGCACATAAAACATTTATGTTGCACACATGACAAACTCAATCAAAAAGCCATTTAGTGTGTTATATGTTTTAAACATTTTTCAATTTATAAAACTAACATTTTCGACACAACTAGATGTTATCCCAAACAGTCCTTCAAGTAGCACATTGATTAGTAGAATATTACTAAATCGACAAGTAAGAGAATGAATAGCAAGGTAAGGAAACCACATATGTTATTCAATCAAACAAGTACAAAAGCTATTTGAGATAAGCAAATAATCAAGTAATGCAAGGAAGACAATTTATCATTTAGCATACCATACGAAAGTTCGTTTCAATGCTTTGTGTTAAACATGTATACCAAGCTTGATTAGTTTCTTTTATAAATATGATCAAAACCTTAATTTCAAAAGAGTACACATTGTTATTCAAAGACGAAAACATCCGTCTCCAATTAGATCAAAAGTTTGTGCAAAAGTTATGACTGAAAAATGACTTTCTATTATAAATTAATGATTTTGTAAATTTTTGTTTTGAATAAGTTTATGAAATCATTTTTAAATGAAATTAGACTCAAATACCTTTAAAACGATAGGTGGCACGACTTCTAACGACTTACGGTTAATTAGTTATGAATTTTTGAAATTCAGACAAAAATTGTCTTATGTACCACGGATCCCTTACTTGAGGGATCCGTCCAGTGTAAACTGAGGGATCCGCGGATCTGACACAGAATTACAAAAATGCATGTTTTGACCCGACGAAAAGGTTTAACGTTTGTAGACTTTTTAGTGAAGTTATATTACCTAATTTTACCTTTATTCAAACTTGATTCACAAGTATCTAACAACAAAACTTCAAAGAGAAAAAAAATCAACGAAGCACTTTCCATATTATGCTTGACTTCACAAAAAATTTGATATAAGGACCATACTCGTTTTGAAAACCATTTGTTTTAAAAACTAGAGCCAACCCGCTCGATACCAATTGTGAAAGCGTGGGGGGGTGAATACGTTTCGTTCCAAACTTAAAACTTTTGTATCAAATATAGTATAAACCATTGCATTTGCTAATCTCGACGTGAGGATGCATTTAACGCATTACGGCATGTAAGGCCAACCACTTAATATCACATAAGATTCCGCAAGATTAATGATTCATTATAAATCAAGTTTCACCATTATTAGTCAGGTTGCTTTTTCTTGATCAAGCGTGTCATAATATGTAAAGTGTTAAATATAGTTTATGACTATATGAAAGACAAAGTATGTATCACAAACATAGACATCAACCACATAGAAAATAAACAATGTAAAGAGATAAGTAAAAGGATAGACAAACCAACACGAGGATTTATAGTGGTTCGGCTACAATGACACCTTCCAGCCCTACTCCACTCCCCGAGTCACCTACTCAAGAGTTGCTTCACTACACGACACCAAATCCTTATGGCGGAGAAGCCTTCACAACGTCGCTTACACTTTTTCCGGTACTAAGCTAAACACCGAGTTCTTCCACGAGGTAGAACCAAACCTATCACAACGTCGCCTACACTTTATCCGGTACATGGCTAGATACTGGGTTCTATTACAAAGGAGGAACCATTTCCCGACCAATAAGAATCCTATCCCTAAGGAGATCCATTCCTTATGACAACATCAACAAGGATATCAATATCCTTTGACCCAATGCTAATCTAACTTGTACATCGAACCACACCATATCGAATATACACCTTAGGCACCTTTCACTAATGCCTTTGACTCGACTTCTAGGCACCCTTCACTAATGCCTTGTGACTTGACTTCTAGGCACCCTTCACTAATGCCTTTAGCCTTGACCCTTTAGACATCTTTCACTTATGTCTATGACACATCTATGACACCCGTTATGTTTTTTGGCCCAACATAACAAACCTTGTGTTTTATGGCACAAACACATAAACCATCTAGTCTAGTCATAGATATACGACACATCTATGACACCCGTTATATTTTGTGGCCCAACAATACAAACCTTGTGTTTTATGGTACAAACACATAAACCATCTAGTCTAGTCATAGATGCAAGAATATGATACTAGACAATATCCAAGACAATGTGTATAATGGATATGAAATCCTAAACTAAACATCAAGAACACAAAGCATGATGTAGTTAGTCTTCTATGAATGAAGATGACAAGTTTCCCAAGCTTGTTGTAGAAGATCTTCATGTGCTTGTATGCTTGTGATGGGTGATCACTTCAGTAGGTAAGGATGTAAGATCTCTTGGCTTGCTTTGGAGGATCACTTGGGGTATGCTTACAACAAATGAAAGTTAAAGCATTATGATCATATGTGATGAGGTGGATTACATGTTTCCTAATGATCTAAATATGCTAGAGGTTGTGGAGAGAAACTATGTGTAAGGTGTGTGAAACAATGAAGAAATGGCTCACTATTTATAGAAGAAAAATAACCCTTGTTCCTCGGATCCCACGGATCCCTCCTCGAGGGATCCGTCCAATGTATTACCGGGGATCCATGGGACGCCCTTTACCCATGGGTTTTGGGTCATGGGTCATGGGTCATATGGGTTATGGGTTATGGGTACAAGTAGATTCAATGTATCTATAAGATGCAATGCATCTAGTCCATGGTTTTGAGTGCCCACCAAGGTACAATGTATCTAGACATTGGGTATGGGTCATGGGTTATGGGTACCAAGTAGATTCAATGTATCTACAAGATGCAACGCATCTAGTCCATGGTTTTGAGTGCCCACCAAGGTACAATGTATTGGACTTTGGGTTTTACCCACCAAGGTACAATGTATTGGACTTTGGGTTTTACCCAACTAAATACATTGAATGTAGTTGGGTAAAACCCAAAGTTCATAACCCATACCCATGGAGCATAACCCATAACCTATTGCATGGCATCATGCATAAGTCATAATAGGTATTACCCATGACCCATGGAGCTAACCCATAACCCATGGACTAGATGCATTGCATCTTCTAGATACATTGTATCTACTTGGATACCCATGGTCCAAAGTCTAGGACCTATGACCCATAACCCATGACCCATGACCCATGACCCAAAACTCATGGGTAAAGAGGAGGGTCTCACGGATCCTCTAGATACACTAGACGGATCCCTCCAACAAGGGATTCGTGGGATCCGTGGAACAGTAGCATGTTTTCTTCTATAAATAGTGAGCCATTTCTTCATTGTAAGTTGCCACTTCCTCACATACTTTCTCCTAGTATTGTAAACCTTCTAACCTCCCCCAAAGGATCTCTCTATGTAGTTTGTGTTTGTTTTTGTGTGATTCTCTAGGTTCCTCTTAAAGGCGATATCACCATCTCTTGAAGTCGAGCAAGCTCAAGTCCATGAGTTGCCATGCTTCGTCATCATCAAGACTACTGAGGTTCTCTTGTTGATAGTTCTTTCTTTCTCATTAGAAGTGTTGTGTCAAAGGCATTAGTGAAGGATGCTAAAAGGGTCAATACGAAGGCATTAGTGAAAGGTGCTTAACGTTCGTGTCCAAGGCATTAGTGAAGGATGCCAAAAGAGTCAAGATGAAGGCATTAGTGAAAGGTGCCAACGTCCGTATCAAAGGCATTACTGAAGGATGCCAAAAGGGTCAAGTCACAGGCATTAGTGAAAGATGCCAAGGGTGTACAATCGATATGGTGTATCGATGTACAAATAGAGATAGGTTGTATCCAAGGATTTTGATATCCTTGATGATGTTGTAATAAGGAGTTGGTCTCCTTTGGATAGGTGTGGTGTAGTGTTGGGTAGTAGTTCCTCCTTTGTAATGGAACTCGGTATCTAGCCTTGTACCGAATAAAGTGTAGGCGGCGTAGTGATAGGTTTGGTTCTACCTGTGGAAGAACCGGTGTCTAGCCTTGACCGAAAAAGAGTAGGCGGCGTTGTGAAAACTTCTCCGCCATAGGGAGTTGTGTGTGTAGTGCTAATGAACTCTCGAGTAGGTGACTCGGGGAGTGGAGTAGGGCAAGGAAGGTGTCCTTTTGTGCCGAACCACTATAAACACTCGTGTCGTGGTTTGTGTTTCTTATTCTTTACCTTGCATTACATATTTCCATATCTATCTATCAACATCCAACATACACATCTGAATAGATTGACATAAGTCGATCTAAACATTTTAAAACAAAGTTTTTATTGGTAAAACTATTCAACCCCCTTATAGTTTTCCACATAACAAACTCCACAATTGGTATCAGAGCCAAGGGGGCTCGTTACCTAGGGATTCACAAGGTTTTATTTGTCGAAGAATGGAGAAAAGAAGAAAAATTCGAACTTGGAAAAAATTTCGTAATGTTTATGCATGTCAGTTTTCAAACAGCGGTAACTTCTTCGTTAACCGTTGGATCGGGCTAAAATTTTTTATGGAGACTTTCAGTATATCAAGCTAACTTTTCACCGAAGGGATCTTCAATTGGAGCACTTAATCAAAAGTTATTCACTATTGAAAATTGCTGCAGAAAGAGGTATGAAATTCAAATTTTTTAGGGTTTTCTTTGTGCTTACTTGGGTTAATTCGATCTAGAAGGTGGACATATGTTGTTTGATATCTAAAATTCATGAAAGAAAGCAGCTGTGAATGTGTATGATTGATTTTTGGTGATTTTAGGGTTTTAGTTACACTTTAAAAGTGTTGTCAAAATTCACGAAAGAAAACAACTATGATTCTGTTTGTGCAAGTCAAGTTGGTGAAAACTAAGGTTTTTCATCAAACCCTAATCTGGTCAAAAATATTTGGTCGTTCTTGATGTTCCTACTACTAGGCTTGCGAGTTACTGCTGCTACTTAATAAGTAACTGCTACTAGTCTTATTCAAACTGCTGCTACCTTTGAAAGTATTTGCTGCTACCTTCACGTTTCTACTGCTAACCCTATGTTAATCTTTGCTAGCATTTTTTAATCTTTGCTAGTTACTATCAACAAGTTAGTACTACTCGAGGTAATTTTGTGTTGCTCGAAGTTAGTTAATCCTGCTAACTTCAAGTTAATGATGCTGCTTATTTTTATGTCTTTGCCCGATCTGCATCGCTTGTTCATATTGGATTGAAGTATCTCGAATACATACGCTTTTGTGCAAGGTAGTAATGGGAGCTACAAGGAGATTTTTGTTTTGATTACTCCGATCTTTTGGTATTCATGATACTTTCTACTGCTGGCCTTAAGTAGAATATTTTTCTAATGTTCAATCATATTGATGTTGCTCTTCAAAGATTACTACTGCTTGGTCTCGAATATTATTGTGGTCATTCAACAAACCTAATGCGGAATTAGGATGTTCATTAATGGTTGGTACTACTTATTGATCGTTAGTTTTCGTACAGCTTTTATGGTTGATTCTATTTCTTTTGATCATAAGATGGTTAACATATTGACTTCAGGGGAAGATTATGATTACATGTTTACTATCTTACATGCATCATTTTAGGGGAAAGTTTTTGCTACTGCTAGTTGATATTACTACTGCTGGTTCAAGATTTTATTGCCTTAATTTCATTTATTGTAAGCTTTTTGGTGTTCTTCATGGAGGGTATTTTGAGGCATTGGAAGGTAGGATTAATAGTATGATATTGGTTTATGGTGGTCGAGATCTTAGTTGCATATGTTCCCTATTTGTATGATAACAAAAAAGGGAAGAGATGTTATGGTGCATGGAATGGATTAAGGGGAAGACATGAGGAAGACACATTTGTTTCATTCAAGGAGATGTTTACATCTCAACTTCTCTACTGTCTAGGGAAGTTCGTACCACGACTTTGTTTGTTTTGTCATCATCAAATAGGGGAAGATTGTTGGGATTCTTGATTTGATGAGATAAAGTAAATATAAGAATGAAACAACGGGACTTAAAGTGACAAGAATGAAACCTACAAAAAGATGGAGGGACTTGTTGTGCAAAGAAGAATTTATTTTTTAGTCCTTAGTAGTCTTTTGTAAACCCTAATCTCTACTTTATAAAGAGATCAAGGGTCTAAGTTTTTAAATAGGTCTTCCAAAATGTAGTCGACTAGTGTGATTAGTGTAGCCCTAAGATCAAGGTGTTCTTGATCCCTGTTACAGGTGGTAACACGTTCTTCCATTGATCAAGGTAGAATTAGGGCTTGTATGATGATGATGAAAACCTTGTTGCAATAACAATTAATGTTTATTTTATCCGATCGTATTGTCTTTGTTATTGTAATTCCTAGTGCTCAAAGCGATCCATGAGTCTAACAAACTCCACACTAGCTCCCGAGTCATATAAAACTCGGCGGGAATGAAATTAACAAGAAGTATACTTGTAATGACATCGGGTCCGACTTTGCTTCCTCCACTCCCATTTGGTAAACTCGTACCTTAGGTTTTGGAACCTCAACTTTTCTTCCTTAACCGTCTTCAAAATTTTGGCTTCATTTGTCTTTCGGCTTGGACATTCATTCAACTTATGTCCAACTTGATTGCATACATAGCATATGACCATCGACGGACATTCTTTACTTATGTGATTTAGAGAACCACACTTAAAACATCCGGCATGTTAAGCCTACATTCATCATAATGAAGCTTATGGCACTTTTTCATTGCGCTTGTTTTAACTTCCTCCACTCTCTTACCTTGATCAAACTTGACTTTTACCCTCTCCATCCCGAACACTTGCTTTCTCTTGAAGTCCTTCTCATCCTTATTCTTCTTCCGCATTAAATCCGCTTCCTCACACGAGCTCGACTTTGAAGATCTTCTAAGGTGTTGCATTTGAAAGGTGAGGCTACCTCATGGATCTCATCCTTGGCATTCTTTGGAATCTATCGACCTTGAGCTTTTCATTGTTGTGGTATTCGAACAATATGGAACCATGTCGTTAAACTTCTTCCATAATTCATTCACCGTCTCATTAGTTTGCACAAGGGTTTGAAATTCTTCATGGAGCTTGTCGATTTCCTCCGACGGTGCATATTACGAGTTGAATAATTCCTTAAACTCTTTCCACGAACACAATTCCGACCAAGCTTCTCCTTTTTAGTGAACCTTCCTTCCCACCAAGTTCTAGCGATATCACGAAGGTAATTTATAGCATATATAACTTTCTTTGTTTCTTCACACCCACTTGTGCGAAAGGCACCTTCAATCGACAATGAGCCACCTATTACAAGCAATCGGTCGAGAGTTCCGTGAACTTAGTTACATTACAAGCCGTGAAGTCATGATAAGATGATTTATCATTCTTAGTGTTCCTACCATGACCTCATCTCTTTTGAGTTCATGAACTCTCTTTGCATCACTTTTTGAATATTCAGGGTAGTCTCCTTAATATAATATGGCATAGATTTCTCAAGTGCTTTACCTATTCTTTTCCTCATTAAAACATCCAAAGCTTTCATTTGTTCTTCTGTAAACCCTTCTAGAACAGGGCCCCCGAAACTGGAGGAAGAAGAACTCTCACGGCTTTTATCACTATTACTCGGATCACTTGCCGAAGATTCGGCATGCTTAGAAGTCGTAGCCCTTGTGGCTTCTTTTAAGTGAAGGGTATCTATTTCTTCTTTGCTGAAATTAAACAAGGCATTCAATCAAGCACAATTACCTATAGTCTACACATAAACGATATTACATCTACACATAGCACCCTAACATGCTACTCGTCCATAGCCTCAATGATTTTAAGTAGCACATATATGCCATTTTCTTATCACTACGGTGGCCAAGCGTAGTTATAAAAACATGTAACATATGTGTTCTTAAAATCGTCAAAGCAATGCACACGTATCAAAACTATCACTAACGCGTCTCCTCACGGCCTAAGTCTAGGAATTCTAAGGTGAAATCCTAAATCTCTTAGAAAAAGACTACGATACCAAGTTGTTCGCCCCAAAACCAAAGAATTTAAACTTTTGAAATGACTTGAATTTGAACCAACTTATATATTGACATTTTGTCGACAAACAAGAACTTAAATCAATAAGCGAAAGAAACCGGAAAGTTTTACGTTTTTAGATCAAAAGACACTTGAAAGGTTCTTCGACGGGGTGGGCGTCGTCGCCCACGCTCTGGCGACGCCGTCACCTTTAAATAAAGTGTCGATTAATGATAAAATTTAACAACCGACGGCTCGAAGTTTTATAACCCGGCGGTCGAACTCCTCGAGCACGTCACCTTATAACTGTGGCGTCACGTAAATGAAAATTTCACTTGACGCCTCATAGAATTTACAACCGGGCGGGTCATAAGGTTTGTGACGCCGTGCGGGTACCGTGACTAAGACACTTTCGGTAAAATTCGCACAACACCCATGGCTTTCCTTTTAAAACTTTTATACACATGACTAAAGGATTCTAAATGATTAATCATAACATACAAGGTTTTACCATTCAACCTTTTGACCCATAACTATTCAAAAATGGATCAAGGACATTCGCCAAACATTATTCTACCTCTATTTGACCTTTACCAACAAGTTTGAAATCTATTTAGATACATACCAAGGACATAACCATAAGACCAAAAGTAAAATGACCATACGACCCAAAATGTACCAAGACAAGACTTGACTCTTGGGGCTTCCAACTTTCAACACCTTTGGTCCAAAAGACTTGATAACTATATACTTAGGAGTAATACATCTTACACCTTATTCTTACCCTTGTCTTCCTTGCCGAAACATACAAAACATCATCAAGTATAACATAAGCGAATTGATTAGTAAGTAAGTGGGTCATATGCTTAATATAACTTTAACTAAACAATAAATTCTTGGAGCATCTATAACATAAAACATACCTTAATTGCATAATTAGGCTACTTTAACAATTAAAAGTTATGGATCCAAAAACTACTAAAACAAGCTCCAACAAAAACTATAACATACAACCAATTAATCATAATTAAGCATAAGAACAAAAAAACCCACTATACTTACCTTAATCCCACAATAGGTTTTCTATTGAGATTAAGTCACACGCTCTCTTAAGCTTCTTATACAAAATTAGTCTTAATTAGAGACTAGAACTAGAAATTCCATGAGTTTTGAACCTTCTATTACTACCTTCAATCATAGTCAACAAAACCCTTATCATAAAAATTAAGGAATACACTTACTTGATTAGGCAATTTGGAATTAAAAGCTTATTGGCCTTATTAATCACCACTTCAAGATTAAACCGAGCTCGATTGATGGATTATTGGTTTCTTCTTCCCTTTTCTTTTCACGTTTCTTCTCACACAACTTCTTCCAAAATTTTACGGATAATTCTTATTAATTGTTAGGAATTAGAAATTCCGGTATTAAAGAGTCGGTCACCTCAAGTATATGTAATCGTTAAAAGCTCGTAGTCGTAGTTATTTTAAGTTAAGTAGTATTTAGTTAAGTAACACCGTGGAGGACTGACGGGTCTTTACCCACTGTATGCGATCCATGACCCGTTGTGTGGCGTTTTATGTAAGACTATAAATACTCTCTACCTCCCAAGGTAGAGAGTTGGAGCTCATAATAATATTTTCTTTCTCTCACTATAGTTCCCAACTCTCTTCTCTCTCACTAGAACTTTCTCTCTAAAATACTTATCGCCTACTTTGATCATGGTTTAGAGTGTTTGTGAAATCCAATATATTCAATTGGTATCAAGAGCCATGGTTTGATCACTCATTTTCATGCTCTTCGTTTTGGTGGATTTCATAAGGTTTTGGTGTATTAAGGGTTTAGGAGAGTTTGATTCATTTGGACAAATTCTAGTGGTAAAGTTTGAATTTTGCTTGTACTTTTGTGTTTAGGATCATCATATGTGGTTATGTTTTGAATTGGAAGGCTTAAATCATTGTGGTTTGGTTGTTTTGGATTGATAAAGTGGTTATTGGTGAAAGAAGGACCAAGCGAGTTGAGTCTCGGACTTGTGTTTCTTCAAAGCGAGTTGCTTTGTTATTTGATGCGAGTTGGTACATGCGACTTAGGCACAGCGAGTTGATATTTATGCGACTTGGGTTCTAAGCGAGTTGTTTCTTTAAGCGACTTGAGATCTAAAGCGACTTAGCTATTTAGCGAGTTGTAACGTTAGCGAGTTAATTTAGCGACTTAGTGTTCAAGCGAGTTGATTGTGTTGACTTGAGTTGGCGAGTTTAGCGACTTGATTCATTAAGCGAGTTGATTTTGATGCGACTTGGCTATTAAGCGAGTTGATTACTTAAGCGAGTTGTTAATTAAGCGAGTTGTGTAGTTAGGTACTTATTCATTTAGGTTTGTTACTTCTTCGTGATACATGCTACGGTTGTTCTTTTGGTTTAGTAAAATCCGTGAAAGAATCAATTTCCGGTTTAATCAAAGAATAGTAAAATCCGTAGAGCTTGAAACATGTCTACAAACGTTCCTACTATCATCTCCACTTGTTGAGGATGTTCAAGCGGTGGTTCGGATACTAAATCCACCCATGCTTGATGAGCCGACTACGACTCTTGGGCTCAACGAATCAGTTGTCTTGTCTTGGAAAAGAAAATGGAGTCAACATTCTCAAATCCATTGATGAAGGACCGTATCGGGTTGAGACGACTAGAGATGTACCAATCTTCTTGAAGATGGAACTACGATATATGGAATGGACGGACCAAAGATGTATGATGAGCTTGATGATAAGGAGAAAAGAGATTCGATCTTGATATCGGGGCTTCTAACATTGTACTTCAAGGTCTTCCAAAAGATATCTACAAGTTGATCAATCACAACACCAAAGCAAAGGCGGTATGGGATAATGTCAAGATGCTTCTCTCGGGTTCAAGATTAACCATGGAAGATAGAGAATCACAACTCTATGATGAATTTGAACACTTCAAGATGAAACCGGATGAGAGTGTTTATGAGTACTATGTGAGATTCCACAAGCTTGTTAATGATATGAGGAACATCGAATGACTATGCCCAACATTCAATTTGAACTCAAAGTTTGTGAACAACATGAATCCCGAATGGCACAAGTTTGTCACCTCGTGAAGCTCACCAAAGGATTGAAGAATACAAACTATGAGCAACTCTATGCCTTCCTCCTTCAAAATGAGAGACATGCCATGTTTGAAAAGAGGATTCTTGATCGGTTCAAAGGTCGGGGAGAAACAAGCTCAACAAATGATTCAAGCGCCTTTTTACAAATGATGGGATTACCAACAAAGCTTCTCAAGTTGTACCCACGGGTAATGGTAATCACAAACTCATTTCGATCCAAGGTTCAAGCAACTCGATGCAAATGTTGTCATGGAACATTTCATCAATCAACCGACACTCATGGTCAAAGAGAACATGACACTTTCACCTCACACTAACAAACTTCACACAATGAGATCGAACCGCCTCCAATCTTCACAACCATGCTTTGATCGAGAGATGGGAAAATTATGGGCGATCGGTTCAAGAAAGGCGGTTTGATCAAAGAAGAGGTGGAGCGGTAGAGGTTATGTTGGTAATCGAAATCGAGGAAGGAATGGAAATCAAGGTCAAGCTAAGCCTATCAAATGCTACAATTGTGGTGGTGAGGACACATTGCAAGGAACGCACATCTCCAAAACGTCCACGAATCTTGATTACTTGAGATAAGATCTTGCTTGTACAAGCTCGGGATAATGGTGCCGCTTTGGATGAAGAGGAATTGTTGTTTCTTCTTGAGGGCAATGCCAAGACCTATGATGCGAGATGTGGATGAGCGACCATTCGGGAGATAGGTCACAATCATCGAATGCCTTTCAAGTCGGCGATTGTGATGCATACGACTCGATGTGGATGATGGACCTCTGCACACACAATTTTTATGGCTAGCATTTCTCCAATGGTTTCTCCCAAGGTCTCTTCTTCACCACAAGTGGCCCATCCAAAGACAAACTCATCTCGAGGTATTAAAACTATACGATGATCTTGATGTGCAAAGATGCATGACAAAGTACAATCAATCAAACTTTTGAATCAAATATTGAAAATATGGATAATATCAATGTTGTCCCATATGATCAATATGTGAAACAAAGTGAAAGTGAAGTTGTACCAAGTGATGCATCTTCTGCGATCAATAATGACTATGTTTTGATGAATTCACTTTGCATGTGCCTCGATGATTCTGTTGTTTGAACTAAATGCCTATAAAGAACGTGTTGCTATTTATGAACAACGTGCAAAATTTGAGTTGACCACTCGTGAGCGGGAAATGGATGACCAAGTCGTACAATCATTAGAAAAAGTAATTTTAGAGAAGAAGTATTAAAACAAGAGTTAAATTCCTTGCAAGAAAAGCTTTCTAAAGCGCTAAGCAAAAACAAGAACTTCAAGAAAATGTGAAAATGCTTAAGCAAGAATTTAATGCAAAGGAATCAAAACTCTTGAAAGATTTTTCTAATCGAAAACTTTGAAAAACAAACTTGAAAACAAGTTGTACATACAAGGAACACCATTCGATTGCTCACATGATCACTAAGCATAGAGTCTTAGCGATAAGCATAGCATTCCCTTGTTGAGGAACCAAATCCGAGGTCATTAAAAGGCTAGAAATGCTCATAAGGTTCTTTATGATGGCAATGAAATCCTTAAACCTAGACATAAACCTAGTTGCATTGAGTGCCTTTGAGGAAGATAAGAAATCGGATGAAGTCACTAGGAAAAGATGAACAAGAAATTAGATGATCCTAAATGTAAAGAGAAGAAAATAAAGATCACACCTCATGATTACAAGAAGGAAAATTGGATTTCCTTGAACATGTTTAAGCCTCGGACATTGTTGACTCCAGAACAAGTTTTACGGAAAATGGATTTAGATAAGCGAAAAGTTTGAAAATATTGTTGAAACAAACCCTCCCTTTGGAAAATGCCTAGAGCGACGGTGTATCCTCCTAATACACCAATGCATCTTGTTCCTAGAACAATTGCCACTAAAAGCAAGACCTTAATTAGCCAATATGTTATCTTTCAACTATTTGTTGATTTTGAGAAAACTTGCAAGAAAAGGATCACACCCACCGGTATAACGGAAGGAGAAAGGGTTTTGAGCAAACGAAAGAATGTTATTTAAGCGAGGTCATGCCTTTCTTTAAACTTCTAAAGATCACTTTGAGAGTCTTAAAAGGGATAGAATCTAGATATTAAGGGAATGGAAAAGGAATTTGATGCAATGATAGTTGAGGTTAGTGACTATGAGCGAGCACTAAAATATAATGAGATTGAGAGGAAGAACTTGCATACACTAAATGAGAATCTTATTTACGAATGTATTGCTCAAGATGTGTTTTACATTTGCTACTAATTTTTCTATTAATGCTTCTCGATTTCATGAATTATCATTGCGTTGAAAGTCTCCCATGATCGTGTCATTGAGCTTGAAAAACTAATTCGAACTAAATGAGAAAATTGAATTGGATGATCACGACAATTTGGTTAAACATTTTCTAAACTAGAAGTTGAGCATTTTAATTTACAACTAAAATATCAACATCTTAAAGAAAATGTCAAAACTTCAAATATCAAGACATCCTCGGATGCTCCGAGTTTGATGCGGTTTTCAAATTAACAAACGTGATGAGCAGATTCAAGCTCATTGCAACACGATCGAGAAGTTGAAAGCCCAAATCTCTCAATTAAAGGGTCAAACGAACAATGTGACTGGTCCCAAATGCCTCCTCCTTTAGATTCTCGAATTCTCAAAACTTTCATCTTCAAAACTTAGTAAATGCTTTACAAAAGGAAAATGAGGTTTTCTTGAAGAAAATGAAAAGGTTAAACGTCATTTCAATGAATTATTTGAATCTATAAAGGTCACTCGTAACAAAAATAACGAACAAATAGCCTCATTACAAAAAGAAATTGAGAATCTAAAGAGTCGGGTAAAAGGGAAGATGCCAATGACCAATGGGAGAATGGTGTATCAAAGGTACATGTCTTTAATAAATATGCTTTATCTGTGAAATATGTTCCTCCTCATCTTAGGAATAACAAACTTGCTATTCAAACATATTTCTCATACCTTAAGGATTGCTTAGAATGTCTCCGTGAGATTGTAGAAGAGGATAAGTTAGAGAAACCTCATGATAATGCAATTGGCCATGCATGCGTATATGCCAAACGATCTCAAGAACTTCTAGAATGCCTAATTACAATATGCCCTAAAACCTTAGGTGAGCAAGTCAATCCTTTGATACCGTGTTCTATGCCTAGTGCCAAGCATGCAAGTCATTCAATGCCAAATGTTATGAATGTGAACCTAATGTGCCTTCAAGTAGTTCGATTTCAAATCATAGTGCTAAGAAAGTGAACTCGAGTGTGCCTTCTAGGTGTTCAAATCCCAACTATTCAAGTGTTAAAAAGTTAATCTTAGTGTGCTAAAGCATGTAGCTCGGATCCAACTATTTGAAACCTGCAAAGTGTAGGATCGTTATTTTATTGTGTTGATGATTCGGGTGGTCTTGGGAGATCAAAATACATGTTTGCCATTTTAGAGAGAAAGTAGAGAGAGGGGTGTTCTTGCTAGAGGTTTACACAAATGTATGAAATATTAGATTATGAAGCACCACCCTTCCATGGATGGAAGGGTATTTATACTTACAAATACACGACCTCCTATCGGCTGTGGATCGGGGATACGGTGGGTAAAGACCCGTCCTTCCTCCACGGTGTTGCACTAAACTAAACTAATAACTAACTAATAAACTGATAAATAACGTAAACAACGACAAATCTACGAGCTAACATATGCTAGACCATTATTGGGGTGACCGACTCTTTAACATGGAATTTTCTAATTCCTAACAATCTCCCCAAGGAGGTCACCCCATGAAATACATTTTGCTTCCTAGCATTCTATCTTTGACTTCGTTCTTGAGCTCGTGACTTCAATTCTTCATTTCAACAATCTTTGTGCTTTAGTAGTGATTCTTCAAAGTCCGCATTGATTTGTACTTTTAGTGGAGGCCTTTAAGCGATCCACATCTTTGATGATCTTGAGCTTTCTTTGAGATCATCGACCACGATAAATCTCTGGATCACCCTTTATTGTGTTGCCATCATGTGAAGTTGTGACTTTTGGACCGACATGCTCACACTTTTGAATCATGACATCTTTCCATCGAGTAGCGGAAGCCTTCTTGGTTCATGATATTTGCGTGAAGCATAAGCATAGTATGAAATATCGAGCCGAGTTATGTAGATATGCACCATCATGATTTCTTCAAATTAAGTGTGGATCTTTGTGAGCATGCGGCTTTGGATTGACTCCTCAATTACGATCATTGCAACCGTCCAAGTGTACCGCAAACAACGTTAGCAATAAAACACACGAAAGTGTCTTTGATCACTTCGTTGAATTGAGTACACGGCCCACGGTTCCCGTTGATCGATACAAATCTTGCTGTGATCGGTAGGATTCCTAAGAATCTCCTTGACGGGGTTTCGCAATTGTTCTAGGCGTTCTCAAACCGGAACGTCTCAAAGAAGACAACACGGAGTGAGTGAACCAATAATTGAGATTCAGCGATTGATGAAAATTGATTTGAAAAACAATCGCGTATTGCTTGAAGAAAGAGTTTTGTAATACAACGAAGGTTTTATGAGAAAGATCAATTTTCAATCAAAATACTTTTTGTATTAGAGAATGAGTACACATTCGACGTGCTAGCGAAAAGAAGAGATTCGCACATCGAATGGTTTTCTAAAAGTATTTTCAATCGGAGATACTTTTGAATTTGAAAACATAAGTACACATTCGACGTGCTAGAGAAAGAAGGTTTGCACATCGAACGGTTTTCCAAAAGTATTCGTCAATTCCATTCTGGACCAAGGTTGATTCAAGAATGAATCTCCCATTGTTTCTATCCGGTTGTCACAAGTTTGATCTTACGAGAAGATCTCACATGTCACCCACCAAGAGCTTGTTTGATGTTGGCTCTAGAAGGATTTCCATCTTCATTGTGAATATTTTACATATCACTCGGATGTTACGGCAATACCACAAGGATAATCGTGGGACTCTTAATATATACTTACTTTCCACATTGTGTGAAAAAGCAAGTCTTCAAGAATTTAGTGTCCTAACGAGATATTGTGGATGATCTCTTGGCTCTAGACTCAATAGTGCATTTTTGGTTCTGTCTGGGAGACTAGGGAGAGGTCTCCTTCTTCAATATCAACAATCTCTAAGAGAAAGTCGATAGATTATGTAGGTTCCCGTGAGAATGAAACAAGCCCTTTTAAGAGGAACTTGAGTGGTTTGGGAAGTTTAGTGCGGTGCATCACCGGGTCCATGATGTCTTGTCTTCAATACCGGTGTTACCTTAGTAACCACCAAGTAGCATATGAATTGAACCGGTTTACGCCTAAGGTTGAATTGATGGAGGCTATTTCTTTTCACCCTTTTATCATTCATTTCTTTTTCATTCTTCAACCCTTCGATTGCTTACGAGACTTCATAACTAGAACCTTGTTGGGTTTATTCGATTACTAGCTCTGTCTCGATCCGCACTCTTCCCATATTCTCATTTTTCTCCTTTTTCAATATACCTAAGGACTCTACACTATCTAGTGGATTGTCCACAGGTAGATCCCTCCGGTTACGGCGGATCGTGGGAACAAATACCTAACCTAACCATCCTTATAACACCATGCATAAAGTAAATTGGTCGGTCTTTTGGTATTGTTCTTTCCTTCATGAAACCAATTGAAAATCATTTGGAAAAACAATCAAGGTACTTGTGATACGAGATCAAAGCATTTTGTACCTTAATAGTTTTGATCATTTAGAAATGCTCCCCTCAACATGTGCATATGATTTAGAAATTGTTTAGCACATGGAGGCTTTGAAATAATTTCTTTGAAATAATTTCTTGATCACAATTTTCATAGAAAAAGCCATTTGATTTTCTTGGTAAATTTCTCCCCTCAATATGTGCATAGGATATTTTAAAACATTTTATCACATAGAGGCAAGAGTTCTTTTGAAGCACATCCACAATCACAAAATCCATTAAGAAAACCATTTGAAAACACAATCAAGGTACTTTATAATCTCTTTTAAAAACTTTTGTACCTCGATGGTTTTGCTCCCCTCAATATGTGCTTCAGATTCGAAAGCGTTTAGCACATATGAGAGAAGCGACTGCACAATTAAATCAAAACGATCAACTTTTATCAAATTTCATTATTAAATCACAAATTCTCCCCGATCAAAATATCAAACCCTTTGAGATTTTGGATCCCAAGTGATTTAATTAGGTTTAGAAAACATGGGAGAAAATGTGGCCTTGTTTAAATACTCATCCGGTTTTGGATAAATCCTCCTCCTCAACATGTGCATTATGTATATTGAAATCGTTTGGCACATGGAGGCGGAGTGCCTTTAAAGGACTAAAACCAATTCCATTTAAAAGCATTTGAGATTTAAATCACGATCTCTACCCCGATCGAAATATCAAACCATTTGAGATTTGTGATCCCAACCGATTAAATCATTTAGAAAATTTTGGGGAAAGGCGTGGCAAGATTCAATTTTGAAAGATGACGATAAGGACCATTTTAAGACATTAAAGATTGTTAGTGTCGGTATGATAGTTTTAAGAGATCTTTTAAGTAAAACAAAACAATTTCACAATCAAACAAAACGAAAAGATTTCATTTTGAAAGACCTTGATTCTAAAGAAAAATCATACCATGACATAACATTAAATCTTTAGATCACCACTTTTGTTGTACAAAGCGGCGGACTTTTTTGAAGATATATTGTATGAAAATATTTTAAATTAAATCACTCTCCCCTCAATCGATGACCGAAGTCGATAATTGAGTGACTTAAGTTTTGATAAAATGAAGTCCGGTGATTTTCAAAATTTAGTCCAATATATTTTCAAAACAATATTTTCCATTTTCAAAACAATTTATTCAAATTTATTCAAAATTGTTTAAAATGGTATCTGCACAAAGATACGTTAGTGGTTGAGAAGCTTCCGTTGTTGTTGTTGTAGGGCTTGGAAGAAAACCGTCTGCGAAATGCGGTGAGACTTCTTCTTACGTTGCATTTTGAATGCCAACGAGGTCCATTAAGCTCCGTTTCTTCACTCACTTAGAAGAAAACCATCTGGCGATGCGATGAGACCTCTTCGTTGCATTTCATGCCAACTCTCCATTGAAGTCCGATTAAGCTCCGTTTCTTCATTTGTCAACCCAAGATATCGTTACCCTTTCCTTTCGGCATCCAATCATCTTCAATTGTGGGATCCGGATCGGGAACATTCTTATAACCAATATACCGCATCGTTAGTGAACACACATACAAATATATGGTGGTCGACATCACCCAAACAACAATCGACTAATAAAGTCAATTCAACATATCAATCGGATCATATAAGGCATGGGAATAATGTGTTTCTCAAACTCTAATCATCTAAACCTAACAATCATATCCTAGAAACCTAGTCCTTCAACATAGGCAATTATATTTTTCGATTAAGCACGTAGGATAATTAAGAAAGTCCGTTAGATGATATAAATTTGAAAACATTCTCCCCTCAATCAATGACTCTTTTTCTTGAAAAGTTTTAAAAGTCTTTGAAGTCATCGATTGAGTTTTCAATTTCACAAAACTCGATCTGATTGATTTTTCAAGCAACTCATTTACCACCATTTTGAAATACAACAAATATTTTTCGAAGAATTTTAGACGGAAAAACATTTGTGTAGGAACAACGATCCTTTGACATACTTTCCTTGTTTTGTTTTAGGATAAGTGCACGAAATATTTTGAAAATAGATTTAGCGTAGCACTTTCCTTCCTTTAAAGAACGGGTTGCTATCTCAAATAATAGCAAGCCATGTTTAAGCGCGGTTCATCAAGAAATGCGCAAGCCATAAATGAAGCGGTTCTGATCGAAATAAGCGTAAGCCATATTTTGAGACATGTTTTGAAAAGAATATTTACACCTCCTGCTCGAACTTCATCTATGGTCCCGTGCCATTATTGAATGACATTTCTAAGACCGTAGATGTTATCGATACCGAAGACATGTCTTTAGAAAACATATTTTTGTATTTTTGAAATTTTATGATTTTTATGGGTTTTGAAGGTTTTATAATTTTCTATTTTCTTTTGTTGGTTTTATTTTTTCTATTTTTTTTTTTGGTTTTATATTTTTGTATTTTGTTTTTCGAATAAATATTTACAAGGATAGAATAGATGATATAGTTAAAGAAGATGATGATCACGAGTACGAGATAAGGATATCGAGCGACCCGTCGTAGAAGATAGAAGTCATCATCTCTTAAACATTCACCACCAAAGCTTCCAAGACTCTTGAATCTAAGAGAGAAATTGAGCCACTTGAAAGTGAGACTTTGGCGACTTCCCCAAACCGAAAATCCTTATGTTGAGCGATTTGAAGCTCTATTTCAAGCTTGCCTTAGCCAGTGCACAAAAGCACACCATTATCATAAATCCATTGCTCCATTTAAGAACGATAATCGAGGATCTCCATTCGGGGTTATATCATCCAATAGAACATCAACAACGTATCATCCCACACATAAATAATCTTCTCAAATTTCTTTTCCACCGAGGTCCAAGCAATCCATTCCAAAAAGGTGTCAAGAGAACAATTCCCCAAGTAGTTGAATTGATGCGATCGACTCTTTGTATAATGCTCAAGAACTCTCCGAATACACATCATGAGGGAATGAAGAACACCTTCCCATGTTCACATTTTCTTCCCTAATGAACATGTATGAAGCTCAAGAACCAAGTACACCAATATCCAAGAACTCTCCGAATACACATCAAGAGGGTAATGTAGAACACCTCCCCTATGTTCACATCTTTCGTCCCCGATGAATGTGTATGAAGCTCAAGTATCGAGTATACCAATACACAAGGAATAAATAATCGATAACATTGAAGAAGCGAGCCAAGTCATCGATTATCTCTGCGGATGACAATCTCTGCGGATGTCAACACGGAATAAGTGATTATATCTACGAATCACCGATTAAGCCCTCAAGTGAAACAATGAGCATCCCCAATGTACACAATCTCTCCCACGATCATTGCGACACCATCGAAATCACCACATACTAGTGTACCTCTTTATCTTGAAACTTTCTCTAACATCACTTCCCCACGTAGTTGGAATAATAACACTAAACGCCTTGATGAGTAAAACCTTGAGTTTCTCTGCGGTCATGACATTTGTTTTCCGGGATATCTTCAATCACTTAGAAGAGTTAAGTTCATCAAGTTTACTCGCCATGAGTCAAACCTTGAGTTTCTCTGCGTAATAACATTTGTCTTCCGGGATATCTTCAATCACTTAGAAGAATTAAGTTCATCAAGTTTACTCGCTTTAGATGTGTGTCTCCTTTCCCTTACTAGTTTTGATGCTTGAAAATCGACAACTCATTGAAAGCCCGTATACTAGAAATTTGTTGAGAAGAACACTTGAATTCTTTGTGAGAATCAACTTGCGAAGACTCTCTCGACTATTTATATCAACCCTTCGTAGACAATTTGAAGTGACCATTGAAGAAGAAAACCCGCTATACCATACTTGAAATCAAGTCAACTTCCCTCATTTGTATCTTAAGCTTGCACCTAATGATGGAAGAGCGGTGTAGAGAATTTATGCTTCAAGCAAATCTCTAAGTACTCACTACCCAAACAAAGTATGAGACATTAACACCTCTTGCGTTTATCCACACCGTCATATCGTGTGACCTTTGAGTAAAACAAAGTAACTCCTAATAGTGATAGTTAACGGTCTTCAACCATCCACCTCATTGCCGGTAACTAGATAAGCCAAGTCTTCAACTCAAATTCTTAAGCCCGAGCAAGTTATCAAATAAGAACACGCCTTTGTGAAAGTCAACTTCAATCTCAAATAAGTGATAAATGATTAACTCAAGTAATCACCTTGTGTCAAATGTCCAACAATAGTCAATATCAACGTCTCGAGTAGTCATTTGCTAAAGAATATGAGCAAGTCTAATTGGGAATTGAATCGACTTATAACTTTCTCCCAATTAGTGCTCTCCCTAAACCGACAATCTGTTTGATAAATGCCCGGATTAAGAAGAAGTCTTTAGATCGTTAAATGCAACTCGTCTTTAGTCTTCTAACATGTAGCGAAAAATGTAGAAACGGACTCAGACTCGACCTTCTTCAAGATTGTCCGGTTGGGAATAGATAGTTAACATCTTCAACTCACACCAAAAAGCATCCCACCAAAAGCATCCCAATTAACACATCTTGCAAATCCCTTAACTAAAATCTCTCCCAATCAAACAAGAACGAAAGATGTTCATCAAGGAAATCGACAATAAGGCATAGCGAACACACAAGATGGTAACACCAAACTACCAATCACATCAAACAAGAACAGAGATTGTTCGGAATCATCATGTTGATGTATCGTGAAGCATTAACCGGAAGCACTTTGTCGATAAACTCATCAATCCGAGTGAAGATGTCAACCAACGGCTCTTAGAAGAGAAAACTCCATGTGAAGATGACCCGATAAGAAGAAGCTCGGTTCTTACATGAGTTTAGAGCCGTATGACCATTAATATTCTCAAATATCAATCAACAATGCAAAAATTCACACTTCTTCTCCCCTCAAGAATTGCATACGGAGATGCCATTCTTGACTAAATAAGTGAAAATCATCCGAATGTTCTATTCACACTTCTCTCCCATAAAATAAGCACATGATGTCGCCATCTTCATTATAATCGAGCAAGTGGAATGAGAAAACAATCGATGGTAGCCGGTTCACTTGATGGTGAAGCGCATGGAAAAAGTATGAAGCATGTTGATGAGAATGGTCATAATAAGAAGATTTCTCTTGAAGATAAAGCGATAAACACTTTTCTTTTCTTTAAGAGCAGGCATGACACTTTTCTTTTCTTTTCTTTCGAAGATAAAGCGCCTTACGAGGCGAGGCTGAATGAAGTGTGAGCAGACGTCATAATCTCTCTTTTCAACTCTCTTAGCAAAACATGTAATCAACCCCATTATCATTCAAGAGGCTCTTTGTCGTGACGGTGATGGAGATAACCCAATATGATGAATTTGACCTTGAGTAAACTAACTTGAACTCGTGACTTAAACTTGCACATATGTAACAAAGAGCGGTCTTGAGAATTCATGCCCATTTGAATCTCTAAGTACTCTATACTCTTCAACCAACCAACCATCAAGTAATAGACGTACATTACCTCTTGAAAATCCACAATTGAATGTGACCTTTGAGCACTACAACGTAACTCCTTTAAGTGATAGTTATTTTGAGGTGATAAGAGCCCAATTCCCCAGTGGTAAAAGAAGAGGTAAAAGTCACCCAACAATAACTAGATTTCCAAGTCTTTGTTTTTGATAATAAGCTCGAACAAGGATCATGAAGAATCTTCATCCATCCATCCCGATACCTTCGGATACTAAGTACACTCGCCGTGATAAATCACTTCAACCTCAAATAAATAATAGTGAATTAACGCCGTTGTCACATCTTCTCGTTAATCGCTCAAATCTAGCCTCCTTTGACATTTTAAGTGAACTTTGATAATGGTTTCATCCCGACCATGGTTTAATGAGCATAACCCGTAAAACTTTGAAGTAACCAAACCGCCATGACGAATATCCAAACACACATCCAATTCATGAAGTACACCCTTTTATCCCTTCTTCAAGCAGAAACCGTAACACCAACATCGAAAGATCCGAATTACACTTTCCTTTCTCCAAGATGGTTCCATCATTACGGGATTTTACAACTCTATGGTTTAAACCGAGAAATAGTTTCTTCGCGGGATTTTACAAAACCAAGAATAAACCGTAAGATAGATCCGAAATGCACTTTACTAATACCGGGATGTTTCCATTGTCACGGATTTTACAAGTCTATGATTTAAACCGAGAAATAGGTTCTTCGCGGGATTTTACAAAATCAAGACAAAACCGTAAACAATGTCGACTTGAATGTGTTATGACAACTTTGGTTTGGTGAATATCTGTTTTAGGGGAACATGCGGTGGTTCATCAACAATTCATTTACCAACATCAACACCATCAACCATCCAATCAACACTTTGGTAAACACATCATTCACGCGTTCATCGGCTAATGTAGTGACCACATGGAGAAGTAAACCCAATATACCAAACTTGATCATGAAGTAGAATTTTCCAGTTGTTACTTAAACTTGTACTAATCCTTGTGAAGAAGAAGCGGTGTACCCAATGTACAAAACCTCTTGACATTCTCAATCGAGTGAGACAAGAAGTGATAGCTACGTTGTGGGTTAAGTGAGAAAGAATCACAACCGCAACTAAATAGCCAAGTCTTTATCACGCTCTATAAATGTCCAAACAAGTCATCTTCGGCGGAATGGTAGAAAGAAAGAAGGCGAAAATAAGTAAACAGCCCGAAAACCACACTTCAAATCCAAATAAGAATACCGTCCAAACAAACCGTAGTCAACATTTTCAATAAACACTTCAAGCCGTGACATAATAATCATCGTGAAAATGTATATAACCAAAGTGTCAAACCTCATAAAATAAAATTTGTATACTAAATATTTGTGAAACAAAATCGGATAGTACAAAGTTTGTTCCTTGAGTTCGATCCATCATATAGTCCACCCATGCCAATCCATTATGTTTCAGCCCATAAATGAGTTATAGCCCAAGAAGTAATATCTAACCCGATCCAATAAAAGCGAAACCCATCCGATCCAACGCATCCTTCACAACCGGTTATATTAATAACCAATACACATTCTAACCTAAACCTAAATCACACCCTTGTGATAAAAAACAACGCCTCCCACTTTATCCTCATGATTTTCTTAATCTCATTTTCAAAGACCAAAATGATTCAAACATCAAATATCAAAACAAACCATATGCACACCATGACCTCGCCACGGGGATGGCTCGAAGGTCTTTGGTTTGAAGATACTTAGATCCGCCAGAGGGGATGGTAAGGATAGTATATCCTGCAGCTACAAGATCTTTGGAACAACACGGGTAGGTTTACAATTCCTTAAAGCTTTACTTAAGTCATAATCGAACCAAAGTTGTGATTTAACAAATTTGTTAACATTACTTCTTTATTTTGAAAATTATCAAGAACATCTTGGTCCATGATGTATTACTTAATTCGTGTTATAGACTCTTTGGTAGTCTTGGTGTTTCTTTTGAGAACCATGAATTAAGTAGACTGAGATCGACATAGTGTTATGCGTTATGTATCAACCGATTCAAGATAATGATTATAACTCCAATGTTTTAAGTATTATCTTATTGAATCGGATATTCTCGAAGCTAAGTCTTGAACACAATAGATTGATGATGATGATTGTTTCTTCTTATGCCATTGGCTTGATGTATCTTTGAGAAATCCTAAGAAACAAATCGAGATCTATTAAATTTCTTTTCATTTTAGTCCAGTCATGATGAGATCTGTGATGATGTGGTTTTGTGTGATAGACCCATATTGGTCTTGATTTAGCTTGAATATACATGAGACACATCCGAGATCTTTCAAGAATTTTCTTTATTCGTATAGGTCTTTGAGTCTTAAATATGTGTGGCATGAGATGGAGTATGAGTTAGTATAGATTGGGATTTGATTGTGGAGGATTGGAGTCGGTTGATTTAAGTTGAATCAGTGGGTGATGATGGTAATGGTACCGAGGTCTCACGAGTCGTTTGGTATATGGTTTGAAGTCGTTGTCAAATAGTCTGTTCTTCTCCATCTCCATTTACATGCCAAATAGCTAGTTCTTGGTCAAGTCGCTAGGACAGTCGCTAGCCAAGTCGCTAGGACAAGTCATAGCCAAGTCGCTAGGGACAAGTCGCTAGCCAAGTCTCTAGGACAAGTCGCTAGCCAGTCGCTGGGACAGTCGTGGCGACTTGTAAAGACAAGTCGCTATAAGAGGTGCAATGCATCCGTCGGTTTTGTGTCAAATCGCCAACAAGATTTTTATGTTTTCCGATGAGTTTTCCGGCTAATTTTCCGACCACCTTCATACTAAACCCGGAAAAACTATCATAAAAGCGCTACTTTAGACCCAATTGGTGAGAAAAGAAACCATTTGACCACTTGATTGAACACATATTTGGTAACATAAAAGTCATAAAAGATGATATACACAATCTGGACATATCACGAGATGGTAACAAATAGACAAGATGACCTTTTGTTTTGACCAAATGGAGGATACAATAACATACACAACTATTTTGCATCAATATATGAGAAAATATGATTCGACCATTAAACGATAAACAAAACACTTTAACACATGTATCAAAACCAGTTTTTAAAACATGTATCTTGCCACAACACAATAACCATGAATCAAACTTCCATAAACCAAACAAGCCTCATAAACCGAACCGCGAAAAACCATATAAATCATCAAAACAACAAAACCTTGGATGCGGTACCAATTGTAGGATCGTTATTTTTATTGTGTTGATGATTCGAATCTCTTGGAGATCAAAATACATGTTTACCATTTTAGAGAGAAAGTAGAGAGAGAGAGGTGTTCTTGCTAGAGGTTTACACAAATGTTGAATATTAGATTATGAGAAGCACCACCCCTTCCATGGATGGAAGGGTATTCTCTACAAATACACGACCTCTATCGGCTGTGGATCGGGGATACGATGGGTAAAGACCCGTCCTTCCTCACGGTGTTGCTCTAAACTAAACTACACTACAAACTAACTAATAAGCGATAAATAACGTGAACAACGACAAATCTACGAGCTAACATATGCTAGACCATTATTGGGGTGGCCGACTCTTTAACATGGAATTTTCTAATTCCTAACACAAAGAATAGTAAAACCGACTAACATTCCCATTCCTACTACAGGGAGTAATCGGTGACATTAAAGGGGCGGTCAAAGTCTCAAGACAATACAAGGAATGATAGGACCTCATAAGCTAAGAATGTGCCTTTGGAAAGAGTAAAGAACAATCTAGGAACTTTAAGCTTGAATCGAATAAAGCGAATCGTGTTGATTCTAGTATTAGCCATAAGCGTCTTGTAATTAATTCGATTGACACTATTTGCAAACCTTGTATTGATGTGCTTGAATTACATTTCTAATCATGAATGTGGTGTTAATGTTTTGCCTAATGATGTTAATTGTCCGATTAATGTTGTTAATGCTAAAATTCATGCTAAAAAGGCAAAAAGGCAAAACGAAAGAAAGTTAGAAAACAGTGGAAACCCACAGGAAGAACATTTAGTAAGATAGGCTATTATTGGATACTTGTTGGTCATAAGAATAATCGGACAATGCCCACTGAAAATGGATGCCTCTTGGTAGAACTATTCCTTAAAAAGTGAGCACACTGTGAGCAGGCTATCTGAGACACTAGTCTGCATCTATTCACAATGATTCCGGTGCCTTAATTTACGATATGATGCTTCTTTTACGATGTGGGTGTTCAACCATTGTTACTAACAAATGGAACCCATTCTTGCATGGGATCCCAATTATCGATTATCCATTCTTATGCATGTTCAGCTGCGGGTCATTCAAATCGTTTTGTGGTACTGGACTCGAGTTGTTCCAAGCATATATTTGGCGGCCGGTCACGGCTCATGAACTTCGTGAGCAAATTCATCCGGGACGATTAGATTCGGGAATGATCATTTCGGTGCTATTATGGGTTATGGAGACTATGTTGTTGGCAAAGTGTTATCTCCGGGGTTTACTATGTAGAAGGTCTTGGTCACAACTTGTTCTCTGTTGGTCAATTCTGCGATTACGATCTAGAGTAGCCTTGGAAAACATACACCTTGGTTAGAGAACTTGATGGTAAGGAACTTTAAGAGGTTCATGTGGTTCAAGTCTATACACCATCTCTATCGAAGATATGATGAAGTCCTCTCAATTTGCTTCTTGTCGAGGCCTCTAAAACAAAGTCATGGTTATGGCATCGTCGTCTCAATCACTTGAACTTGGTACCATCAATGATCTCTCCGGAAAGGACTTAGTTGTAGGTTTACCTAGACTCAGTATGAAAAGGATCATCTTTGTTCGGCATGTCAATTGGGAAAAAGCAAGAAGTATGCCGTAAACCCAAACCTACTAACTCATCACGAAGTTCTTCATCGATTCATATGGTTTATGTGGACCAATGAGGGTGCGAGAATATATTTGGGAAGAAATATGTGTTAGTTGTGGTTGATGATTACTCTAGATTCACACAGGTCAAGTTCTTAAGGACAAAGGATGAAACTCACGATATCATCATCAAACTCGTCAAGCAATGCGAGTTCGACAACAAAGCAGTCGAAATAATAAGAACAGACAATGGGCCGGGTTTGTCAACAAACAACTCGGTGAATTTTATGAAAGCGTTGGAATAAGCCATCAAAGTGTTCCACGAACTCCTCAGCGAGCGGTGTAGTTGAAAGGCGAAATCGAACTCTTGTAGAAGCCGCTAGAACAATCTTGATTTACTCGAAGGTTCAATGTTTCTGCGAAATGAAGCTATTGCCTTTGCATGCTACCACAAAATCGTTCACGATTCACAATGTTCATGGAAAAACTCCATATGAACTTGTCACCTTGAAAACCTAATCTCTCTTCCTTCGTGTGTTTGGTGCATTGTGTTATCCAACTAATGAGGACAAGACTTAGGCAAACTTAGAGCTAAAGTAGACATTGGAGTATTTGTAGGGTATGCTCCAACAAAAAGGATACCGAATCTACAACAAAAGAACCGAAATATCATGGAAACAATTCACGTTACGTTTGATGAGTGACCGGTCAAATGGCTCTGAACACTCGATTCGGGACCCGCACTTCAAAAGCAGTCCATTGGTTCATCCCTTGTTCCAAACTCTTCTCAAGAAACTCCATATGTACCTCCATCCGAAGATGATTTAAAGAAATTGTTTGACCTATGTTTGATGAACTTTATGACCCAGTACTAATGAGGTGTCGATTCCTACAGTGAGTTTGCTCATATTCACAGCAGAATGAAGTCAATCCTCGGTCTCAATATCTTTAAGTCAAGATGCTTTCTTCGATCCTTGATCTCGTCAACAAATCATCATTCTTCAAATGTACATAATGGAACGTTTACATCAATGATGAAGTTAATCCACTTTGCTACTCACGAAGATGCTCCATTTGAAAACATATTTGCTCACGAATCATCATCGGAACCATCTTCTTGGAGACATCGACTCTGCTACCTCGGTCCCTCAACTCGCCCACATGAACACCTTAGAAAATGGACTCACGATCATCCACTGGACAACATCATTGGAAATCCCTCTCGTCACATATCAACACGGAAACAACACTACCGATGCCTTATGGTGCTTCTTGACTCCGTACTATCTAAGATCGAACCAAAAGATGTTAAAACCGCCATGAATGAAGATAGTTGGTTCAATGCCATGCAAGATGAAATTCATGAGTTTGATCGACTTGATGTATGGGAGTTAGTACACACTCCGAGGCGTGCTATGATTATTGCTCTTAAATGGATCTTCAAAGTGAAACTTGATGAGCATGGTGATGTGTTGAAGAACAAGGCTCGATTAGTTGCTAAAGGATACCGTCAAGAGGAGGGTATAGACTTTGAAGAATCTTTTGCTCCATTTGCTCGAATCGAGGCAATCGGAATCTTTACGGCTAATCTTGCTAGTAAGAACATGGTAGTCTATCGGATGGATGTAAAGGCGGAATTTACGAGCGGAGACCTTAAAGAAGTCGTCACGTCGTGACACTGAAGGATTTGTAAATCAAGAGCATCCTACTCGCGTTTATCGTTTGAAAAAGGCCCTTCTGGTTTAAAGCAAGCTCGAGGGCATGGTATGATACAACATCAAAGTTTCTTCTATCAACCGGATTTAGCAAAGGCGATTGATCAACATTGTTCACGGAAGTCGAGGCAAACATTTAATTCATGTTCAAATTTATGTTGATGATATTATTTTGCCTCGGCGGACCCGATGGAATGTGATCGTTTTCAAATGAAATGAGTTCAAAATTTCAAATGTCAATGATGGGACAAATGTCATTTTCTTAGGATTACATATTTACATAAAGTCCGGAGGCATTTTCATAAATCAATCTAAATATACTGCTGAGATCTTAAAGAAATTTGGATTTGATTCAAGTGGCCTGACTGACACTCCCATGATTGATCGAACAAAACTAGATGAGGACCACTCGGGGATCATGATTGACCAAACAAAATATCGTGAGTATGATTGGATCACGATGTACCTCGCGGCTAGTAGACCAGACATCTTGTTCATTTGTTTGCATGTGTGCTAGATACGAGCTAAGCCTACAAAAGGCACCTTGAAGCGATTAAGCGGGTCTTTCGGTATCTCCAGGAACCATCAATATGGGTCTTTGGTTGCGAAGGACACGGCATGTCACTAACGACCTATCACGGATCTTGATCATGCGAGGTGTCAGATACTCGTCGAAGTACATCCGGAGGTGCTCGAGTTTTGGGTGATAAACTTGTGGGTCTTGAAAGAAGCAAATGAGTACTTCTATTTCCTCTACGGAGGCTCAATACATAGCCATGTCATCTGTTGTGCTCAAATCTTATGGATGAGATCTTAATGTCGACTATGGCTTTGAATTCAACAAAATCCCTGTCTTGTGATAATAAAGTGCTATTGCTCTCTCATGCAACAACGTTCAACACTCAAGAGCAAAGCATATCGACATTCGACATCATTTCATCGAGTAACAAGTGGAAAAGGTGGTAGAACTCTATTTTGTGAGGTGCGAATATCGGTTAGCAGAACATCTTCACCAAGCTCTTCGAGAGAGCGTTTTGAGTTTATTCTTCCACGTCTTGGCGAAAAGCCTTCAACCGAAACACTCAAGCGTCTTGGGAGGAAGGCGAGGAGTAAGGTCTATCTTCATCTATCTCTTGTAAATATTTATTAGAAAAACAAAATAGAAAATATAAATCTTTCAAAATCCATAAAAATTTGAAAAATTCAAAATCTTCAAAATTATTGTCATTTTGTTATGTTTCTCTCGATTCGATAATATCTACGGTCTTGATGTTGTCATTCAAAGAATGACACGGGACTTTAGATGTTGTTCAATTTTTATATAAATATATATATATATATATATATATATATATATATATATATATATATATATATATATATATATATATATATATATATATATATATATATATATATATATATATATATATATATATATATATATATATATATATATATATATATATATTTTAGGGAGAAAAGAGAAAAAATGGTTTATTGTCATTTGAGGATAACCCGCTTTTCAAAGAAAAGAACGAGCCGTACTTTACCATGTTTTCAAATTCCATGCTCGATTCTATTAACATTTATCTCTTGAAAACTAAGCGCTTTGAAAAATAACTCGGTCTATATTTTGATAATCATCGGGACTTATTTGTCAAAATCTCTATCTCTCGATCAACAACTTATGTCATTGATTGAGGGAGAATAATTCAATTAAATTAAAAAGTTATTTGGCATTAAATTGTTTTCAAAAGATGTACATGCATGTTTTATCAATGGAGTTTTAAAGTCTAAAAATCCGATCCTTGTCGGTTAAACGCTTTCATAATCAAGTCGCAATTTCCTTAAAATCTTTCAAAATCAATTTAAATCAATAGAGATCACAAATCTCAAATGATTTGATAATTGTGATCGGGGAGAATGTGTGATTTAAATTGGTTAAAGCGATAATTGGTAAATGGTTTTATAAGGATGTACATGCTATCCTTCCGCATGTGACAAACGATTTCAAATTTTCCATGCACATGTTGAGGGCATGTATCTTAAAACCTATGATTTGAAACGTGATCATTTATCTCGATGTGCGGGTTCCTACAGTATGTGCAAAACTTTTTCAAACCTCGAGGCGCATATTGAGGGGAGCAAACTTATGGAAACTTCATCCTTCCGGAAATGCTTTATCTACTTGATTTGATCAAGGAAGTGATGGTGATATCTTTTAGAAAATGGTAATCAAAGTAATTTCTTCCTCTTGCCTCCGTGTGCAAAGCGATTTCAAACAATTCATGCATGTTGAGGGGAGCACTTATTCTAAAAATATCAAAACAATTCGGTACAAAATGTTTTTGATAATATATCACAAATGTCTGGATTGATTTTCAAATGGTTTTCAATTGGTTCCAATGGCGGATGAACAATACCAAATAGACCGACCAACTTTACTTTATATGCGGTGATATAAGGATGATAAGGTTAGGTATGTGTTCCCATGATCCGCCTATGAGCCGGAGGGATCTACCGAGGGACTATCCACTAGTTAGTGTAGAGTTCTTAGGTATGATGATAAAAGGATAAAAATGAGATATGGGAAGAGTGCGGAGAGGCCCAGGCTAATCTTGAAATAAACCCAACAAGGTTCTAGCTATGAAGTCTCGGTAAGCCTTCGAAGGGTTGAAGAATTAAAAGAATTGAATGAGAAAATGGTGAAAACAAATAGCCCTCATTTATTCAACCTTAGAGGCGAAACCGGTTGATTCATATACTCTTGATGGTAACATCGGTATTGAAGACAAGGCGTCATGGACCCGGTGACGCTGCACTTCAACTTTCAAACCACTCAAGTTCCTCTTAAAAGGACTTGTTTCATTCTCACGGGAACCGACATTATCTATCGACTTTCTCTTAGAGATTTTGATATTGAAGAAGGAGACCCTCTCACTAGTCTCGACGGGATCCATATATGCACTAAATTGAGTCTAGAGCCACGAGATCATCAATAAATCTCATTAGGACACTTTCAATGAAGACTCTCATTTCACGCGATGTGAAAAGAGATATTATATCTTGAGTCCTCGCATTATCCTTGTAGTATTGCGAACATGTCGAGTGATGTGTAAACATATTCACAATGAAGATGGAAAACCTTGGAGCCAACATCAAACAAGCTCACGGTAGGTGGCGGTGAGATCTATCATATAGATCAACCATGTGACAATGAGCGAAACAACTGGTGATTCAATCTCTTGAATCAATCACGGTTCGAGTTATGGATTAGCGGATACCTTTGAAAAGCAGGTCTTTGTGCTAATAACTCTTTTCTTTAGCACATCGACCGTGTAATAATTTTCAAAACAAAAGGTGTTTTATGATTGATAATTGATTTCCAATAAAACCTTCGTTGTATTGCAAAAACAATTTCTATTGAGCAATACGATTGTTTTCAAATCTCTTTTCATCGATCGGTGGACTTAAATTTGGTTCACTCGGCTCCGTGTTGTCTTCTTTGAGGCGTTCGGTTTGAGAACGACTAGAGCATTGCGAAACCACATCAAGGAAATTCTTGAATTATGCGATCGAAAGCGGTATGTACTAATCAACGGGAACCGTGGGCGTGTACCTCAATTCAACTAAAGTGGTCAAAGACACTTTTATGCGCTTTATTGTTAGCAGTACTATGCGTGCTCACATGAAGCGTTTACGGTGATCGGAATGAAGCGGTCAATCCATGGCGCATGCTCACTCTACACATTCATCCCAACAAGAAATCATGATTAGTGCATCAATGACTCGATATTTTCACTCCATGCTTCGCTCATCTGCGCCAATATCATGAATCAGCGAAAGCTTCCGCTACTCGATAAGAAGATATCATGATCCGGAATGTGAGCA
Organism: Chrysanthemum lavandulifolium; assembly: GCA_022545495.1. Lineage (NCBI taxonomy): Eukaryota > Viridiplantae > Streptophyta > Magnoliopsida > Asterales > Asteraceae > Chrysanthemum > Chrysanthemum lavandulifolium. Next base: position 83,559,917 of record CM040243.1, on the reverse strand, counting down.
TGTCGGTCGAATGTCACAACATCACATTGAACCAACACCACAATGAATGTCTCGAGATTTTTAGTAGTTGATGATCTCAAAAGTGGCTCAAATTTATTATCACGTGGATCGATAAAAGACCTCCACTAGGTAACCAAACATGCGATGAGAAGAATCAATGACTACGAGCTTGAGCAAAGTACTACATCAAGAATGCAAGAACAATTGTTAATGACATATCTGTTTGTATTCAATGTAATTTTAGTATATGTTTGAGGTGACCTCCTTGGGGAGATTGTTAGGAATTAGAAATTTCGGGGTATTAAAGAGTCGGTCACCTCAAGTATATGTAATCGTTAAAGCTCGTAGTCGTAGTTATTTTAAGTTAAGTAGTATTTAGTTAAGTAACACCGTGGAGACGGACGGGTCTTTACCCATCTGTATGCACGATCCACGACCGTTGTGTGGCGTTTATGTAAGACTATAAATACTCTCTACCTCCCAAGGTAGAGGTTGGGCTCATAATAATACCTTTCACTTTCTCTCACTAAGTTCCAAACGCTCTAACTTTCTCTCTAGAATTCCATATCTACGCCAAACTTGGTGTTATGGTTTGATGTGTAAGTGAAAACTAATATATTACATTATTTTATTAGATTTAACTTTGCCCTATTGCAATTCCAGTCCCTCCATTTTCTAATTTCATATTTTGGTCACATATGTTTCTAATATTACATATACATATAACTATAACTTATAGTTAGTTTATAACTTCAATATAAAATAAAGTACTAACGCCTACATATATATATATATATATATATATATATATATATATATATATATATATATATATATATATATATATATATATATATATATATATATATATATATATATGGTTAAGCGAAAAGTTTCTTATAATGAAAAGAATGAGAAAGGCGTGTGGAGGTGACATGTGTCACTTTTGCTACATCACCATGTGCATGTCGTGTGACATGTCACCCCACACCCACCCACCCACCCACCCACCCTACCCCACGCAAAAAAAATCCAAAAAAAAAAAAAAAAAAAAAAAAAAAAATCATAAAAATTTATTCTTGCATCACGAGTTATAAAAAATCGCATCACAATCATAATTCGATGCGGTAATTTATAATCTTAATGCACTAAAATCATGATTATGATGCGATGAAATTTATAACCGTGATGCGATAACTTATAACCTTAATGCACTAATAAGTTTTGGTGCATCTTTATTATAAGTTATTGCGTCATAGTTAATAGTTCGATCAGTCAACCATGATGCACTAAAATCAAAGTTATAACCTTAAATGCACTAAAATCATGATTGTGATTCGGTAATTTTATAATCGTGATGCATTAATTTATAACATTAATGCACAAAAATCATAATTATGGTGATAATTTATAACCTTAATGCACTAATAAGTTTTGGTGCATCTTTATTATAAGTTACTACATCATAGTTAATAGTTAAGTCATCAACTATGATGCACTAAAATCAAGGTTATAACATTAATGCACTAAAATCGTGATTGTGATCACGATAACTTTATAAGCGTGATCGCAGATTTATAACCTTAATGCACTAAAATCATGATTGTGATGCGAGAACTTTATAAGCGTGATGCGATAAAAAATTTGGCGGGAAAAAAAAATTGCCCAATTTTTTATTTTTTTTTGAAATTTTTTTTTTCAAGGGGTGGGGAGTGTATGTGATGATGGCGTGATGATGTGGCAAGATGACATGTCGCCACGCGTCGTTACTTTTTTCGTTATAAAAATTTTTCATAATAACTCAAACCTATATATATATATAATACCTTGTCGAGATACGGGTGTAACATTAATTACTTTTTTTATTTATTAGTTTTTATACGATATTTTATAGAATAGATTATTTGTTATAACTTTTATTATTATTTTTAGATTGGTTTAAATAATTAGCTTTCGTTAATAATAGCAGTTCATACAATTACAAGTATGATTGTGCTTATGTTACAAAATCTACAAATTTTGAATAACATAAGTCATGAGATCAAAATATCAAGTAGGCGTGGTGAAGCGATAATAATATATATATATATATATATATATATATATATATATATATATATATATATATATATATATATATATATATATTAAAATATCACATAAGTGGATTAGCAATTTTAATGTACTCTAACAAATAAAATAAGAGTAAATTATAATTATCCAAAACGTGGGGCGCTACTAAAGAGGAAATAAAGTATAAATCGGTTACCGAGTGATTTAGAAATCAATTTATGCTTAACCATTCAAAGCCCAATGGGATGATTCAATGGAATAGTTTTTTTTATCAAACAACCTGGTGCTGACCGATTTAGATTTCAATGCTGAGTGAGGTTCATTAAGTGGCTATCAAACAGACTTTTAGTGACCTATCAATCATAAAAAAATTGTTTTAGTACTCATTTAATACATATATAAGATATTATGTGCGAGGCAATATGGTGTAAATTATGAAAAGTTGCCTAAAAAAACATCAAAACATATATGGCTAGCTAAATTAGATGCAAGTTCATTTATTCATTAATTTAATTAAAAGTGATTATAAAGAAACTTGTGTTTTTTTACAAATATTTGTTTGAACTGGGGTAGGCTGTCATAACAAATTTTGAAGCTATATCATGTGAGTTCTATTTGTCTTAAGTATGTATTTGCATGCCATGCTGTTTTTCTCAATTTCTTAATCTTCACTTTCACACTTTGATCCCCATGTCTACACATCTTTTTCAAGTGATATCATTCAAAAATATTTTAGTTAGTTCTACTTTGTAAAACAATCATTGCAAGGAATTTAAAAACATTTGCTTTAGAAAACTTAAATAAAATATTTGGTATTAGTTTCAGCAACTATAATGGCGTTTTTGTAGAAAGCTAAATCAAATTTTTGGTGAGCTCCACATACATGTTTAAATTGATCTCAAAGTTAAAAGCATGTAGATTTTGATTATATATTAATATCATGTTAACTTGTGGGAGATTTGAGCTGGACTCGCATGTGACTGGCTCGACCCAAGACTCGGTATTGGATGAAGAACAAAACTAGCAAAATGTCAAGTAAGCAATTTTTTGTTTTGTAGACTAACATATTTTTAACCGTATAAAAAATCTATCTCACATTAAAACATGTTAGGGAGGGAGGGTGGAGCTTTCATACCTGTACCCATCCAATAAAAGCCCATTTCAAAACTACACTGTCTACTCACCCTAACACTACTGCTAGGCGGAATTGCCAGATCCGATCTACTGCGTAAAAGACAAAAAAAGAGAACAAATCTTAAAACATTTGGGTTCGAACTCGATTTGTTAAATTTTAATCTTAAGGGGGTGAGAATGGTGTAGCCTAGCGGGTTCAAGTACTCGATGGTGAAAATTTTGTCCACTCCGTCTTACCTTAGAACAATTGTTAGATTTTAAGTTACTGTATATTTTTACCAGAAACTATTGACGAGGTAAATCACTCCATGCACATATCTAAGTTTTATAATGATATGCGGCGTAACAATGTCATGGCATTGAAAAGATGAATTGTTATAAAGGCGATCAATATTGTAACTTTAGTATTACGGCATAAACTAGTTGATGCATGATCCGTACGAAACTTTTTGTTAACGAGTCTAACGGTAAAAGAAAAAAATATGATCGATGACAAGTGTAAAACCACGAGTGGTCAGAAATGGTGGCACTGTGAGACCTTTGACATTTGTCCTAATGTCATTGTCCAAGTATGAAATATTATTTGCCTCGTGATTCGAGAACACAAACATCAGTTATTGCATAGCTTTTACAAAATTGGACTGAGTAGAATAAAGGCAAATGATAAAAGTGTGTCAGCTTATCTTTCGATTTCATTTAAGATTTCTACGTTTTCTTTGATTTAATCTTGTTCAATTTATTTTTGATTGCGATGTAAAGATATAACGGGTTGTCAGGTTATTTTATAATGAAAAATTACGTGTTTAAATCACATGGCTTATCAGCATAACACCGTAGTCAGGTTCGTTTTAATTCTGTTGAGACAAATGTTTTCGTCGGTTTTATACGATTTAAATACGTTTTGTCAATTTTTATCGTTAAAATTTAAAAAAAAATAATGAAAAAATATATATATATTTTAAAATTAATGTTTAAAAATAATTAATTTTATGAAAAAATAAACTTTTATAAAACAATAAAATTTTAATTTTTTTTAAAATAAATTTTTTAAAAAAATTAAAATTTAAAAAATATATAAAAGTTTTAAACTTTAAAAAAAAAAAAAAAATTAAAAAAAATAATTTTTTTTTTAAGATTAAAATTTTTAAAATTTCAATTTTTTTAAAATCTGGATAAAAACTTCTTTTAAAATTTTAATTTCTTTAAAAAGTTAACGTATAAAAATTGACAAAATGTATGAAACCTATAAAACAGACGAAAACATTTGTGCTGGCGTAATTAAAATGAAATAGGACTACGAATGTTATTGGGATGAACCATAGGGACGAAACATGCAATTCTTTTCATCATAAAATAACCGAAATCCGTTATATGCCTTACATCGCAATCAAAATAAGTTGAGACATTAAATTAAAAAAAAGTAAGTAAATTAAATTGAAATTGGCTATAAGTGTGACACTTTTTTCACTAATTCTTTAATAAATATCTGAATTTAATTTGAAGGCTAAGAATAGAATACAAAGCACTGGTTGTAAGCAGGCGGAACCTGGACGAACACGAATGGCCTTGTTCATTTCCGTTCATTTAATTTTAACAGGACAAATAAGCGAACGAGCAACGCTTAAACGGACGAAATTTCTTGTTCATGTTCGTTTATTAAGAAAATGAGTTGTTCATGTTCGTTTATGTTAGTTCGTTAAGACACTAAGCGAGCGCTAACGAACATAAACGATCGAACATAAATGAACATAAACAAACAATCATAAACTTTATTAAATTATGCATCTAATATTGTTTTATAAGTGTTATTTTGTTTAAACAAACTAATTTAAAAATTATACAATTAAAAGATTTTATATACGAACATAAATAAATAAATAAACATAAACGAACGTTAACGAACGTATAATCGGACGTTCACGAACATAAATAAACGAACATGAATTTTGTTCATATTCGTTTATTTAACTAAACGATCATTAAATATTGTTCATGTTCGTTTATTAAATAAACGAACATAAACGAACTTTTTACCGAACCGTTCATGAAATGTTCACTGAACGTTCAGTTCGTTTACAGCCCTACAAAGCACCATGTATTTCCTCTTGTTTTCTTGCTAAATAAATCGATATGTGTAACAAAATATTTAATCTCGTTACTAATACTTTGTGTTAAACGATTAAGAATAGACCATGTTTGATCTAGTCAGTCCAAACTTTTACGCTTTGTCATCTTTAATATTAGTAATCTCTTATGTGATATTGTTGAAGTAAAAAATCGTATCTTACTTAAACAAGTGAAAGGTCCCATCGAATGGTCTATTGACTGGTTTTTCGGATACATGCATAAAATAAACATGTGTTAGCCTCGTCTAAGGTTTTATCTCTAGATCAAGCTTCGACGTGAAAGTAAGTTTTTTGTATATGAAAATATATGAGGGATACAGGTGAGTGAGAATAGTTACCCTAAAATGAGATATTTGCCCTTTTATATAAGTGAACTTTTTTTGTCCACATATGTTAGTCATATGTGCGACTGCGACGTTTTTTAACGGCAACTGCAACGTTTCCTTTTTTGGGGCTTGCCTGGATCAGTCTCTTGGTTCCAATGGAGCCGTTGTGCTTGTTATTACCATTGGGCATTGGCCGAAGTGACCAGCCAAAGTCATTCGGTAAATGAGTTATTCGTTTGGCTTGGGCCGTTTGGTCACATACGCCAACAGGTACGTAAAACACTAAAACTCGACTTTGTTACTAAAACATACATTCAATTGTACAAATAAGGCTTAGTAAAATCACATGGAACCGTCTCATAATGCTTCACGTTATAGTACTATTTATCATGCTTCACGCTATACTATTTGACCCAACCTTTTTGTTGTCACCCTTGTCACCTCATCGCCACATTTGTTTCTCCCTCTAAGAACAAACACATGATCATAAGCCCATAGTAAGGCGACCACAATCACAACTAAAAACATACCCCAAGAAAATTAATTAAATGAAAATTCACGCACACAAACCAAAGGCAACCATTCGGTCGCTTGGAGGATCAAATTGAGCAGCTGACCTGGAGGCCGCATTCCTCGGCACTCACATAGGGGCGTGGACGCGTCCACCAATGGTAGACCGACCCATGGTTGGGTCTCCATTACGACTAGTCTCGCAAAATTAGCTGATGCGGAAACTATTGAAGAAGTCGTAGATAAAGCATTAGTTATGCTAAAAACTACTCATTTTCATAATCTACATGAAAGATCATTTGACTAAAAGAGACTACGAAAGAATTCTTAATCTTTTATAAATTTTGTCAGGCAGACAAATGACGTGTCTGTGACAAAAAAATGTTAGAAGATTAAGTTTATTTTTATAAAAATATAAACTAGTGAGAATAAAAGTTTTGTCTGGCTAGCAAAACTTATAAATTTTTTATAAAGAGTAATCTTTTGTATTAATTTATAATCAAATGATACGTCACCAAACAACGACAACAACAACAACAAATGATGTGCCAGGACAAGGTATGATGTAGAATCTAAAAGTGTAAATGATTCGATATGCATTATACAAGAAACCGATATATAATATATGTTACATAGACTATTCTAGAAATGGGCTTGAGCCCAAGAACATTAAGGCTCATAATAACTATCGACTGACAAAATCATACTATCATCCGAGTGTAAGTAAACTGCTTCTATTTTTTTTTTGATCCTAGCTCATCTGCATCTTTGTATCCAATCAAAACACCACGAGTTGTGTCCCCTCACTTTTGATAATTTGGTGGTCTACACCTTCATGTTATGGAATACATAAAAAGTTAATTTATGTGCGTGGGTATATTTATATTTAAGTGATGTATATTTAGATAGTGAGATTTTCTTATTACAACTGTTTAATGATGAAAAAAAATTCTGATGTAACACTGAGTTGATAATACTAATGTAATGTCGAGTCTAAATTATCTTAAACACCATGGTTAAATCATGCCCTTGCTATCATATAATACTAGATGTAATAAGTACACCTCAAGACTACATTCACCAACGCCGCCTTAGCATCAATTTAGTGTAATAAAACAACTAACATACCAAAACACACACTCCACGATTTAGAAGCGAGGACGACGGAGTATTTCTTTTTTCCCTTCTAAGATGCGTCTAATGGTGGCACCGTAACTGCTATTTTTCCAGCAAGGACGAAGATCGAGTCTTCCTTGCCTTATTTGGCCGGGTCTAAAAGTGTTAGTTATTGACAAGTAGAAGTGGATTATTGTTAGTAGTCTTGAAAACCGTGCCGTAGTAGTGCAATTGGGCCGGAGCCCATTCACCACCAACCAAATAAGAAAAACAAAAATAAAATAAAGAAAACCCCAAAACATTTCATTTCATTTCCAGCCATCAGGGCGACGAACAATTGATTGCCTTCATTCTGGTACTATTTCAATCTTTATATATCTATATATATTCTTTTCTAATTACATAGTAATTGTTAAATGGGTTATTTATATTTTGTTTTGCAACGAATGATGATGATCAGGTTTAATTCAATACTAATGGCGATGGTTGGAGTGTATCGTCGTGGATCGGCTGTTTCGTTACGCTTTACGACATCTTGGCGATATTTTTCTACAGGTTTTAGAGAAGAACGCGATACTTTTGGACCTATTCAAGTCCCTAATGACAAGTTAGTCTTCTTATTTCAGTTTTTTATCTGCTGATTGATGTAAAATAAGACTTGAAATGAAATAAATTAACATGGATGGAAAATAGTATTATTGCATTAGCTGCTTTTAATCAGAATTTTATCCGTTTAGTGTTAAACTGAATTCGGTAGGGATATTTAGATGTGTCTCGATTAGTTTCAGTAGATTTGGACAATGGATTCATTATTACGAGGCTGCTCGACAATTGATTGTTAAGCTTATCTATGGGCTTACGAGCTTATAAGTTTTCGGCTTATATTTTATAAGCTCAAATTTTTGGCTTATTTTGAAACGCGTGCATAGCGACGAGATTTTATAGCAACAAATAAATATAGTTGAAATATTGTGGTTAACTGTATCGTGTAACGTTTAACAATTGCCGTTGGCAACTTCATCATCATCCAAGATGACGACAATATCATACCAGTTCCACTTTAACAAATTAGGATTCAAATCTAAATTGGGAATGGGATGAATTTGTATAAAAGGAACAAATTGTTAAAGATTGGGTAAATTTAGAAACAACATTAATTTTAGAAACAAAAACAAAATTAAGGCAACTATTTTTAAAAACATTTTTATGTGATAAGTAAATAAAAGATTGAAATTTAAGTTTTAAAGGGGTATTTTAGGGATTGAACATTACTCATTTTTAAGTTTTTTAAGGATTAAGGAAAAACATATTTGCATTATATGTAGTAGAGATTATTATGACATAATAAACTTATATAAGCCCAAAAGTCTCAAAATAAGCCGAAAAAATTGAGCTTATGAAATATAAGTTGAAAAGCATATAAGCTCATAAGCCCATAAATAAGATTAAACAAACACCCCCTTAGTGTTATGATTTGTGGAGACTGATTGTAGATGGATGGTTGTCCTGGCTAATATGTGACTGTAACCTAGTTCGGCATCTATAAACGTGTCTCTTTAGTCTTATGTAATTTTAAACCATCTAACCCTATTTTCTTGTATCAATAGTGTTTACTGACTATTGTGGTTGTGAACTAGGTCAATTACATTAATTGGCAACGCAAATACACGTGTATCTGTGTTGACATTGTCAAATGAAGTTGGTTAAGAATGGCAACCAGCTAAGAACAAGAAAAATAGTATTGACTGACTAGTGCGGTTTAGGTGCAATTCCTTGGAAGCTAGTTAAATAACTTAATCTTTAGCTTTGGAATTGGGATTGGGACAATTTTAATTGAATATTATCAAAATAAGTCAACCAGATTTGTGAGCAGTATTGATCTATTTTGAAATATGTCAAGTTTTAAAAGGATCTTTGAACGAAGCTCAATCGAGGTTATCATGATCTGAATGGGTGCCAAAGTGCCACTTGGTGTCTTGGTCTCAAGTGTGTTTAGTCGCTTTTAGATTACTGTACTCCAAGTTGCATGACAGACTTGAGATAGAGAGGGATAAGAAGGGCTAGAATCAGAACACAAGATATTAAGTTTGAATCGATACATGTTGGATTTTCTTCTGTGTTGAGTCTGAGGGATATGATGCCTTACATGATTAGGTAACGGTATTATATGTGCAGATGATTCCTGAGCTTTTGAAAAAAGCTTTATACAAGCCCTGAGGCCTGAATACATAAGTTACATAAAAGCTGTGAAACCCTTTCATTTTACTAAATAGATGTAGAAGACACAACAAGTTCTGTAGAAGTCACAAACAAACACATTACATTCTCAATACTTGTAATGTATTATTCAAAATGTAATATGCCTGGACTTATAAATCTATAACCTATACATTATGAATAGCTTGTCACCTTCTGGATAATTGGGTCTAGCAATCTATTTCTTTTAGAACCCTTTGGATGAACCATTTAGCCTTTGAAAACCTTGGCTGCAATACCTATACCCACTAAATGTAAATTGCAGTTTTTGGTAATGCAGTTCTGTTTAATAGATCACTTGCTTTTAATTCTTATCAGTAATCAGTTCTACTACTTTACAGGTTATGGGGAGCTCAAACTCAAAGATCTTTACAGAATTTCGAAATTGGAGGTGACCGTGAAAGAATGCCAGAACCAATCATTCGGTCTTTTGGAATCCTCAAGAAGTGTGCTGCTAAGGTTCTTGCACCTCTAAATCATTATTTCTCTTCCAGTAAACAGCTGGGAACATCAACATTCCGTTATCAGCTAAAAGACATTATCATTGATTTATGAACAGATAATCATAACTTATTTGCGACCATCTTAGCTAAAAGCACAAGCTTTCACTCTCCTTAGAAATGACTTGAACTAGTAAACTTCAAGATTGTACATTTTTTTGTTTTTGTTTTGTTTCATTATCTACTCCATTTAACAGACATACATGAAGTAGTTACACTGTTAATGAAATACTTGTTTTATTCACTATATTTCTTGTTTCATTTTTGGTAAATGAGAATTATTTGCCTTGCAGGTGAACATAGAATATGGTCTTGATCCATCCATAGGGAAAGCAATAATGGAAGCTGCACAAGAAGTCGCTGACGGGAAGTTAAATGATCACTTTCCATTGGTTATATGGCAGACTGGCAGTGGCACTCAAAGCAACATGAATGCCAACGAGGTAACTGTAGTATTAATATTTTTATATTTTTCTTACTTTCACTTTCAGTATATTTGGCAAACTATTTACATACTGACCATGAATCGTGCCACTTTATGTCAAAAAAATGTTGTTATAGGTCATTGCAAATAGAGCAGCTGAAATTCTTGGCCATAAGCGTGGTGGTAAGTTGGTGCATCCAAATGACCATGTCAACAGATCACAGTCTTCAAATGATACGTTCCCAACTGTAAGCTTCTTGGAGACATCATTGTAATTTTTTCATATTATAATTATTATTTTTGGGCTGTTTCTCTCGGGTGTTGATCATTACTTGTTTTGTTAACAGGTAATGCATATTGCAACTGCAACAGAAATCAACTCAAGACTTATCCCAAAGCTTAAGCAGTTACACGGTACCCTACAAGCAAAGGTAATTAGATATTCAGTTTATGTCTCTTCCTTATCATCACTTTATTTTTGGAGTGTGATGATTACTGAACATATAATTTCAACAGACTTCCGAGTTCTCTGATATTGTTAAAATCGGGCGTACTCACACTCAAGATGCAACACCCTTACTCTTGGTCAAGAGTTCAGTGGCTATACCACACAAGTATGCTTCTTTTGGCTCACACCTTGATTATTGGCTAAGAATTTGAATTTGGAATAATAAGACCTAATGTTTTGCTTATCTGTTGCAGGTGAAATATGGAATTGATCGGGTCTTATGCACTCTCCCTCGCATGTATCAGGTTGGTAATCATATCTTTTGTAATTAACTGATGGTTTTACATATGTGAATCATGACTGGCATCTGTTATTGTGTTTTTAGCTTGCTCAAGGTGGCACTGCTGTAGGGACAGGATTGAACACAAAGAAAGGGTACCTTTTATTCCTTTTTTTACATCCTGATCATTTAATAGCCTTTCTTACCTTTTATATAATGACATGTGATTGCTGTATAGGTTTGATGTAAAGATTGCTGCCGCAGTAGCTGATGAAACAAGGTTACCATTTGTAACAGCTGAAAACAAGTTTGAGGCGCTGGTTAGTTTCATTTTCTTACACATATTTACATAAATTATTATTATTATTAGTTTTGACTCTAATATATTATTTACTTGCATTATATTATCAGGCTGCACATGATGCCTTTGTTGAAACTAGTGGAGCTTTGAACACAATTGCTGTTTCTCTTATGAAAATCGCTAATGACATACGCTTCCTAGGAAGGTATGCAAATTGAAAATTTGTTATCCACTTTACATGTAATCTATTCTGTACTCAATAACTTTCTTTATTGTTCGTTTAGTGGTCCGCGTTGCGGTTTCGGAGAACTTATCCTTCCTGAGAATGAACCTGGTAGCAGCATTATGCCTGTAAGTCACTATATCATATATATTTCTTATACAAATGACAGGTTTTTAATCTTGATGCTAAATTAGCTCCCAGACTAATTATCATGACCTTGTTATCTAATTTTTATTTAGGGGAAAGTGAATCCTACACAGTGTGAGGCTCTGACCATGGTCTGTGCTCAGGTATGTATTTTCTTGACACTCTTTAGTAAGACGTGGGAGTAAAGGAGGCAAGATGGGCGGGTTGGACAAGTTGGCTAACTGGTCAAATGGGTAGTTATTTAGAACTGATCAAAATGGGCAGGGTTGATCCACAAACACCTTCGTTCATTTTCTAATAAATTTTATCGATGATGAATGTGTTGATCATGATTACAAAAACAATATATAACAGTTTCTTTATCTTAAATAAAAAGGCTTCATATATTTGTTACTAGACGAGTACCCGCGCCTGGCGGCAGCGGTTCCTAGCGGCAGACAATTAACGATATGCGATGGTAGAGTGGTGCGGTGGTGTAGTGGTCCGGTGGTGGAGGGGTTTTGTGGTGGTGAGGATGGTGGTTGATGAGATGTGTGGAAGAGGAGAGCATTTTGTATGTGTTTTTGAGTGAGTTGTGATAAGAGAGTATTAAATATGCCTTTACATATCTCTCTCTCTCATTTGACCATTCCACTTTTTCACTTTTCCACTTTGACTGATTGGCCGGTTCCTCTTTTAACTATGTTATTTATAAGACCCTGTTTGAAATCTGAGATACCCATTCATAAGTAATGATGTAAATGGGCAGAAGTCGCCACTTTTATATGCGAGCATCTGAATTCAAACCACTATTGGTATATTTGGTTTGCAAATTAATCACGTTAATGTTGGATCACATGCAGACAATTGGAAACCATGTGGGCCTCACCGTGGGTGGTTCGAATGGTCATTTTGAGCTCAACGTTTTCAAGCCAATGATTGCTAGTTCCCTTTTACATGTAAGTGGCCTCATAGAATCATAATTGTTTGGTCTTTTTGTTTTTGCTTGTCATATGATATTAAAATGTATATATCTAGTACTAATTTCGTAAAAGATGGTTCCCTGTGTTTTATTATATACTCACCATGGTGTTGATTTTATTTACAGTCAATAAGACTAATTGCCGATGCGTCAGCTTCTTTTGAAAAGAACTGTGTGAGAGGCATTCAAGCTAATAGAGACAGGATTAATAAGTTACTGTACGAGGTAAGCTAACGTCCAGAAAACTTCACATTTATAGCGCAATCTGATTCCTAAAGTCATTTCTGATTTATCTTTTTTGATATGCAGTCACTTATGCTTGTGACATCTTTAAATCCTGTAAGTATCCGTTTGACTTCACAGTTCTACACGTTATTCATTTACACTTTTTTAAATATTAACTGAATGATGTAAATTACCATTTGAAATCATTTGTGACAGAAAATCGGATATGACAATGCTGCAGCGGTTGCCAAGACTGCTCATAAGCAGGGATGTACTCTCAAGGTGCTGTTTCTTTCTAGTCTATTCTACCTCAGAAACCTCCATTAATTAATGATCAAGAACTATGATTCTTTTGTAACAAAACATTATATATAAGACTAACAAAAATTAATAAATAATAAATCTTCGAGTTAACTTTATATATGCTCTTCTAAGAAGGGTTTTCTTTCTCTAAAAACAATGGTGTATCTGATGGCGTGACCACGCGATCCTCAGTTAATTTTGAAACTAATAATTTGAAATGCTCTGCAGGAAGCTGCTCTGCAATTGGGAGTGCTGACTAGTGAAGAATTTGATCAACTTGTAGTACCAGATAAGATGATTGGTCCCTCTGACTAAAGCAACTGGTTAAGGATATGGTTGCATGTTTTATGAAGCTGAAAGCCATTTTACTGTAAGTTGAGTTAGGAAATAAAACATCAGTGCGCTGTCATATTTCAGAGGTTCATTGAAGTACTCTATTCTTCAGAGTGAAACACTCTTTCGTCGAATTTGTAAGAAAACGTGTTGAGGGAACTAGATTTTACCAACAATTTTTTTGCCAGAGGACAATTTCTTTGCTTTGTTGCACAATTCAAATGAGCTACAAATTACATGAATGGTGTGTAATTGTTCAAACAGTTCTGATATTTAAGCAAGTGAATCTTGAACCCAGTAAAGAGATATATTACACATCACTTCCAAACCGTGCACCTCTTTTGGGTCTGATCGACCCTTCCTCAAGGACCTAACCTCATGCAATGAGTACTTGCTCCATTGACCTTTAGCCATGAGTCGGGATTGAACCAATTACCTATTTCTAAAAGCCATCAGTTAAGTAATTATGATAAAATTGTATTAGATAAATTGGATGTGTTTTTTCAGGGGGAAAGCAGTCTTTTTTACTCGGATATCTTCGTGACCGTTTCCTACCCATTAGATGTTCAAACAATATGATCCCTACAACCCCTACTTCATATTTCAGTTTCTATCTTTTTTGCCAGTAATTATGCAGCTGTATAAAAGATAAAGTGGGTGAGCCTGTGAGGAGAGAGTTATGTGGTGCGAGTCTGTGAGCACGTGTGTCTACGAGAAAGATAAAGAAAGTCATGCGGTGTGACTTAATAGGTAAGGGTGTGCACATTTACAAAAATGGACTTTAGCTTTATCACAAGTTTAAGAATACGGTATCGTACCATTTTGTCCCAAATCGTACTCAAACTTTGTGATAGTGAGTTTAGCCTCATTGTTCACCTAAACGATAGGAAACAAAATAGCTTAAGAGTTAGGACAGAATTGTACATAAAACCTTTTTTTTGGTTAATATAGGCACCGTCTCGTACCTCGTACACAACTGTATGAATCTATGATCCTACAACAATTTTTCGGAATCACGGTTGTGTTTTATGTTTTGCACACGCTTTATTCGTGAGTGTGTGAGAGATAGAAAAGCTTGTGTTTGCCTATGTCGTGTATAATTATTTGGTCAAATGGGCGTGCAACATAGCATGAAAAGATAAAGATAGAGGAGAATTATTTTACATACCAAACTTTTCTTATATGTTAAGGAACTCATCTCCATCATATATCTAAAAAGAAAGATTAAAAGTATTTTATTATTTCATATATTTTTATAATTTAAATATCTCTTAAACCATTAATCGTTAAGTAAAATAATTACACCATCATGACGAAGATTTAATTATCTTTCATATCTGACACTTTGATATACTTTTAAAAGAAAAAAAAGCGTTCTTTTCACGTTTTTCGTTTTTTGAAATTAGAATTTAATGAAATATCATATATGATTTAACACTAATTTGAATATCGCGTGTGATATTAGTGTTAAATCACATATGATATGTAATATCATATGTGATCTTAGTGTTAAATCATATATGATAAATCACATATGATATATATCATATATGATTTAACACTAATATCGCATGTGATATTCAAATTAGTGTTAAATCATATATGATTTTTCATACGAAATTTCGATGAACGTAAAAACTTTTAAAAAATGAAAAACACGAAAAAAATTTTTTGTCGAAAGATATCAAAGTCTTATCTATAGAAAGATAATTAAATCTTCGTCAGAATTCAATATATTTTTTTCATTTGGACGATTAACGGTTTGAAAGATATTTATAATTGAAAAAAATGATCAAAGTGAGTTTTTTAATTGTTGAGATTAATCTCATCTATTAGACTATCTTTATCAACAATCTATTACAACCCAATCTTTTAATAAAATATTATTTTCTCTTTACTCCACCTACACAACCAATACATACAACTAATCTATAATTTTTTATCATTTATCAACAACTCAATCTAACAAACAATCAATACATACAAATAAAAAAAAGAAGAAAAGCAAAAAAGAGATAGCCACTTAAATAGTGCCATGTGGCAAATGATGGGTTGGCAATTGGTTTGACATGCGACAGGATTGCTAGATAGATTGTAAACAAATAATATAAAACTATTATTTTGGCATGTATTTTGTTTAGGTTGGGTTGACAATCTTGTCAATAAAGATAGTTTTAGATCTAATAAAAATGGAGAGTGGAGATTGAACTATTAGTATGTAAAAAATTTTTTGTCTTCAAACGATTTTTAGATCGAAAAGATATAAGCAACTACAATGTCGGGTTGAATTTGCCAAAAGCTATATAAAATTATAAATGGTCATTTCACAAGAGGTAAATGGTTCAAATCCTATTAGTTACACAAGTTAAAAGTTACAAACAAACACGTGTTACTCTGAGTAAAGAGTACCTCATTCATTTTTTTCTCTTTTTTTCTTGCGTTCTAAAAGTTGAGTGTCATCTTTTGCAAATTGAGTTCTTTTAAAGCACTTTAGAGATTCTCATAAACCTTTTAATGCAAATTATCTCCAAAATTAAATCGGAGTCATTAAAATATGTGTATGTGAGCATATTGCGGGTTGGTGCGGGTTTTGGTAAAAACTGGACCGCGTCCACAATTGCGGGTTTTTAAAAAGTGAGAATCCGTAATTGCACGGTTTTACGGTTTTTGCGGTTTTTATATTTTTTTTTTCTTCTCGAAATATATTTTTCGGATATGTTTATTATAGAATAAATATATCATAAGATTACATAATTGGTTGAAACATATATACAAAATGTTGTGTATTAGTATGAAATTATAAACTTAAACAATAGTAAAAGTCAAAATGCGGTGAAGAATTTTAAAAACTTCGATGATAAATTGATAGAAAAATAAAATTATATGACCTAAAATTTAGACAATAATTAACCTATGAAAGTATAAATAAAAGCATTTTATCATACAAAAATTATGAAATTTAGTTGCTTTATTTAGGAATATATATATATATATATATATATATATATATATATATATATATATATATATATATATATATATATATATATATATATATATATATTGAATATGACTTTGCGGTTATTACGGTGCGGTTTTTGGTGAAAAGCGAATCCGCACCGCAAAATGCGGTTTTTTTATTTTCAGGAACAGCACCATAGTTTTTGTTGCGGTTTTGGTATTTGCGGTGCGGTGCGATTCCTGCTCACCCCTATGTTAGGCTGCCGAGCAAGGACGTTACTAGTCACCACAAGTCCTCGAGTCATCTTATGGTGACCATGTTTAGCTCCCCATTCACGTGTGACGTTAAGGAAAAAAAATAAAGATAAGGTGAGCAGGTCATCAAGTTTATGTTTGAAATGAAATGGGTCCTTTATCTTTTTTATTTGTATTTTTATTTTGTTTGTGAGTGTGTGTGAGGTATTCGGTAAGATATATTTGTATAAAGTGAGTATTTTAATAAAATGTAAGGATAAGATGGCTATATCTTGTAAAAGATGAGACGGAGTAAGCAAAAATAAAAATAAAAAAAGAAAAAACTAATGTGACGCTATGTGTAACGTAAAATAGTGTCAACTTATGGTGACCATGGCAAGAGGAATAAGTTCCCACTTACACATTATTGAAACCGAAAATTACGACTTACATGCTAATCTAGGATGGTCTTTTTGACCGTCTCAACATACAATGTATCTTTCTTTATAGAAAAGATCATGTGCAAGTGCATGCATCTTTCCCAATCCAACATATAAAAGTGGATTTATATATTATTTGGCTCCCCAACCAATCAACATCAATACTTTTCTTGGTTTCTTTCATTTTCTCAAAAATATATTTTAAATTGAAATATATTGTATCCGGTTCGGTTGTACCTACAAAATATCTTTTATTAATTAAAGTAACAAATCAGCTGTAAATTGTCCTGTTTCAAACATGACATTTTACTATAACAAGGCATGCAACGATTGCCTTTAAAAAGATGTTTGGCATTGAATTTGACCTTTTTATTTACTAAATCTATAAGCAAACAGCCGCAACAGTAATCACCAAGGCCAAAACAACCACATACAAATAACCCATTTAAATAAAACGAACCACCCCCAAAACGCAAACTGTAATAGCCTCAACGCGTGAATCAAGGCCCTTCACGCGTGGATATAGTCCTTATTACGTTTACTCTTAGTGGTTGTTATTATGTTTTTGCACAACAAAGGGCATGTTTGGAACCGTCAAGTAATTATTGCTGGAACTAGAGATATGTTTGGTAAAAATAACTGTCAAGTAATTGTTGCTAAAACTGAAAATGAAGCCATGGGTAGAGATGGAGAGGGAGATTTAAAAAGAGATTATTTTTATACGCAAATGAAGTATCATTTAATTTTCAAAAATTATAAACAATTAAAGTTTTATAATTAAATTCTGTCTGTTCAACAAAATTTATATTTTAAGTACCTTATTTTTTTTAAAAAAAAATAAGTATAATCTTTATGTGTCAAAAGGAGTCAATAATAGCAAGTAATCAAATTATATCTTATCCTAGCAATCAAATAGTATCACATAAATAATCACAGTCATACCAAACACCCATAAAATCTCACAGTTGTAAAAGATAGTTTAGTTTAAAGCGCCTACATATATATACACACTTGAAACTAAAAATAATAAAATTCGATACACTCTATATTTAAAAACTACTACTTGTAAATTAAACAAATGCAATCCTTTTTGTTTCTATAGAAAGAAAGAAATCTCTTTGTGATAAAAATCAGAGCTGCACAGTTTCCATTAATAGAAGAAGTTATTAAGATCAATACTTGTGATCTGGTGTAGAGGAAGGGAAGCACTTTCCTTAAATGGAAAGTGATGATGCACTCAGCTAGTAGTAGTAAATCCTCTCTTCTCTTCTTCTTCATTAAAGTAGGTATAACAACTTATTCTTATCTTAATTCACATATACTTGATTACTGTTATTGTCTAAAAATAACCAGCTAGTTAAAATTTATGTTTATCTCGGTATAAATGAAGCAATTATTATATTTTTGGATCTAGTATATATGTTAACTTATGTTTTCGAATTTTTCGAGATGATCATCAGAATTAGTAAGAATGGGGATCTAGTTATTTAGTACTTGTTTTGTTACATTACATGATTGTATAAAATAATTGATTGCGGTTTTTTTTTCTATATAATGAAACCTAGGTGAATTATTTTATATGTTGATTCTTTTTCGCCGTAGAAGTTTATGATTATTCGGCTGTGAATCGATGATAACTAAGGCGACGTTAAACTTTAGATATTTTTTTATATTTACTATTGTACACTACATGTAGTTGTAAAAAGAAGTTAGTAAACTTGATGAAGAATAATGGATGAGGTTTTCTCTGTTGAGGTTACCTAGGGAGGGCGAGTCTTTGACTCAGATGTATAAGGCCTAACCGGGGATACCTGTGACCGTTTCCGAACCTTTCTTTGGCCACCCCTAAGATGTGTATATTGTATGGTTTGAAACTAGACCTCTTGTGAGGATATTGGGTGCCTGACCATTATGAATTTGTAGTGGCTTTGATTAGAATCAGTTATGATTGTGTAATTTATGATGCAGGTATCGTGAAGCTGTAAAAAATGATGGATTCATGTGATTGTTTCGAGACGCAATGGCCTGCAGACGAGCTTTTAGTCAAGTATCAGTACATATCTGATTTCTTTATTGCGTTTGCGTATTTCTCAATCCCGTTGGAGCTTATATATTTTGTTCAGAAGTCGGCATTCTTTCCGTATAGATGGGTGCTTATGCAGTTTGGTGCTTTTATTGTTCTCTGTGGTGCGACGCATTTTATAAACCTTTGGACATTCTCGTCGCATTCTAAGACGGTTGCTATTGTAATGACTGTAGCGAAACTGTCTACAGCTTTTGTGTCGTGTGTGACTGCTTTGATGCTTGTTCACATTATACCAGACTTGTTGAGTGTTAAAACGAGGGAATTGTTTTTGAAACAAAGAGCTGAAGATCTTGATCGGGAAATGGGGTTGATTATTAAGCAGGAAGAAACAGGACGGCATGTTAGAATGCTTACACATGAGATTAGAAGTACGCTTGATCGGCACACGATATTAAAAACTACTCTTATTGAGCTCGGTAGGACTTTAGATCTTGAGGAGTGTGTGTTGTGGATGCCGTCAACAAAGGGTATGATCCTAGAGGTGTCTCACTCATTGCATAATCTAATACCGTTTCGGTCTACAGTTCCCATTAATCTCCCGATAATCACTGAGGTGTTCAATAGTGCTGAAGCGATAAGGATTCCTCATAATTGTCCTTTGGCTAGGATTAGAACCCCCGTTGGATCATATATTCCACCTGAAGTTGTTGCTGTTCGTGTTCCTTTATTGCATCTCTCGAATTTTGAAATTGATAATTGGCCTGATAACTCTGCGAAAAGTTATGCAGTTATGGTTTTGATTCTTCCAATGAATGGTGTAAGAAAGTGGCGCGACCATGAAATGGAACTTGTAACCGTTGTTGCTGATCAGGTGGGTTGCTTACTGTCTTAATGTTTTTGCTTATTGCATAGTTACGTCAATAATTTTTATTTTATTTTTATTATTATTTTTTTAAAGAGTATTGAAATTCATTTCCATCTTGCTGCGATAGACCCTTTTCCAGTTTTGTTATGCTAACTATGTATCCTTCTGCGAGGTTTCCGCTTGCTTCACACCTTATCATTATTGGTTTCTGGTTGCATATAGTTTATGCCAAGTAGCAAATACCGACCAGTATCAGCATGTGTCCCAAGATTCACCGAGAAATTCACTTTTGTAGTTTATTCATCAAGAAGCTCTTTTATGTCTTCTTCGATAGGTAATGATCATCTGAATGATAAACTTACTGGTGACCTATTGCTTAGGTTGCTGTGGCTCTTTCTCATGCTGCGATCCTAGAAGAATCTATGCGAGCCCGCGACCAACTCATGGAACAGAATTTTGCTTTGAACTTGGCTCGACAAGAAGCAGAGATGGCTATCCATGCTCGTAACGATTTTCTTGCTGTCATGAATCACGAGATGAGAACACCTATGCATGCAATTATAGCATTGTCTTCACTTCTTTTGGAGACCGAGCTTACTCCGGATCAAAGAGCCATGATAGAGACCATCCTTAAGAGTAGCAACCTTCTTGCAGCACTCGTAAATGACGTTCTCGACCTTTCTAGGCTAGAGGATGGTAGCCTAGAAATGGAAAGTGAAGTCTTTAACCTTCATGGTCTATTCAAAGAGGTAATTTCTAGCTTTCGAACTCTTAGGTTTGAACATCCATAGCGTGCAGAAATTGGCTCATTAATCTTGTTTGCTTTGTGTAGGTCGTCACATTAATAAATCCTATTGCATCTGTGAAAAACACATCTATGGCGTTAAATTGTGATCTAGATCTACCTGCTTTTGGTATTGGTGATGAAAAACGCCTTATGCAAATAATCTTGAACGTTGTTGGGAATGCGGTTAAGTTTACGAAAGGGGGTCATGTTTCAATTCAGGCCTCCATTTTGAGTCCAGAGTATTTACAGGAGTGGCGGACTCCTGAATTCTGCCCTACATTGACGGAGGGTCTGTTCTACCTGCTTGTGCAGGTCAGTATATCTTA
Source organism: Chrysanthemum lavandulifolium (assembly GCA_022545495.1). NCBI lineage: Eukaryota > Viridiplantae > Streptophyta > Magnoliopsida > Asterales > Asteraceae > Chrysanthemum > Chrysanthemum lavandulifolium. The sequence goes on along the minus strand of CM040243.1, from coordinate 83,538,592 downwards.
ATTGCTGAATTGAGTGTTTTCATGGGTGTTCAGTACTGGTGGCAGTTTTGACCCATTTACTTATGAGTTGGTCGACTTGGGTTTTGTTTTATTTCAAATAGGTCAAACCAGAAAAGAGAAAATGAGAATGGATCAAATGTGTACAACGGGTCTATAGTTGGCCAAAGTGCATTAAAAAATAGTTTATCTGGTCATTTTTAACACATTAATTACTGTAAATTGCCTTCAGATGGACCAAAAGAGTGTTTGTGGATCTGCCTGACTCGAACCGGTTTGACCAGCAATAATTAAAATTAACATGCTTTGACTCAATACCCAACTTGTGCGCTCCGTGCCCATCTTGCCATTTATAGTATTAACTATACGTTTAAATCTGACCTTAGCACTTATGTTTTGTGAAAAAATGAATAGCCCAAAAGATATTTACTCTGACCCGTTTAAGTCCTAACAATGAAAAACCTATATGTGGCTTTTGAGTAGGTCTCTGTGATCATTCTTTGTGGTTTGGTCTATGATCATTCTCCTAGTATACTTAATACCATTAACTGCAGGTGAAGGATTCTGGGTCTGGAATAAAACAACAAGACATTCCACACATTTTTACAAAATTTTCAGAGCCTCGTAGTGCATCCAACCGAAGTGGTGGTGCAGGTCTTGGACTCGCAATTTGCAAAAGGTATTAATAAATCATTTCGCACACTTTTTTTTTTTTTTTTGAAATACCTTTAATGTATTATCAATTCCCGTATGTTATTTCAGGTTTGTAAATCTAATGGGAGGTCACATATGGATCGAGAGTGGAGGGTTAGGCAAGGGTACGACAGTTGCATTCCTCGTGAAACTAGGTCTCTGCAACTACCCAAATGACCCAACCATGCAACAACTTGTTCCCCGAACCGTCCCTAAAGCAAGACCCCATCAAGGCAGTGGTGAACTAATTCAACACCGACAGCTGGACAGAGAGGGTTACCAAGGGGCTGCTTCATTCCCGCTTTACAACAGGAGTATGTAGTTTTCATGGCACATACATCTGATTGAGAAATTGCTAACAAGCTGGATGCTAAGACTGTAAGATGGGTAACCATTGATGACTTATAAGCAGCATGCATGACGATCGTGTTGTGACCAAAAAATTGATGGTAATAAGTAGTATATCTGTGTTACCATATTGTAGTTGTGCGTAGATTTATAGAAAGGTATTATTAAGTCGCTTGCATCATAATCCAACTTTGCAACTTATGGGTTTGAAGCGCAATGCAGAGTTGTATCTTGAGTCGATAGTCGATTCTTAATACATTGAGAAATTTATGTAGAAGTGTGGTACTTCTGGAAATTATGTTCTTGAAGTGCAAGTAAGGAACATGTCCCATTAACCATAGTTCTCATTGGCTGGCATGAGAGCTTTTTCTTATTTATCTGTGTAGTAGATTAATGTTTTAATATTGCTTTAGGGCCTTTTAAGTAATTCACATTATGATACAAGATGTTTTCTGTATGTAGTTCAGCAAAGTTCATGCATTGTAAAGTGGCCTTAAAAGGTTGTATTTTTTGGTAAAATGTGAAATATATTAGCACCAAAATACTCGGTAATAAAAGCCAACCATGGTTGCACTTGAACATGCCCAAGGTCACATAAACAAGCAAACAATACAGAAAGATTAAAAATACTATATCCTGCTTTTCAGTTCTATACCAGGATGCACACATACTGAACAAAGCAAAACATCTAGCCACACACTACTCAATACTGCTTATATTTTTTCCTCTCAATGTCTATCAGCAAAACCACCATCAAAGCAAAACACAATCCATCTTACAGAACAGCATCAAAACTTTTCGCAATGAAGCAGAAAACAGAATACAGTGAACAGCAATTTTGTTCCATTCTCAGATTCCAATCCATTGGTAGGAATCAGTGTGTAGACAAAGTACAATCCTTGAACTAAAAGCTTCCAAAAGCTTGTTGCCAAACATGACCATCATGGGTGAAGGTCCTCGCCCAAGTAGTTAACAATTACGGCCAACGTAGTTAAAACTGTTAATTTCCCACTTTCAGCTGCTGCTTTTTTTGCCTCCCATTTTCAAGAGCTATAACACGCTTCTTTTGTTCATCTTTTTGTCAATTTTTGACTTTGTTTAAAAATGTTGAAATCATTTGACACAGATCAATAGAGGTCAACTCATTATTGACGAAAACAAGCTTGCCTAATGATGAAGGTTTCTAATTTCAGTTGCATAAGTACCATAGCTTCTTTTGCAATGTTACCAGTGAATTTTCAGCAAATAAAAGCTTACACAACTAGTAGACAGGCGCCCGCATTTCTCAAAAGAGTTGGATCCGCTAATCATATTAGAACTAATAAGCCAGTACTTGTACTCGACACAAAGATTCCTCAATAGTCAATAGCACTGGATTTTAAATATTGTTCACCTGAGATCATCATGGTCAACAGTATATGACCTTTCTCTGCTAACACGCATCTTGCTCTTCAATTCAGATAAACAAAAAGACTAATTGATACGAACTAACATATAATGCCAGACACAAAATACTGAAATCAACCACAGCATAAGCACACTATTAAGACAGGAAAAGTTACACCTAAGTGCAAATATTAGTAGTGCATTAACAAAGCAGACTTTAAATAAGATCTTCATGTCATTAAGTTTTATCATCCTCTCAAAATAAACTTTTCCAAACAAAAAGAAACATGGCAACAAGTCAAAGAACAAAACTGTGAGACAAACAAAAGCATCAACTTTCTTCATCTCCAACATTGTCATGTTGATCTCACTTCTTTGATTTCTTTGATGCTCTGAAACAATAAGAGACAATATATTAACAAACAATTAATCGTGACACATTTTATGCAAAGCATAAAGATCAAATGCTTATCAACACTCACTGTGCGGGTTGTGCGGCAGGAACATCGGCTGCTGGAACTGGAACCTTCTCTTGTGGGCCCTGAATAAAACAATGAACAAACATTAAAAACATTCATTCAAGTGAGGTAGTACAAATGACGAAAAATTAAGGACTCGAATGGACAGATTATAATACCAGAGCAAAACGCTCCTCCCTACGAGCCAACTTCCTTTCCTGCTAGCCTTGTTCTTCGTGCGCTTAGCCTCGAACTGATCAGCCAAGGTCTTCTCTCTTGCTTTCTCAGCTTTGGACTTGTGAATGCTCTCCATGAGCACCCTCTTGTTCTTGAAAACATTACCTTTCACTTTCATATACATGTCGTGATACATGTGTTTGTCGATCTTCTTAGCCTCTCGGTACTTGCGAAGCAAACGCCTTAGCACCCTCATCCTTCTCATCCACAAAATCTTTGTGGGCAACCTAGCCTCCCTGGTACCCTTACGCTTACCTAAAATCATCAAACACATCATATGAGGTCTTCTACTTCACCAATTCAGTAACAACTAATCTTCCCATCCTAATAAATTAAATCGAATACATACCATAACCGGAGTGACGTCCCTTCCTCTTGGCCTCATTCATGCGACGAGCACGTGATCGAGAGTGAATCTTGGTTGGCTTCCTGATGATGAATCCATCCTTAATCAACTTTCTGATGTTTTGGCCTGTTATTTAATCAACGCAAGATACAAGATATCAGCACTTTAGATACTATTATACTTAATTCAATCATTCATTAGTTCTCAACATACAAAGTATCAAATATGCTCACACAGACTAAAAAACACTTGACCATTAACCATTAACATTTCCATTCAACGTATCAACCAAATCTACGCTCGTTGCATCCCTCAGTCTAAAAACTTTCAACAAACACTAAAAACATAAAACTTCACTAAGAGGGTGTATGAGAGGGTGTATGAGATTACTTATTTTTTTGCTAACTGCTTAAAAATAACTACAAGCACTCTCAAAAAAAGGTGTTTGGATTGTGCTTATTTTGTGAAAATGCCACAACTGTAAAAATAAGAAATCTGATGAAAACAATTGATAAAACCCTTCTATAAATGTTTTCAGAACCAGCTTATTTTATCCCAATATAAGCAAATAAGCATAAGCAGTTTTTAACAACCAAAACAGCTAGGCATAAAGCATTTGTAAATCCTAATATGTAACAACAAACAAAACCTAACTTATAATCTATGCAACTTAAAGATATATAATTGTAAAAAAACACATAAAACATGAATGAATGAATAAAATTATATAAAAAGACAATGATAGATAATGAAAAACATACGAGAATTGGCCATGGAGATCTCGTTGGTTTCATTTGGATCAAGCCAAACTTTTCCTTTCCCACAATCGAGAACACTGGCTGAAAGCCTTTTCTGCAGCTTCAATGCCACCATCTCTACCGCCGATGAAAGACTGCAACACGAAAAATGAAACAGCAACTAGGGTTTCTATATGTTATTGTAGGTTTACTTTTTGGACTGGGCTGTAATTGAGTCTTGCAGAAATGGGCTTTTCACAACCCAACCAACCACGAAAGTTCATATTTTTCTAAGAGAAAATTGTTGGGCTAACTTGCAAGTTCAATCCTTATTCTCACTCATCGTTCATATGTGCTTGTAAGTGCACATTTGGTTTTTGGTTAAAACTAAATTACAATAATACCGTCTTCGTCTTTCCTTTCACTTTAGTCCATATGAGAGTAATTTAGTCATGGACCAAAAGTACACTTGTATGTTCCCCAAGGGACGTCGAGTGCACTTTCAAAAAAATAAAGATTAAACCAATTAATGACTTTAAGACTAAAAGATTCATCTTGTTTGTTTTTACTAAAAGCTCATTTTTACTTTTCAAATGTTTATTTTTATTAATGACCTTGATACTAATTTTGCAAAGTTTGTTATATTCTAAATTTAATGATTCATCATCTAAAGAAGAACTACTATAATAAGGAGATTCGGAACGTACTTCGTTGGAGTCTTTGGCCATGAGACAAATCTATCCCTTCTCTTCTTCACTCATACCCTATGAGCCGTTTACAAAGACCTTTTGCTCACCACTTGAGTGTTTAGGACAATCACTAATGAAGTGATTTGGGTCACCACACTTAAATCACTTTCGATCATCCTTTCCCCCTTTTGTCTTCCTTGAATTTCCGGAAACCTTTCTTGTCATCATAAGGTTGTTTCACGAACTTTCCTTCTCTTCTAAAGAACTTTTTAAAGTCCCTCACCGCCATGGCGTATTCTTAATCTTCGTTATCCGAATAAGAAGTTTCTTCGTCACTTGACTCCTTTTTAGCTTTTAGAGCTAGTGAGTTATACTTTTCTTTCTTGTTTTTAGAAGCCTATGAGTCTTTTGCCAATACGACTTCATAAACCTTTAGGTCACCAATGAGCTCGTCGAGAGAAAGAACCGACAAGTCATTTGATTCTTCTATGGCTGTCACCTTTGGTCTTCATTTTGTTGGAAGAGCTCTTAGAAATCTCCTAACTTGATTACACTTTAAAAAATATTCATCAAGTGCTTGCAATGAGGTAATAATATTATTAAATTTTGCAAATGCATTATCAATATTTTCTTCATCCGATATTGAAAATTGTTCATATTATTGGACAAATAAATCAATTTTATTTTTCTGCACTTGTTTGTTTCCTTGATGAGTGATCACCAAAGAGTTCCAAAATTCTTTAGCCGTTTTATGCATAAAAATTCTTTCGTATTCTTTTTTGGGTAAAGTATTATATAAAATCATTTTTGCTTCATTGTTTTTGGAAAACTTTTTTTTTGTTCATCTTTTTGGCGTTCGTAATAAACACCATAATCTTTGTCAGAAGAAATGTTCTCAACTACTGGAACATAATCACCATACATAATAATGTTCCAAAAATAAATATTCTTAGATTTCACATATATTTCAAATCTATTTTTTTCAATATATAAAACAGTTAGCTTCAAATAGTGGTGGTCTTTGCATAGACTGCCCATCTTTGTAGTTTTCGAATTTCATGAGATCAATTTAAAATAAAATACAATATACTTTAAAAAATTTAGTAACCTGCTCTTGATGCCAATTGTATAAAAGTACAAGGGGGTTGAATAGTTTTTCCGATTTAAATTTAGTTTCAAAAACTTTTAGATCAAGTATATGTGAAACCTTTGGATAGTGGAGTATTGATAATGCAAGATATAGGTAAAGAAATAAATACGATAAAGTAGAGTAAATAAAAGATAGGGTCGTGATGAATGATTTATAGTGGTTCGGTTATAAGGATACATTCCTTTCCTACTCCACTCCCGAGTACCCAACTCGAGAGTTCGTAAACACTATGTCAACAAGCTCTTTAACATGAGAAACCTTCACAACGTCGCTTATACTTTATCCGGTACAAAACTAAATAACGAGTTCTTTACAACGAAACACTACAAATTTATGATACAATGTAATGAATCAAATACAAGAATCAATTCATCTATCCTGTAATGATGATGAAGCCTAGCAACATTTTTCTTGAAGCTTGTAAGTCTTTTATGCAAAAATCGTGATCTTGTCTTTTTTACAAAGAACATTAAGAATCACTAAAAGAAAAACTACAAGAATGATCTGAGATAAGAGGTTAGAGATATATGGATGTATGCATAAATATAAAAAGGATGGGTGAGAAATAATGAATTAATGACTCACTATTTATAGGCAAAAATGTCTTTGTTCAGCCAGATCCGGTTGATCCCTTACAAAAGGGATTCGGCCATGTTATCCAAGGTATCCGGCACACTAGGTAATCCAATCTGGATTTTGGGTTATGTAACACCCCGAAAATATGGTCTAGCGGAAGCATACGAGCCTTTAGGTGCTACAATCTTGGTATCACAACATAAGGTACAAAGAATGGTTTTTATCCCATTTATTTAGAATAAGATTCATTAATTCAAAACGTTAAGTTTACATTAATGAAAGTAGTGCGGAAATAGGCCCAAAAGAATATTAAAGCGGTCTCATTCATTCATCAGAGTTGCCTATGACCATGCCCCTTGCCAAGCGTCTTCCAATAGTGAGCTATCGCCTTAAACCTGAGAAGACATGCTAAAAAGGTCAGCTTACGCTGGTAAGTTCATAGGTTTAAATTCAATAAAAACATAGTGGACCTGTAGGAGTTGATTTGCTATGCGAGACTTAAGATAGATATACATCAATCACAAACCGTATCATATCCGAAATCACAATCCATATCACGCATCCAGTGATCACAACGGACCAGCCGACTCTAGTCCAAAGACCTGTCGTAGCAAAATCTAGAACAATTGCTAACCCCAGACTAGGTCGAGGTAGAAGTCTACTCTTAGCTAGGCAACAATTATAGCAATTAGGATTGCTACCCTAGTCTAAGGCAACGACTACCACACATCTATCTAAACAGTCAAGCACATAAGCAAATCCAAATAGTTTTAAACGTCCAAAAACAGTAGCATGATTCTCACCCCAATTTAGTTAAAAACGTAGTTAAATATGGGGTTATGAAACTCACCTTTGCCACAGCAATGCACTATTTACTATTGACACGACTGACATCTAAATTTAATCTCCACGGCATCCAAAAGAATGTACGACGAGTACAATAGAATAGTTGTGACGCAACCTAATGCGTATACGATATTCTTAGAATACGGCTCATACGATACAGAAGTCAATAAAAGTAATGTGTCGTAGTTTTCGTGGATCATTCATGTTATTACTTTCAAAAGTCCATTATCGTTCACAAAAGTTTATAAATAAATCTCTCAAAAGTTTAGTTTTAACGTTTCGTGTGGTGGTAAGAAACATAGACGCGACGCACAACTCACGCGAAAGAGGAGAAGACGTCGACATAGTCGAGACATACTACTAGAACGCACGCCAAAAGGAAAAGACATCGACCAATTCGAGAAATACTGACAATACTCAAGCTAGTCAAAGACTGGGAAACGACGACAACTATTTATGTAACACAAATGGGTTAATTGATAAGTTTCGGCAATTTACCCAATAATCCCCAAACGTACATGTTTAATAATAAAAGACAAGTTTCCATTTATCGCTCCATTAATAGAGGTTTCTCGATTGTTATTCATAATTATACAAGTTTACAAAAGAGTACTTCATATAAGGTATATTAAATAGTGTACTATAAATGATACGTTCGTTTATTCCAACGTTCCCAAACCATTACAACTTTAATAAGCTATCTTATCAAAATAATACTTCCAACCAAGTTTATAAAAGCTAACATGTGTTGTAAAACACGAGTTGCCATCGTATTTAATAAGGGTTTATAATAGATTAAACCATATCCGCCCATAATATATATGGTTATATAATTCAAAAGCAGCTTAGATGTGAAAACGGAATATTTAGTTTTATCGCAAAAACAATTATACTAAACTCATTTAAACCAAAACGTTTAATAGAGTATAACATACTAATTAATATAACTGTTATCAACAATGTTAATACAAATAAACCGTAAAAACGTTTATTAATATTTTGCGATCTCTTTGTGTTTTGTTGATAACATATATAATGTTGTCTTAAGTATAATTATAAGGATACATGTTATTTTTGTAAAGCATTTACATATAATCTTTTAAATACAAAAATGTAGTAACTAAAGCATTTGTTGTAATAGTTAATTAGGATGGGTAAAAATCACAACCCATGGATCTTAATCCATACCCAAAGAGACTTGATACAATGTATACTTATATACATTGAATCTAGATATAACCCATGGACCAACCCATGACCCATAACCAAAAACCCATGGGCAAAGAGGAGCGTTCCACGGATCCCTAGCTTTGTGCTAGCGGATCCCAAGTGGAAGGATCCGTGGATACGTGGGAACAAGTGAGGAAATTTTCCTATAAATAGAGAACCTTTTCTTCATTCTAACTCACCCTCTTCTTACTAAATCTCATATACACTCATTCTCTTCTAACATATAGATCACTTGATCTAGAGAGTTGTTCTTCTTTCTTTCTATTTGTGATCCTCATATAGGTCCTTCTAAAGGCGAGATCACGAGCATTCTACAAGTCATCCAAGCAAGGGTCCTTGATTGATTTGTCACTCCAAGATTTACGTAGCGAAGATCTTGTATTTGATATTTCACATATTTGTTGTGTAATAGTTGTGTTGGTTTGGTCCACCGTGCTACGGACTCGGTATCTAGCTTTGTACCGGATAAAGTGTAAGCAAAGTTGTGAAGGCTTCTCCGCCAGTGAAGGAGTTTGTTGACATAGTGCTTGAACTCTCGAGTAGGTGACTCGGGGGTGGAGTAGGGCAAGGAAAGTGTCCTTGTAGCGAACCACTATAAATCGGTTGTGTCATTTCTATCCCTTATCTTTATTTATTTGCTTGCACTATCATTAGATCTATACGTTCTCAACATCCATACGATTTCACATAATATCGGATCTAAATTTTTGAAATCAACTTAAAATCGGCAAAACTATTCAACCCCCTTCTAGTTTTCCACAATTGGCATCAAGAGCTAAGTTTATAAAAGTTTTAAAGTAAAATTGTATTTTAAAAACTTTTCGATCACTATGGGTTCCGAAAATTATAAGGAAGGGCAATCTATGCAACAACCACCACTACTTGAAACTAATGGTTTTATATATTGGAAAAATAGATTCAAACATATGTGAAGTCTAAAGATATTGATCTTTGGTACATTATTGTTGAAGGTGATTTTGAGGCTACCTCAAATGATGATAAGGAAATTTAGTTAACATACCTCATGATAAACTAAATGATGAAATGAAGAAAAGCTTTCAAAAATAGTGAAGCAAAAATGGTTTTATATAATGCTTTACCGAAAAAGGAATTTGAAAGAATTTCCTTACTCAAAACCTCTAAAGAAATTTGGAATTCTTTAGTTGTAACTCATCAAGGAAACGAATAAGTTAAAAATAATAAAATTGATTTATTTGTTCAACAATATGAGCAATTTTCAATATCGGATGAGGAAATTATAGATCATTCATTTGTTAACTTTAATACTATTAGGGAAAATGATAAATTTAGGCATCAAAGTTGCCACGTTTTCCTTTACGGGCATCGAACTTTTTTTTCCTATTGTAGATCGAACTTGCCTATTTTTCCTTTTACGGGCATCAAGTTTGATTTTGTGTCACAAAAGGAAAATTAAGCAAATTCAGCTTCTGATAGGAAAAAAAAAGTTTGATGCCCGAAAAGGAAAAAAGTTCGATGCCCGAAAAAAAAGTTCGACCGTTAATTTTTTATTGCACCGTTAGTCCTTTTAAATCATTTTTAACGACCGTTATTATATTATTGCACCGTTAGTCCTTTTACTTCCGTTCTTACGTTTTCATCCGTTCTTACGGTTTCGTCGATTTTACGTTTTCATCCGTTTTACGTTCGTCCGTTTTGCGTTTTTTGTCGGTTTGCGTTTTGTCCGCTTTTGCACGGTTTCGTCCGTTTTGCGTTTAAATCGCTTTTGCGTTTTAAATCTGTTTTGCACAATTTCGTCCGTTTTACATATTTTCTTCCGTTTTACGTTTTCGTCCGTTTTGCACGTTAGTCCTTTTTGCGTTTTCGTTCGCTTTTGCGTTTAAATGCATCGCGGACGAAAGCAAAACGAAAGAAAATGTAAAACAGATTTAAATGTAAACATACGAAAACGCGCAAAAACATCTGGCGAAAACGCGGAAAACGGACGAATCAGGCAAAAGCGACGAAACGCAAAACCGACAAAAACGTGCAAACGGACGAAAACGTAAAACGAACGAAATCAGCAAAAGCGACGAAAACGCAAAACGGACGAACTGCGGAAAGCGATTAAAACGGACGGCCGGCAAAAACGCAACGGACGAAACGTAAAACGAACGAAACTGCAAAAGCGGACGGCGTGCAAAACCGGACAAAACTTGCAAAAGCGGATGAAAACGTAAAACGGACGAAACCGTGTAAAAGGACAAAACCGTAAAAGCGAACAAAACAAAGGTAAAAGCAGGCGAAAAGGACTAACGGTGCAATAAAAAATTAGCGGTCGATTTTTTTCTAGGCATCGAACTTTTTCCTTTTACGGGCATCGAACTTTTTTTCCTATTGTAGATCAACTTGCCTATTTTTCCTTTTACGGGCATCAAAGTTTGATTTTGTGTCACAAAAGGAAAATTAGGCAAGTTCGATCTAGAATAGGAAAAAAAAGTTTGATGCCCAGAAAAGGAAAACGTGGCAACTTTGATGCCTAAATTTATCATTTCCCCATACTATTATTACATCTTTACAAGCACTTGATGAATCTTTCTCTAGCCGTAACCATGTTAGGAGATATCTAAGGGCACTTCCATCGAAGTGGAGATCTAAGGTGACGGCGATAGAAGAGTCAAAAGATTTGACAACTCTCACCCTCGATGAACTCATAGGCAATCTAAAAGTCTACGAGCTTGTTCTTGCTAAAGATTCAAGCCTTTAAGGTAAAAGAGAAACATAAATCTCTTGCCTTAAAAGCCAAAAGGTTTCAGTGATGAAGATAACTCTTCCTCGGGTAGTGACGACGAGGAGTATGCTATGGCGGTGAGGGACTTTAAAAGTTCTTTAGAAGAAAGGAAGATACGTCAAACAACCGTATGACGATAAGAAAGGTTTTCGGAAAAGCAAAGAGGACGAAGCCAAGGATGATCGTACTTGCTTTAAATGGGGACCCAAACCACTTTATTAGTAAGTGTCCCAAACGGGATGATCAAAAGGCATTCGTGAGCGGCACGTGGGGAATGAGCGACGAGGAGGACGAAGAAATTTGTCTCATGGCAAATGACGAGGTATGTCACGAATACTATAGTAGTTCATCACTGATGACGACTCATTGCATAATGAATATGATAAACTATGCAATATTAGCTTAAAACTAATTAACAAAACAAGCTTTTAAAGAGTCAAAACCAACGTTTAGATAAAGAAGTCATAGAATTAAAAGCAAAACTAAAACGTTTGGAAAAGGGTAAAATAGCAAGTGGTGAATGTGAACTTTGTGTTCAACTTCAAACACTAGTTGATCATTTAGATTCTAAAATTGCTAGAATGAGTACAAACACCTTAGATACAATACTCGATGGTGTTAAAACCGGCAACAACCAAAAGAGTCTAGGTATACAACAACTTGATCCATCAACTAGTGAAAGTAAAGAAACAAAATTGTTAAAGAATTAGAAAAACCAGCCATTGTTGTGGCGGATCCTGGATCCCTAAAAGGGAACCGCTAGTGTACAAACCGGGATCCGTGGATCTGCTGTGACAACTTGTGGTAATAACATAGCCTCATAATCTAGAACCGAGTTCGTTATCATAAATAGGAAGAAACCAACTCATGTCACCACTAGACATCCACTCCAAAAATAATCCTACTTTTGCAAGAAACAAAGCACCATCTTTTCAAAAACATAATGCATCTAGGAGACCTAATAACGTTTATCCAAGTAACCATCAAATGGGATGGAACCCTAATATGCAAAACGGTTTCTCTTTTCAAAACTTTGCTCCATGGAATGCATACTCATCTTATCCATACATGTCTAACATGAATGGAATGTTTAACACTAATGGACCCATGAATAAATGGGGACCAAACTTTGAGTTTATTATTGTTTTAGGTGTGCTTAAAGGTCGACCTAGACCCCGATGAATGGGTCAAGGATAGCGGGTGCACGAGGCACATGACCGGCAATAGGGATCTATTCTCCACATATGAATCCGTAAATGGAGGTAATGTGGTGTTTGGAAATAGCAAAGTAGAATCATCGGTAAAGTACGGTTTCTAACAAATCTCTAACCATTAATGATGTGTGTCACGTGAAAACCTAAACTTTAACCTCTTAAGTATAGGACAAATATGTGATAAAAAGTGCAATGTACTTTTTACCGAAACCGGTAGTAAGATACTTAAAATTGGCATAACCATAGGAAGAGGAATTAGGAAACATGGAGTCTATGTCATTAAAATCGGTAATGAACCTAATGATAAACTATGTCTTACCTCTATGGATGATACTTCGACCTTATGGCATCGAATATTAGGTCACGCCAACATGCGACTTCTCCAATCGCTATCATCCAAAGATCTAGTAAGAGATCTACCTAAGTTAAAATATGAACATCATTTTTGTGATGCTTGTAATATTGGTAAACAAGCTCATTCGAGTCATAAAGCTAAAAACATAGTGTCCACAACTAGGTGTCTAGAATTACTACATATGGATTTATTTGGTCCATCCGCTATCCAAAGTTATGGAGGCAACTACTATACTTTGGTAATAGTGGATGACTACTCTAGGTATACTTGGACAAAATTTTTAAAGAACAAAACGAAACCTTTAACTATTTTGAAATATTAAGCAAAAGATCCAAAGACAACTAGGAAAACCCATAGTGTCTATTAGGACGGATCATGGTAGGAATTCGATAATGAAGTGCAATTCGGAGCTTTTTGTGACGCTAATGGTATTACTCACAACTTCTCGGCTCCACGCACTCCACAATCGAATGGGGTAGTAGAAAGAAAGAATAGAACTCTACAAGAAATGAGTCGAACCATGCTTAATGAACAATCCATACCTCAAAAGTTTTGGTGTAATGTCGTTGATACTTCAACGTATATACTCAATCGAGTCTTGATTAGACCAATCTTAGGAAAAACTCCATACGAGTTATTTCGAGGCAAAAAGCCTACGTTAAATCACCTTAGAGTCTTTGGTAGTAAATGTTTTATTCTTAACACTAAAGATTACCTTACAAAATTTGATCCTAAATCAACCGAAGGTATCTTTTTAGGTTATTCGCCAAATAGCAAGGCTTACGTCATATTAAACAAAGAATCAATGAAGGTAGAAGAGTCATTAAATATAAAATTTGATGAAAGTCCACCCAAACGCTCTCCACTCTTGTCGATGACGAGATTATAGAAAGTGAAGCCATAGTAATAAAGAAAAAGATAAGTGAAGAAAAGAACCTCTAAGTGATAAAATAGTAAACATTAAAGAGTCCAAAGATCACCCGTAGATAAAGTCATAGGAAAGCTAAGCGAGCGAACATTAAGGTCTCAAGTTCAAAACCAAAGTAGCTTGTTTTGTTTCGTTTCAACCTTAGAACCTAAGAATACACAAGAAGCCATAAAAGATGAAAGTTGGGTAATGGCTATGCAAGAAGAACTAAATCAATTTGTTTCTAATGATGTTTGGACACTTGTCCTCCACCTAGTAATCAAACCATAATAGGAACCAAATGGGTTTATAAAACAAATTAGATGCAAGCGGGTAGTGTCTAGGAACAAGGCTAGACTCGTTGCTCAAGGGTATAACCAACAAGAGGGAATAGACTTTGATGAGACCCTCGCCCGTGGCTAGATTAGAGTCTATAAGAATACTTCTTGCGTATGCTTGTGCTAATGATCTAAAGCTTTATCAAATGGATGTCAAAAGTGCTTTTCTAAATGGTGTCATAAATGAAGAAGTATATGTAGCTCAACCTCCAAGCTTCATTGATTTTGAAAACCCAAACATGTGTATAAATTAAAGAAAGCCCTTTACGGTCTTAAACAAGCTCCAAAAGCTTGGTATGATAGACTCAAGTCATTTCTAGTTAAACACAACTACACCATGGGGTTAGTTGACAACACACTTTTACTAAGAAAAGAGAGTCACATATAATCATAGTACAAATATATGTAGATGATATTATATTCGGATCCACTTGTCAAGACATGTGTGATGATTTCTCTAAAATCATGCATGACGAGTTCGAGATGAGTATGATGGGAGAACTTAGTTTCTTTCTTGGTCTACAAATAAAACAAGTAGAAGATGGTATCTTCATTAATCAATCTAAATACATCAAGGAGATGTTAAAGAAATTCGGTCTAGAAGAGTCAAAACCAATTAGGACTCCAATGTCATCCGACACCAAACTCACAAAAGGCGAGGACGGAGAATCCGTTGATAATACTAAATATCGTGGCATGATAGGTAGCCTTCTCTACCTCACGGCAAGTGGGCGGATATCATGTTTAGTGTTTGCTTGTGTGCTAGGTTTCAAGAAGACCCTAAAATATCACACCTAGAAGCCGTAAAAGAATATTTAGATATATTAAGATTTACAACACAATTAGGATTATGGTATCCTAAGGGCACGGAGTAGAAACAATTGTATATGCGATTCGACCATGCGGTGATTACGTTGATAGAAAAAGTACAAGTGGGGTATGTACTTTTATGGGATGTTGTTTAACATCTTGGTTTTCTAAGAAACAAGCGGCACTTGCAATATCAACAACCAAGCCGAGTGCGTCTCCGCCGGCAAAGCATGCCAACAAGCACTATGGATGAAACAAGCGTTAGTAGACTACGACATCCATCTAGCGACATAGCCATTCTATGTGACAACAAAGGTGCAATCGACTTAAGCAAGAATCGGTATTACATTCTCGCACAAAGCATATAGAGATTCGTCATCACTTCCTAAGAGACAATGTTCAAAGGGAACATCTCTATTGAGAAGGTTGCATCCGAAGACAACATAGCCGACGTCCTTACCAAACCGTTGAGCGGGAACAATTCAACCTACTTGTCTTGGTCTTGGTCTAATGGAACAAACGTCATAACTTAATTGACTCTACAAGGTATGTAAACACTAGCCTTCTTCTTTCGAGTCTAGGATTCCTATTTCATGCACAACTCACAAACAATACGGAATTTTCAAAACCCAAGATAAGTATTCCATTTATAATTTTTTAACTACATACACATTTTAAAGAAAATCTCCTTTCAAAGGTTTTCTAAAAGGAATGATACCTTCCGTATCAATTTCACAAAAGCAATTTCTCACGTCTAGGACAAATCGCTTTTCATAATTAATACAAAGTAAAACCCGTTTTCATTGCATCTCATGACTTTTGAATGCTAAAGGAACATATAACTAATATTTGTTTTCGGTACATTCATTTAAGCAAAATGAATTAGGAGCATTGATAACACAATATTACGTACTTATGTACCAAATGTGTGTTTTCGGTTATCTCAATTAGGATTTATTTTTCTCTAGTTATTTTCCTTTTCTTTTTAGAGGTCGAGAAAACATAACTCCAAATAGTTTGCATATAGGCACAATAGGCAAAAATGTTTCCAAAGAAAAATTTTGTCTTTGCTGAATCACTGCACCCACGGATCCCAGCCTTCATGCCGGGCGGATCCCTCAAGGAAGGAACCGTGGGATCAGTGTAAATGTAAGTTGTTTTCAACTTCTATTTTGTCATTTTGGATGAAAATCCACATTTGTTTTATTTTTGGGAGTATGCTCTTTAATGCTTGTGTTCTCATGATCACATGCCTTAATTCATATCTAATCATTAGATTTTAATCCACATTTTGGGTCAAGAATTCATTACAATGTGTTGTTTTTTCTATATATATAACTCCCAAAATGCTTGCATACTCCATCTCCTTCTCACAAACACACTTCATCATGTCATCCAAAAACCCTTTAGGAGAATCATCTAGTACAAACAATCATGATATCCAAACCTTTGTACTTCCACCATCCAAAATACCACAATCAAATGCTAGGATATCCGCACGTATTAGTATCCGATCTTGTTGTTTAGCAAAACCAACCTCAAATGATTCATCCTCAACAAATAACTCACCACAAGATGCTTCCATTATAGCACCACCTCATCACCAACAAGTACACCAACTTCATCACCACCTAAAATAACTCTTTTGGAACTCCTTAGGACTCCAACAAGATCTACCCAACCTAAAGAAAAGAAATAGTCTTTCAACACCCCCACATCACCAAATACTATTTTTCAAGATCTTGAAACATCACCACCTCTAGCTCCCATCACATTACAAGAACATCTAGGTTCTTTTCCACCACCACGCATAAACATTCCGGATTTTGATCCATATTTTCCTATTTTTCCACCACAACTTCCGCATAACTCAAATCAAAACAACCCGGAAAACTTCCGCACTCATTACCCACATCATTTACATTGTGAACATTGCCAATCCACTAGGGAAATTGCAATAGAAGTTAGGGAAGAAATGCGTTTCATACTCAACCTCATCCTTGATCGCATCAATACCATTACTCATCAAAACCTCCATCCATAACCTTATGCAAGCATGGAAAGAATCTCTACTACTATTTTTCACTTTTAGTATTATAATTTTTTTTGTTTTGTCATTTTCAAGAACAAGTCTTGTTCTTATTTTTATATGCTTGTAAGTGGCTTAACTACCACTACAATTTGTCGTTTTATTACAAGGCCTTGTTTACATACCTTGGCTCCCTATCTTGATTCTCGACAACCACACGATCATTTAAGCATGTTACTAACTTTTTTTTTGTAGGATTTGTTTTTTCTTCTCTTGACGCCCCAAACTAGGGGGAGCTACCGTCAAGGGGGAGTAAGAAATACGTAGACTACTTTTTCCTCAAGGGTTAACTTTTGTTTCGACAAAAGGGGAGAAAAGTAAAACTTGAGCTTTCAAAACTTACATCTATTCTTAAGTTTTACTCATCATAACATTATATTATGTCATCAACAAAAGGGGAGATTGTTAATACAAATAAACCGTAAAACGTTTATTAATATTTTGCGATCTCTTTGTGTTTTGTTGATAACATATATAATGTTGTCTTAAATATAATTATAAGGATACATGTTATTTTGTAAAGCATTTACATATAATCTTTTAAATACAAAATGTAGTAACTAAAGCATTTGTTGTAATAGTTAATTAGGATGGGTAAAAATCACAACCCATGGATCTTAACCCATACCCAAAGAGACTTGATACAATGTATACTTAGATACATTGAATCTAGATATAACCCATGGACCAACCCATGACCCATAACCAAAAACCCATGGGCAAGAGGGCGTTCCACGGATCCCTAGCTTTGTGCTAGCGGATCCCAAGTGGAAGGATCCGTGGGATCCGTGGGAACAATGAGAAATTTGCCTATAAATAGAGAGCTTTTTCTTCATTCTAACTCACCTCCTTCTTCCTAAATCTCATATACACTCTCATTCTCTTCTAACATATAGATCACTTGATCTAGAGAGTTGTTCTTCTTTCTTTCTATTTGTGATCCTCATATAGGTCCTTCTAAGGCGAGATCACGAGCATTCTACAAGTCATCCAAGCAAGGGTCCTTGATTGATTTGTCACTCATAAGATTTACGTGGCGAAGATCTTGTATTTGATATTTCACATATTTGTTGTGTAATAGTTGTGTTGGTTTGGTCCACCGTGCTACGGACTCGGTATCTAGCTTTGTACGGGATAAAGTGTAAGCAACGTTGTGAAGGCTTCTCCGCCAGTGAAGGAGTTTGTTGACATAGTGCTTGAACTCTCGAGTAGGTGACTCGGGAGTGGAGTGGGCAAGGAAGGTGTCCTTGTGGCCGAACCACTATAAATCGGTTGTGTCATTTCTATCCCTTATCTTTATTTATTTGCTTGCACTATCATTAGATCTATCGTTCTCAACATCCATACGATTTCACATAATATCGGATCTAAAGTTATTGAAATCAACTTAAAATCGGCAAAACTATTCAACCCCCCCTTCTAGTTTTCCACAAACAAGTTTATAAAAGGTATTTTGTATTTATAAAACACAAGTTGTTATCGTAGTTAATGAGGGTTTTTAAATAAAATCGTATTTGTTAACAATATATAGATTAATATCTTGTTATTAGTTAATAGGTGACAAATGAATATCTAAGCTTATCGCGAATCAAACTCACGCCAAGTCTAATATATTGTATTTGGCTAATCCAATACGTTTAATATGATACTACTATAACCAATGTGTCTCGTGTATCAAATGTTATTCTAATTTATAAAACGTAGTTGATTATTATAACTAGGGGTGAAAATGAGCCGAGCCGAGCCCGAGCATGCCAGAGCTCAAGCTCGGCTCGTTTATACATAAAAGACTCGAGCTTGGGCTCGAGCTCGTTTCGAGCCTTACATTTTGAGCTCGAGCTTGACTAATTTACATGATTTTTAAAGAAAACAAAGTTGAAATGGAGCTCGGCTCGTTAATTACATAATGCTCGAGCTTGTTTACTACTTTTAAGCTCGTTTATATGTATAGAAAACATATATTATGTATATATTTCTAGGTCTCGTTTAGGCTCGCGAGCCTACTCGAGCTTTTTGTTTAGAGCTCGGGCTCGAGCTCGATTATTAAATGAGCCCAAACTTAGGCTCGAGCTCGTTTAGGCTCGGCCCGTTCGAGCTTTTTACCGATCCGATCCCGAGCTTTTCACGAGCAGCTCGGCTCGTTTCCACCCCTAATTATAACGTATATGTAAGGTTCGATACTAATTATTAACCACATATCTAGTTCTAATGTTTACCACTTCGTTTTACAAGTAACTTGTTCATTATTAACCCGTTCAATATCGTTTATCCAATAGAGTTATTCCGGTATAAATATATCATTTGTCCGTTAAAATTACAATTTATTCCGTTATCGTTATATAATTGATTCGTTACAACTTCAATTCGTTACGTATATATATGACTATATCAAGTTAGCTCCATTACCACAATTACTTGTGTCTTTAACATGATTTAATTCGACGTATTAAAAGTATACCCGTTGACTTACATTATTTGAACATTTCTTTAGTAATCGTTAATTCATATTAATAACCATTAACGACTTATAACTATTATCGCGTCCTAGTCGAATTGAGCTCGAAACCGATTTTACTCATATCATATCTTTAGTTTACAAATTTAGACCAACAAACCTATCGTGAACACTCGGTCAAACCCGAGACCAAATGATAAACCCCAAGTCAAAACTTATCAACGAAAACAAAGTATCATGATACCATCAATTATTATAAATTTTAGAGTCCCATAAAGTTAAACCCGACCGGTTACACTTCCTAAACATCATCAAATCTCAACTCATAACTATAATAGTAATTAGGAAAATGGCGAAATAGACCGCATACGATGCATATCACTTTCTAGACCACTTTTATTTTTAATTTGAAAATAGACCGAGGCAACCACCGTCATTGGGCAACTCATCGACATTGCGACAAGTGTCCGTATGTGTGCGGTATTGTTTTTCTGCAACTAAAAGCGGTGGGCAACCGTATAATTTAAAAAGGGTTCTATCGTCATTTCGTTAGACAAAAAGTACACATTTGAATAGTAAAAGTACAATATCCATTAATTAAGAGTTCAAAATCCAAAAGTCATCGACCAATAAAGCATCCATAGTTATCGGTTTCTCTTGCTTCTCATGATACTATTTTCACAACTCAAACCGTCTTCTTCGTCCCCTTGTCTTCCTTGTAACGTCGGTTATGTCACCATCTTTAAAGCTACGGTGTTGATTGCAAACCACATTCGATTGATCAAGTTTTAAAAAATGTTCCCAAATATGGTGCGTAAATATTGTTCTCGTTGTTTATTACATATGATTATTTTCAATTGGTTACGTGTTATAATAAATCGTTTTGTTATTCGATGGATACCTATGTTAGATAGGTGTTAATTTCATTTATAATCCATTGCTCTTTTTATGTGTCGATTCTTATTATGTAGGGTATGATACCTTAGATGTCGTTAGTTAAGTATGTAACATTACTTGGTTCATTAAAAAATTTAGTGGCAGTTTGTAGACTAATAAGGAGTGGTTTTTTCATCAAAAGCTATATGATCCTCTGTACTTGAAACATCAAAGTTGGATCTGCAATCCCTTTACCCTTTCCAATATCAGTTTGAGTAACTACATCTTTCTGCAAAGGTTCACCAATTTTTAGAGTCTTAGCAATAGGTCTAGGTGCAGGGATAGGGTGAGATTGCTTTTTGTTGACCAATTGTATGGCAATCTCGTTGTCAGCCCTTTTTGGTTTTGGTGTTGGTGTTATTGATGTGGTTATAATTGTAGCAATGGTTGCCTATCACGGTGGAAACGTGTGAGCGGTAGTGGGTATAATAATAGCGGCGGTGGTTACTCCAATACTAGCGATGGATGCGACAATCTTGGCGGTGGTTACTGCACCCTTCATTCTCCTTTTCTTCAACTGACCTTTAAAGAATCATCTTGACTCTTGAGGTTTGGAAAATTTATGTTTCCTAGTTAATAATATCAATAACTAATAGAATTTTGAGTTTAGTATTGGAATTAAGTCTAGTTAGAGTATATTCGCATGTGAAGAATATCGAGATTTTTTATTATTTTGATTATTTATGTTTTCACAAATGATATCATAAAATCATAACATAAAATTTGATGCATTAATCTAGTACCTTGTTAATTAGATAAATACTTATTACCTTACATACCTAATCAGTCCAAAATAGCACATTCTTAAACATTTACAAAACACATTCATAATCCTAAAATCATCGACATCACCGCAACTTCTTTAGTCATTGATAAGATTTTGGCACATTCAACCATCTCTTGATACTTAGCTTTGACAACAACATTATGATCTTTCAAAATCTTAAAATTGGTTTGCATCTCTTCATACTTTGCTTGACATCGACATTATAATCTTTGTAAATCTTAAAATCATATCGCCTCTTCACGTTGCTTCCAAATTAGCATTATCATCTCCGATCCTCTTGAAACGCACTTTCATATCTTCATACTCACATTCATACTCTGGAAGTTGTTCAATCATTCTTTTCCTCTTATCAATCAGCTCTTGTTTATCTCTAAAATTTCCTTCTATTGGGAAAGTCTTTCCCTGCTCACAAGCAATTACCATTCTCTTGAAACGGTCTATCATGTCTTTAAATAAAGAATCGTCCAAATTAGTACAATTCGGAGTGCATGTACCATCTTGACACAAAGAACACGCCATTTCGTAAATGATTGTGATGGTGATAATCTAATTGATCTAAATGTCAATTGACTAAAATATCACGAGAGAAGTGAAAGGTAAATTTCACAAATGAAAAGGTGTTTTTAGTTTTGTGTGAGCAGTTGTATTATTTATTGAAAATTTGAATTGGTGTATAGTGTGAATAATCCAAACTAATCTGTAATAATTGGTGTTTGCAAATGGGTTTTTCGTGGTTACAAAGAGTTAGAGTATCGATGGCCTTTGCATTTTACTTTTTGACTTTTTTGTGAACTACAGCATTTTGCTATTTTGTTTTCACTTTTCACTGTTTCTTGGTAAGTATGTCGATTGCTTTTGGGAAATGGTTTTGTATTTTTAAATCAAATTAATAATCTTCAACTATCAACATCCACACATTCCTCAAGCATTACCAATGCATCAAGTCATAAAAGACTTGATGCATTGAACACTGATACTCCACTTGCAAAAAGCATTTGCATATTTAATGTTGGGTGAAAAATGAAATTTTATAAATACAAAAGCTTTTTGACAATAGCTTCAAACACTTGAAGTCTTTACTAGTGTTTTGTAAAAGTCTTCCACTGGGTTGCATTTACTGGGTGCTTGATCATGTTTTGAATGATATTGGAGGGAAAAATGGGCTTTATTTTATCTTTGCACCAAATAAGGTACTAGAAGATGGTTTAACATTGTTGCACACAGACAATGACGTTCGGCGAATGTATGACCTTGTTGATGAGAATGGATCCATGGACGTCTACATTGTGTACGAGCTATGAGCTTTGTCACAATTTTATTTCAAAAACATGGTATGGCGGAAGAGACGGCATGCGGTGCGGTAGTGCAACACCTTTCAAAAAAGGAAGTTAACAAAGCGTGTTGCTATCACGAAACGAAAGAGGTTCGAGATCATAGAAAAAAGGGCTAGTGCACAAGGAATGGTTCCACCGCTTTTGTGAATGTTTGTTCTTGTAAAAATAATTATGAGTTTATCTTGCCAACCATGCGATAGTGCTTCATGCCAAACTTAGTCTTTATTAGGTTTATCTTTGTTAAGTGTATCCTTTATGATCATATGGTTAAAATTATGGTTGCCCGATCGTACAACAAGTATTGCCCAATGATGGCATTTAGTTGCCCATATTGCAAATTGGAAGGTGGCACGAGGTTCCAACGAAATTGCTCAATAACTTTAACTTGATTGTCGAATTTTCGTGTGTAGATACTAGATGGCGATAGCAGTTGCGTTTGCTCATTAGAATAGCACAATTGGGGATAAATCGCCCAAAAATACTAACAAGCTGCTACAAGAGTTAAAACAGTTGTTTTGAAAGTACAAATTAATTTTGATTAAATTGGGGATAAAAAACCACAACATGGTTGCGTTTTTGGAAAAACCAAAGGAGGCTACATGGTTTGAACAAATTATCAATTAAATGCATATGTGAATACACAACCACTGCTACAGTTTAAAAACCACTGCTAGGGTCGCTTAAACCACCGCTAGTGTGGCTCAAACCACCGCTAGTGTCGACGAAAATATCAACTTTGTTTCTGTTTTCCAAATGACTAGTTGAAGTTCAAATTTTAAAAGTGAAATTTAAAGCGCGGATATGAATGATTTACTTCAGTTTGTCAAGCGTGCTTAAGCAACATTTTCAAAACCAACAACATATGTACGAGACATAGCAAACTTCGGTACAAAAGGATGATAATAAACCGATAAATTCAAGCGGTTGGTAATTACGGATAAGTCTTATCCAAATACCAAAAAGGAGAAAAATACGCAAGTAAATATTCACGTTCCTTCCTAGAAATTTTATGACAAATCCAACAGGAAAAATAGATGCCGAGGAGCCTAGGCACGTGCCTACCCACAAAACAAAGAATTGGAAATTAATTATACCGCGTGCAAAACGGTAAAATCCTCCCTTTAAATACGCGAGGTAAATAAAGGAAAGCACATAAAAACAACCATTCCTCCACCAACAAAAACAACAAAGAGAAGTTGAAAATGTTAATCCGTTGCCCACGCACCGTCGGTTCCAAAAAGCCCATACGTAGCCTAAACCTTTACCCTCCAAAACAAATACATAAGCGCAAAGCAGTTGCTGCGACAACTGAAACATGTTCTTAAATGACTACTAAAAACAATTTGTCGTTTCTAAGACGACAAAAATGACCTATCTCCGCGACCATTCATAACATTCCTTCAACCAAAACCCGTGTTAGGAATTAGAAATTCTAGGTATTAAAGAGTCGGTCACCTCAAGTATATGTAATCATTAGAAAGCTCGTAGTCGTAGTTCTTTTAAGTTAAGTAGTATTTAGTTAAGTAACACCGTGGAGGACGGACGGGTCTTTACCCACTGTATGCACGATCCACACCCGATGTGTGGCGATTTATGTAAGACTATAAATACTCTCTACCTTCCAATGTAGAGTTGGAGCTCATAATAATATCTTTCACTTTCTCTCACTAAGTTCCCTAAACCTCTAACTTTCTCTCTAGAATTCCACTTATCGCCACCTTGTTGTTATGGTTTGATGTGTATGTGAAAACTAATATTCTACAATTGGTATCAAGAGCCATGGTTAGATCATATCTTGCACATCTTTGGATTTCTAGTGGTTTTAGGTGGTTTTGAGTTTGAAAAAGTTTAGTGGTTTTGCATCATTTGGTTGATTTCTTGTGTTAAAGTTTGGATTTTGTTAGTACTTTTATGTTTAGAATCATCACAAGTGTGTAAGTTTTCATTTGGTAGCTTAAATCATCTTGGTTGGGTTGTTTTGGATTGAAAAGTGATGTTTATGTGGTTTTCTTGCTAGCGACTTAACTCACGGATTGCTTTCTTCGTAGCGACTTGCTTTACAAATTTGTAGCGAGTTACGCTTTTAGACCTAGCGACTTAGATCTAGCGATTTACAAGATGCAAAGTGGACTCTCCACTACGGGTAGCGACTTGATGCATGTGCGAGTTGCTCTTTAGCGACTTGTATCTTTAGCGACTTGAGTAGCAATTCTTTGCCAAAATTTTGCTAGCGACTTGAGGCTTAGCGAGTTACTACTTAGCGACTTGCATTTGTCTAGCGACTTGGGACTCTAGCGACTTAGTGGTGTAGCGAATTAAGTGTTAGCGACTTGGTGCATTATCTTCTAGCGACTTGGGTGATTGTTTACGGTTTTCTCTTGATTTAGTAAAATCCGTGAAAGAATCTATTTCTCGGTTTAATCATAGAGTTATAAAATCCCGTATTATCATTAACATGTCTACCAGCGTTCTACTATCATCTCCATTGTTCTTGAGGATGTTCAAGCGGTGGGTCGACACTCAATCCACCCATGCTTGACAGGCCGACTACGATTCTTGGGCTCAGCGAATCAGTTGTCTTGCCTTGGAAAGGAAAATGGTGTCAACATTCTCAAATCAATTGATGAAGGACCGTGTCGAGTTGAGGCGACTAGAGATATACTTGATACTAATGATGATGGAACTCCTATTTACGGAATGGACGGACCTAAAATGTATGATGAGCTTGATGATAAGGAGAAAAGAGATTCGATGCGAGATATCGGGGCTTAACATTGTTCTTCAAGGTCTTCTAAAGACATCTACAAGGCGATCAATCACAACACCGATGCAAAGGCGTATGGGATAATGTCAAGATGCTTCTCTCGGGATCGAATTAACTATGGAAGACAGAGAATCACAACTCTATGACGAATTTGAACACTTCAAGATGAAACCGGATGAGAGTGTCTATGAGTACTATGTGAGATTTCATAAGTTGGTGAATGACATGAGAAACATCGAATGACTATACCTAACATTCGGATGAACTCAAAATTTGTGAACAACATGAATCCCGAATGGCACAAGTTTGTCACCTCTGTGAAGCTCACTAAAGGATTGAAGAATACAAACTATGAGCAACTCTATGCCTTCCTCCTTGAGAATGAGAGACATGCTATGTTTGAAAAATTGGTTCTCAATCGGTTCAAAACCAACCGAGGAGAGACAAGCTCGTCTAATGACTCAGCGCCTTCTACTCAAACATCGGAATCACAACCAAAGCATCACAAGTCATACCTTTGGGTAATGGTAATCACAAACTCATTCGGATCCCATGTTCAAACAAGGCGATCTTGATGCACACGTTGGTAACTTCATTAATCAACTAGCTCTTCCGATTAGTCAAAACATGAATTCTCTCCCACAAACCAACAACAACCTCGAGCGCATCTAACCCACACAATCAAGCTCTTGTTAAAGATGGAAGGATCGGTGGTGCAACCAGTTCGGGAAAGACGGTATGATCGGGGAAGAGGTGGGTGGTAGAGGTTATGTTGGTAACGAGTCGAGGAAGGAATGGTAACCAAGGTCAAGCTAAGCCAATCAAATGTTATAACTGTGGTGGTGAGGGACACATTGCTAGAAACCGCACATCTCCAAAGCGTCCGCGAATCGCCGATTACTTGAGAGATAAGATCTTGCTTGTACAAGCTCGGGACAATGGTCTTTGCTTTGGATGAAGAGGAATTGCTATTTCTTCTGAGGGCAATGCCAAGACTTATGATGCGAGATGTGGATGAGCGGCCTATTCGGGAGATAGGTCACAATCATCGAATGCCTTTCAAGTTCTTGATTGTGATGCATACGACTACGATGTGGATGATGGACCTCATCGCACACACAATTTTTATGGCTAGCATTTCTCCAATGGTTTCTCCCAAGGTCTCTTCTTCACCACAAGTGGCCCATCCAAGGACAAACTCATCTCGGAGGTACTAAAACTATACGATGATCTTGATGTGCAAAGATGCATGACAAAGTACTATCAATCTGAAACTATTGAATCAAATATTGAAAATATGGGTATCTGAGACATTGTCCCATATGATCAATATGTGAAACAAAGTGAAAGTGAAGTTGTACCAAGTGATGCATCTTCTGCGATCAACAATGACTATGTTTTGATGAATACCTTGCATGTGCCCTGATGATTACGTAATTTGAACTAAATGCCTATAAAGAACGTGTTGCTATTTATGAACAACGTGCTAAATTTGAGTTGACCACTCGTGAGCGGGAAATGGATGACCAAGTGCGTGCATGTAATTAGAAAAAGTAATTTTAGAGAAGAAGTATTGAAACAAGAATTAAATTCCTTGCAAGAAAACTTTCTAAAACAACTAAGCAAAAACAAGAACTTCAAGAAAATGTGAAAATGCTTAGCAAGAATTTAATGCAAAGGAATCAAAGCTCTTGAGAGATTTTCTAATCGAAAACTTTGAAAAACAAACTTGAAAACAAGTTGTACATGCAAGGAAACACCATTCGATTGCTCGCATGATCACTAAGCATAGAGTTCTAAGCGATAAGCATAGTGTTCCCATTATAGATAAACCCAACCACGAGTATGGAAAGATAGCAAAAGCGACTCAAAGTGTTATCTATGATGGCAATGAGATTCTTAAACCTAGACAAAAACCTAGTTGCATTGAGTGCCCGAGGATGATAAGAAATTAGATGAAGTCACTAGGAGAAGATGAATAAGAAACTAAATGATCCTAAATGCAAAGAGAAGAAAGTAATTATCACTCCCCATGACTACAAGAAGGAAAACCGGATTTCCTTGAACAAGTTTAAGACTCGAGACATTGTTGACTCCAGAACAAGTCTTACGGAAAATGGATTTAGATAAGCGAAAGTCGAAAATATTGTGAAACAAACCCTCCCTTGGAAAATGCCTGAAACAGCTGTGTATCCTCCTAACACACCAATGCATCTTGTTCCTAGAACAATTGCCACTAAAAGCAAGACCTTAATTAGCCAATCGTTATTTTTCAACCATTTGTTGATTTTGAGAAAACTTGCAAGAAAAGGATCACACCCATTGGTATAATCAAGGAGAAAGGGTTTTGAACAAATGAAAGAATGTTATTTAACGAGGTCATGCCTTTCTTTAAACTTCTAAAAGATCACTTTGAGAGTCTTAAAAGGGGATAGAAAGCGGATATTAAGGGAATGGAAAAGGAATTTGGCGCAATAATAGTTGAAGTTAGTGACTATGAGCGTGCACTAAAATATAATGAGATTGAGAGGAAGAACTTGCATACATTGAATGAGACTCTTATTCTTGAATGTGTTGCTCAAGATATGTTTTCTTGCTTCAAATTGCTCTATTAATGCTTCAAATTTCATGAACTATCTGTTGCCTCGAAAGTCTCCCATGATCGTGTCATTGAGCTTGAAATAACTAATTCTAAACTAAGCGAGAAAATTGAGCGGATGATCAAGACAATTTGGTTAAACATTTTCTAAACTAGAAGTTGAGCATTTTAATTTACAACTAAAATATCAACATCTTAAAGAAAATGTCAAAACTTCAAATATCAAGACATCATCGGATGTTCGAGTTTGACGAGTTTTCAAATTAACAAACGTGATGAGCAGATTCAAGCTCGGTGCAACACGATCAAAAAGTTGAAAGCCCAAATCTCTCAATTAAAGGGTCAAGCGAACAATATGACAGCTCCCAAATGCCTCCTCCTTTAGATTCTCGAATTCTCAAGCGTTTCATCTTCAAAACCTAGTAAATGCTTTACAAAAGGAAAGCGAAAGTTTTCTAGAAGAAAATGAAAAGGTTAAGCGTCATTTCAATGAGTTATTTGAATCAATTAAGGTCACTCGTAACAAAATAACGAACAAATAGCTTCATTGCAAAAGGAAATTGAGAATCGAAGAGTCGGGTAAAAGGAAAATGCCAATGACCAATGAGGAGAATGGTGTATCAAGGTTCACTCTTGTAATAAATATGCTTTATGCATGACATATGTCCTCTCATCTAAGGAACAACAAACTTGCTATTCAAACATACTTCTCATCTCTTAAGGATTGCTTAGAATGTCTGCGTGAGATTGTTGAAGAGGATAAGCTAGAGAAACCTCATGATAATGCAATTGGACATGCTTGCTTATATGCCAAACGATTCAAATTTTCCATGCACATGTTGAGGGGAGCATCTATCTTAAACCTATGATTTGAAATGTGATCAACTTATCTCATGTGCAAGTTCCCTCTAGTATGTGCAAAACTCTTTTCAAACCTCGAGGCACATATTGAGGGGAGCAAATTATGGAAACCTCATCCTTCCCGGAAATGCTTTATCTACTTGATTTGATGTGGGAAGTGATCTTGATATCTTTAGAAAATGGTAATCAAAGAAGTTAATTCTTTCTCTTGCCTCCGTGTGCAAAACATCTTTCAAATACTTGATGCACATGTTGAGGGGAGTTCTCGTTCTAAAATATCAAAAACAATTCAGTACAAAATGCTTTGATAATATATCACAAGTATACGAATTGATTTTCAAATGGTTTTCAATTGGTTCCAATGGCGGATGAACAATACCAAATAGACCGACCAACTTTACTTTATGTGCGGTGATATAAGGATGATAAGGTTAGGTATGTGTTCCCATGATCCGCTGAGCGGAGGGATCTACCGAGGACTATCCACTAGTTAGTGTAGAAGTCCTTAGGTATGATGATAAAAGGAGAAAATGAGATATGGGAAGAGTGCGGACTAAGGCGAGCTAGTCTTGGAATAAACCCAACAAGGTTCTAGCTATGAAGTCTCGGTAAGCTTGAAGGGTTGAAGAATTAAAAGAATTGAATGTGAAAGGGTGAAAACAAATAGCCTCCATTTATTCAACCTTAGGGCGAAACCGGGTACAATTCATACGCATCGATGGTAACATCGATGTCGAAGACAAGGCGTCATGGACCCGGTGGCGCTTGTACTTCAACTTTCAAACCACTCAAGTTCCTCTTAAAGGACTTGTTTCATTCTCACGGGAACCGACATTATCTATCGACTTTCTCTTAGAGATTGTTGATATTGAAGAAGGAGACCCTCTCCTAGTCTCCGACACAGAACCAAAATGCACAAATTGAGTCTAGAAGCCACGAGATCATCAATAAATCTCATTAGGACACTTTCAATGAAGACTCTCTATTTCACACAATGTGGAAAAGAGATTATATCTTGAGTCCTCGCATTATCCTTGTGGTATTGCCGAACATCGAGTGATGTGAATACATATTCACTATGAAGATGGAAAGCCTTCGGAGCCAACATCAAACAAGCTCTGGTAGGTGGCATGTGAGATCTATTCTATAGATCAACCATGTGACAATGAGAACAGAAACAATGGGGCGATTCAATTTCTTGAATCAATCACGGTTCGAGTTATGGATTGGCGGATACCTTTGAAAAACCGGTCTTTGTGCTTAAAACTCTTTTCTTTAGCACATCGACCGAGTACTCATTTTCAAACCAAAAGGTGTTTTATGATTGATAATTGATTTTCAACAAAACCTTCGTTGTATTGCAAAACAATTTCTATTAAGCAATACGATTGTTTTCAAATCTCTTTTCATCAATCGGTGGACTTAAATTATTTGGTTCACTCACTCCGTGTTGTCTTCTTTGAGATGTTCGGTTTGAGAACAACTAGAGCATTCTGAAACCATCAAGGAAATTCTTGAATTATACGATCACGGGCGGTACATGTCTTGATCAGCGAGGCAACCGTGGTAGTGTACCTCGATTCAACGAAGTGATCAAAGACACTTCGTGCGATTTATTGCTAGCTGTTGTATGCGGTACACCCGACGTTTGCGGTGATCGAATGAAGCGGTCAATCCATAGCCGCATGCTCACTTAACACATTCATCTCAAAAGAAATCATGATTAGTGCATCAATGACTCGATATTTTCACACCATGCTTACCTTTCTGCTGCGCCAATATCATGATTCAACAAATGCTTCCGCTTACTCGATGAGAAGATATCATGATCCAGAATGTGAGCATGTCGGTCCTAAAGTCACAACATCACATAACACCAACACCACAAAGGATGTGTCAGAGATTTTTTTTGATTGCTGATGATCTCAAATGATGGCTCAAAATTATTATCATGTGGATCAGTGAAAGACCTCCACTTGGAATAACCAAACATGCAATGTGAAGAATCAATGACTACGAGCTTAGAAGCAAAGGACTACATCAAGAATGCAAGAACAATTTTTAATGTAATATCAATTTGTATTCAATGTAATTTTGATGCGTGATTGAGGTGACCTCCGCAGGGAGATTGTTAGGAATTAGAAATTCCGGTATTAAAGAGTCGGTCACCTCAGTATATGTAATCATTAAAAGCTCGTAGTCGTAGTTCTTTTAAGTTAAGTAGTATTTAGTTAAGTAACACCGTGGAGGACGGACGGTCTTTACCCACTGTATGCACGATCCACGACCCGATGTGTGGCGATTTATGTAAGACTATAAATACTCTCTACCTTCCAAGGTAGAGAGTTGGAGCTCATAATAATATCTTTCACTTTCTCTCACTAAGTTCCCTAAACCTCTAACTTTCTCTCTCTAGAATTCCACTTATACGCCACCTTGTTGTTATGGTTTGATGTGTATGTGAAAACTAATATTCTACAACCCGTGTCCTTTGAGGTTTGTGGAAGCCTGCCCTGACCATATGGCGTACCAAAGGTTGGAGTTTAAACCGATTAGACTCTCATTAGCCATTTGGGATGTTCAAAGTTCAGGCAGTTCTTTCTTAACCTCGCTCTTCCCGAGCGGAAGAAGGATGTATATCATGGGTATTGGGGTCGAAGGAGTGGTAGAATGTGCAAAGAGGCAAACAACACGGTGAAATTTACGGTCTCGATCCTACATTGATTCTGACCAGGCCCCGAAGCAAGTGTCGTCTACTAATCACGGCATATCGGGTTGGATAGGCGGGTTAAAGGTAAAAATAGCGAGCTTGCGAACCTTGGGATAAATTTTAGAGCAAACCACATAAATAATTTGTAAAAAATCCCATGCTATCGTGTAGGGATGATTGGTGTATTTTATGGCGGTTCTCTCCCTCACTCAATTCAAACCTATCACGTCGATGTGGATGTATTTTTGAATTATTTGTGGTTCTACCATTGCTCTAAAATAAAAGTCGGGCGGATTGGAAAAGCAACCCACTAAAAGCTCTTCGATCCGCGCATAGGGGCGCGTAGGGCGGTTACATGGGAAACCCGTTGAAAGCCTATCGAACTTCCGCAGGGAATCCCGTATGAAAATCTGGCCGCCCGGAGAGAACAAATGATGATAAATCCTTCAAGAAAATGATAGCAAACAAGAAGGAATCCACAATCACAATTAAGTCGCGTACCACTTGCTAATGTAGTTTTTCACGCTAGTATCATTGTGTCGGTTTAATATGTAACATTCTAGAATTTCTTGGGTAGGATGTTTTATGCGGATAAGTATGCTAAGTATAATTATCTTGTATATTGTAAAGGACTCCTTAGCTTATAAAAGGAGGCCCGGCTAGAGTTTGATATAACTTTTCGGCATATTTAGAGTCGATACACTTCAAGGTTGTAATCGCTAATACTATTCGAGTATTCGTGTATTAATATTATTTCGGTGTTTTATAGACCATAAGTTATTGTAAAAGCGTCAACATCTTCGCTTTGGCGTAAGCACATAACGCTTGAGGTTATTACATGTGTAGAGTGAGTTGATTATTTTGAGTTTTATGCGACTTTTCTAAGCGTCATAAAATGGTGTCGTGTCTAGATAGTAGATGGCGATAACGATTGCGTTCTTGATTAGAATAGCACATTTGGGGATAAATCGTCCAAAATACTAACAAGCGCTATAAGAGTAAAACAGTTGTTTTGAAAGTCTGATTAATTTGGATTCAAATGGGGATAAAAAATAGAGTTACAAGCGCTAGGGAAAAACAAAGTTTAGACCCACACACATCATAATTCGCAACACCTAACAATGCATTGCAATCAATTTGAAATAAACATCGATGGTGCCCAACTCTTCTGTGCAACTCACAACATGGTTGCGTTTTGGAAAAACGAGAGGAGGCTACATGGTTTGAACAAATTCTCAATTATATGCATATGTTGTCGCAACCATTGCTATAGTTTAACAAACCACTGCTAGGCTCGCTCAAACGACCGCTAGTGTCGACGCAAATACCAAATTTGTTTCTGTTTTTCCAAATCGGTTATAATAAAAAAGTCCCTCCTGCATATGGTTTTGAATTAAAGGTTGACTAGTTGAAGTTCAAATTTTAAAAGTGAAATTTAAAGCGCCGATATGAATGATTTACTTGAGTTTGTCAAGCGTGCATAAGCAACATTTCCAAAACCAACAACAGTTGTGGAGCTACATTTTCCAAAAAAGTATATAGAGACATAGCAAAATTTCGATTACAAAAGGATAATAAACCGATAAATTCAAGCGGTTTGTAATTACGGATAAGGCTTACCCAAATACCAAAAAGGTGAACAAATCCATAGTAAATATTCACGTTCCTTCCTAGAAATTTTGGGACAAATCCAGCAGGAAAAATAGAAGAGTAGGAGCCTAGGGCGTGCCTACCCACAAAGCAATGAATTGGAAATTAATTATACGCGTGCAAAACGAGTAAAATCATCGCTTTAAATACGCTGCGGTAAATAAAGGAAAGCACATAAAAACAACCATTCCTCCACCAACAAAAACACCAAAGAGAAGTTGAAAATGTTAACCCATTGCCCACGCACGTCGGTTCCAAAAGCCCATACATAGCCTAAACCTTTACCCAAAAAAAAATATAAGCGCAAAGCGATTCTTGCACAAGCGAAACATGTTCTTAAATGACTACTAAAACAATTAGTCGTTTCTAAAATGTCGAGAATGACGACTAATAACACATCCCGCGACCATTCACAACATTCCTTCACCTAAAACCGTGTCCTTTGAAGTTTGTGGAAGCATGCCGGACCATATGGCGTAACAAAGGTGGGAGTTTAAACCGATTAGACTCTCATTAGCCATTTGGGATGTTCAAATTCGACCGATTACTTAACCTCACTCTGCCCGGCGGAAGAAGGAAGTATATCATGGGTATTGGGTCGAAGGAGTGATAGAATATTCAAAGAGAGCTTAAAATTATGGTCTGCAGTCCTCATTGAATGGTGCCCGTTTCCGAAGCAAGTGTCGTCTACAATCTGGTGATCGGGTTGGATAGTGAGGTCAAGGTAAAATAGCGAGCTTCGGTAGCAGGGATAAAATAAAGAGCAAACCACTTGCTAATGTAGTTTTCACCGCTAGTATGATTGTGTCGGTTTAATATGTAACATTCTTGAATTTCTTGGGTAGGATGTTTTGTATTAGATAAGTATGCTAAGTATAATTATCTGTATATTGTAAAGGACTCCTTAGACTATAAAAGGAGGTCGAGGGCGAGTCGATACACTCAAGGTTCTACTCGCTAATACTATTCGGTGTATTCATGTATTAATAATATTTGTAGGTCTTTTATAGACCATAACTTATTAGTGTGAATTTAATTTGTTAACATTAATATTTGTTTTCAAACATACTATTCAAGTGAACAACGATGAAGCGGAAATGTTGATGTATTGTAACTAGTTAGATTAAAAAAAATGTTACATTATTTTTGTTAGGTCACAATTTTAAAATACCACAAAATTGTTATAAAGAGCAACACAATTGGTTGCTCTAATTGATTGATTATATGTGTGGTAGTTTATCATCGGTTTGACGTAGCGCATAACGCTTCATGTTATTAGATGTGTAGAGTGAGTTGATTATTTTGAGGTTTATCGACTTTTCTAAGCGTCAAAAAATGGTACAATGCTTTTATGTGATTACTTAAATTAAATATACGTAATTATAAAATGAATTGGTTGCCAAATTACAAGCTGCTAGTTAATTTTACTACGCTAATTATATTGACTCGCTAGTAAAGCGAATAGGTTGTATACTTACAACTGCTAATATTATCTGTACGATCGCTAGTTATTATAACAATCGCTAGTGATAGAAGTTGCCCTACGTTCAGCAGTTGGTTGCCAAATTGATATTTGGAAACAATGACTACTTCTAATAAATCGAATAGGTTGTATACTTACAATCGCTAGTATTATCGCTGCGCTAGTTATTATAACAAGCGCTAGTGATAGAAGTTGCCCTACGTTCAATAGTTGGTTGCCAAATTGATATTTGAAACAAGCGCTGGTTGGCGAGATGAAATAAAATGGATAATGGCAGCGAGGAAATACTAAATACGTTGACATACAACATTTCATCTGACGACAACCTACAAGATATTACGATTACTACATAACCCTTGATAAGCAGACACACCAAACTTTGTGTACAAAATTTAATTGGCGAGGTATTGAAACCATACATAAAACTACAACCACTAGAACAATTTTACAACGGTGTGACGGAAGATCGGGAGTTTCAACGACTTCCTAGCGAACTCCCAATTCGTCTTGATATTATCATAACCATCGTCCATCAAATCGTTGTACGATATACATTTTCTTTAATGACGTGGAACAAGCAAGTATAAACTTTATTATGTGTAATTCATTATGTGATCTAGGAAAGGATCGAAAAATCATGCGAATCGCCCATGGTGAATGTGGTTGTGTCTAAATCAAATGAAGGTTGTTCCAAGGTAAAACACTAAGCGTGTGTGCGACTGGAAAATCAAATAGTATTGAGATAGAAAAACATGGCGGTTTACGGATGTTTATTTGATACGTATGAAATAGAGTAATAAAGTATTACACTTACTCGGTTTCTAGCCTTTTCAAGTTTGGAGATCGCGAATCATTTGGACGATGGTGACACGATATGATTTCGCCAAAATCAACTCCTTTTAGATTCGGATTAACGAGGATACAAGCGGCAAAGGGACATTCATCACGGAATTACCATCACGCATCAACTACAACAGTCGAGTTTTGGGTTAGTTTCAAAATTAAATGTCGTTCTGATTACACATATATTTAACATTGTAAAATTAGAAGTGTAAATCTCAAAGCGGTCTTACCGTGCAATAGTCAAAATCGATGTAAAGGTCTCGAGATGGAAGTCTTGTCGGTGAAAGATATTGGATGCTATGATTGTCGTGACATGATTGAAATACCGAATGACAAATGTAACTTCTTCAAATTCCTAAGACTTGCAAGATTCCATAGTTTCATCCGTTTGTACTCTCAACATCCAATATAAGAGACTCAAGTAAGGACAACCAACAATTAAATCCCAATGTAGGTAAGAAATTTGACTAAACACAATTCTAAGCTCAATAAATTTGGAAAACTAGTGAAAAACACCAAACTAGGAAAATCACAACAATGAATTTCAAGATGTTTCAATTCAATACGCTGTAAAGTTCGGTTGGCAATGTAGCGGTTGTCCATACCGGTTTCTAGCTGTCGACTCACAATTCCTTGCGGTGCCAAAACATAAGCCAATCACGAATCTCTTCATAATTCAAGTCTTCCATTCAGGACAACGGTTTGGGATCTCTGAGAAGACAAACTTTTATGGGACCCGTGGTGATTTAAAGTCTAGTAACATGGCTCCCATCAAACTTATATGTTAAATAATAAAAGAAATCCTCATCAATTATGACTTGGTGACCAAGGTCCACTTAAACCTCCAATTTGTAGATAAAATAAAGGTGCTCACATACATTGTGCAACCGATTCAAAATGTTACCAATCATCATGTCGGCATGTTGCTAATATAATCTCTCATAATGGTGATAACATTAGCTCGAAGCGACATGGTTTTCAAGGAAATTTTTGGTTTTAATTGTCGACGGAGGCTTTGGATGAGGGTTGTTGATTTGCAATTGATGGTCGAGCGAGGTGTGTTATGATCATTATATGTGGTTGTTGGGTTGGTTCATTAATTCGCCCAAGATACAAGCTTTTCAAATTTGGTCCGTAAATATGGCCAAAACCCATTTCTTGCCTCGACTTGGCTAAGCGAATTCTGCTACCACGAACTTTTAAGAGCGGGGACGGTACCCTAGGTCATGTCTTAGTTAAATATTTGATGGGCCCAATAAAACCTATTAGTCTTCACATTAAAGTCAAATATCCGGAGAAAACAAAACGTCGCCTCCTTTAATGTTGATCTGTGATACTTTAAATAGAAAATTTTAGATTTTGTTGTGAAAAATTTGTGAAAGGTGAGTTTAGTAGATTATTTATTCTCTATTGTTGTTGTTTGCTTTTTAATTATATCCAACTACATTAATACCAACAGTACATGTTATGGTTTATTAGGGATTTAGGGCCATTGTTAATGATTGTAAAGTGAGGATAAATTGTTATTCTGTCAAACGACATTATTTATTGATGTATTATATTGGTTTACCATTATGCAGGCATGCAGCATGAATGATAATGACGATGGAGGATACGAGGAACATGACGTAGATGAAGATGATTTTGAAGAAAATAGTGAACATGAACTTGAAGCAATGACATAGAATCTTGATCCCAATCAAGATGAAGAGATGGCTCTTGGTATAGAAGTAGTAAAAAAGCACTACAGGATCTTGCAACATACAAGAGAACCTACTAATCAAGCCGCTATAGTTAATTTTACTACCGCTAGTAAAACTGAAGTGGTTGTAGACTTACAACTGCTAGTCATTTTACTACCTCTATAGTTATTTTACTACCGCTAGTAAAACTGAATTGGTTGTATACTTACAACTACCGATATCTGATTACTCTTTAGCTATTTTAACCATTTGCTTGTGATAGAACACATCAACGAAATGATGCCACCGTCGTTAATACTATTGTGTATGGTCGTGTTTGTCTTTGCCGCGTGTGTAGGTCTTCTTGATACCATTCGGTGCCCTTGTGTAGGTGTTGGTCTTACTATTACGGGCTGAATAGAGACATATTGGTTTAGTCTTTGCTAGTATTAAACTTACAACTGCTAGTTAAATTGTACTAGTGTTGAATGGTAAATCTGTTAAGTTCAAGTGTGCATAGTCACTACTTGGTAGTTATTAGTTGATTGTAGAATCTGGTTGTAACAACTAGAAGGACTCCTTGGTTTATAAAATTAGTCAATAAGGAAAAGAAGTTGCCCAACGTGAAACAGTTAGTTGCCACATTGTTTATTGAAACAAGCGCTAGTTCCTAGATTAAACAAAGATGTATAATGGGATTAAAGAACATAGGAAATAGTAAATCGTTGACATACAACGTTTCATCTGAAAACCTACTACATATTACGATTACTACATAATTATGAGTTTAATGGTTACATAATATATAACCACTTGATTTATAAAATTCAGCAAATGCAAAAAAAGCTAACCACTCCATGCTTCCTTCACATACGGACATTGTACTAAAACCACAAAGCTTCATTCCCATTAAGCAAGATCCCTAACTTATGCGAACAAACACATTGAACATGAATATAATGGTGTAAGTTAAAATAAAACATTAATAGAATGGTAAGTTAAAAATAAAAATAAAACATACTATAAACGGCGTAGTGCAGGTGATTTAACAAAAGAAGAGATTCTTTGTATGGGCGATGTAGAAAGATCCGCATCTCCTAACATTCCCATGTAGACAAATAATTCAAGTTCTTTGTTGTACACAAATACCGAGTGACCCAAATGATTGGCGTTATGCGCTTCCACTATTGGAGCTTGATCCTTTGTAAACCCAAGCAAGCGAACCGAATATAGGGTAGGGATGGCGAATAGGCTTCTAAATGATGTTATGGAAGAACCATTGACGTCCAACAACCATCCATAAAACAATGGAATGTCTTCACCAATGATCGTCCCGAAATCACTAGAGAGGTTTCAAGATCGAAAACATTGAATGGGCGGGAGTTCATTTTTAAAATCGTGGTAGGTCTATAACTTTAAATTGGTTGGTTACCAAATCAAAAGAAATCAACATATAAATCTTATAAATAACACCGTCCTCATTAATTAACTTTTCACTCCCGGTCAATAGAAAAGCGACCTACAAGCGCATGACTTTTACGTTTCAATTTGATAGTTTCACGGGGGTGGAAATTTTCAAGGATTGTCCACATTAACGAGTTCAAAGAAAAGACGAGACATACGAAACCACTTTCAAAAGCAGGATAGGAGGCCTTCACGATCGTCGGGTCAAGAGTGTCCGGACGGACGGCAAAACCAAAACAAATCTTTTGACGTTCGATTTGATGCGTGTAAACGGGACAAATCGCAAGTGATTTTTGATTGTCGGCTTCCAAATAACGATCATTAGATTAGAACCATAAACAAAACACCAAAGACCATTAGAATTGCCAAGCTGTAATCATAGATGAAAGCATTAAATCTGTATTAAGTGGCGTAGCAATTAGTTGTTCATCTAAAGCTAACACAAAACCTTGGTCACCCATATCGAATGTTAGCGTAAATAAACACGATCATTACGACGAACACCGTAATTAAAGATGAAGCTTCCACAATCTATACTAGCCTTCCATAACTTGCAAACACTCGTTCTTTGGAGTATAGACTTAGGAGGTAGCCTCTGGATGATATCTAGTTGAACATCCGGTGGGATATTGTCGGACATATTTTCTAAACAAAAGCGAAAGATTGGGATAAAGATATGAAGTCAATAGACCAAAAGAAGAAAGAAATATTTTGTTAAACAAATTGTATTGAAGAAAGAAGAAAGTGATTGGGAACACAAGACATTAAAGGACATGTACTATGTGTTTTGTGGGCGTTTGTTTTGTTTTTTAAATTAGAAATGACAAAACTATCCTCGTGTATAAATACAAGTTGCCCAAAAAACATAAAGATGCCCAAAAAACAATACAAG
The DNA here is from genome assembly GCA_022545495.1 of Chrysanthemum lavandulifolium. NCBI lineage: Eukaryota > Viridiplantae > Streptophyta > Magnoliopsida > Asterales > Asteraceae > Chrysanthemum > Chrysanthemum lavandulifolium. The sequence continues at coordinate 83,498,977 of CM040243.1, read as the reverse complement.
TTGCCCAAAAAGCAATACGTTACAATACATGACATATACCTTCAAAATACGTACTTGTTGTTGGGTTTTACTAATCATAACAATTATAGAAAACACATAAACATCATCAAAGCATGCAGCGGAAGTAATAGAAATAATACTTGTAAATTAATTAACCGAATTAAAAGTATATGCGTACCTTTTGCGAATCAATGCAATTAGGGTTTATAAAAACCCCCAATTAAGATCAAGTACCAAGAAACCTTAAACCCTAATAAATTAGGGTTTATATAATTCGACCACCTTAGATGTCGAATACCCAAGATATGCAAACACAAGTGTATTTGCTCTTCATTCTTGTACACGTATTAGTAGCGAATCAATGAGAAAAGCTGGGTTCTTGATCACAATAGATTAACCAAACACCTTTGTTATGCTCAAGGTCACTCGTAAATCCCTTACAATGGGGATTCACTCGTCGACCAAGAACAAGAGGAAGAAAGAAGAAGTTTGACCTTCTATTGAAATCTAGTGTACCAAAGGATGAATACATGGGGATGTATTTATAGCCTTATGGTAGATGTCAAGATTGCTATAGTATCCGATGTGGGATTCTATAGTTTTCGACCAAACACAAGCCCAAAGAGTTCCTAAAACCTTCTCTTGGCTTGTTAACTTTCTTCATATCTCGTTGACATTTAACGACCGATAATCAAAACTCGTCAAATATTAAATATCATTAAGTATTTATTTCGTGATCAAATAATTAAATATAACATTTTATATATTAATTATTTATACATTGATTTTCATACGTAATGTGTGCAATCCCGAAGTCTCGAGTTCGAATCCGGTCATACTAATATTAATAATTATCCATAAACCTTTCACTTGTGTCATAAGTTGTCGGACACATGGCAGCCCCTGGTTGGGTCCAAGAAAAGCGGTGGGCAACATGTCTATTTTGAATTTTAAAAGGCGTGGTCCATAAAGTGATATGCATCGGGCGCGTGGTCTATTGACCAATTTTCCTTAGTAATTATGAGATTAACAATATCAATATACTTCTTATACTTACCTAACCAATTATTTAGTTAAGTCAAACAAACAAACACATGAGCTGTGGCAACTCGAAACTTCGTGCCATGATATAACTCACTCATTTGAGTCGACTCACTCACCGAGTTGACTCGGTGAGTCGACTCATCTCGGTTTGCGCACCCCAAGCGGCGATCGTACAACTAATCAAACAACCCTTGTCCCAAACAGGTTTAACACCAAAGTTCACGACCCTTTTAGTCTAGTTCACCACACGAGTTATTTACTAAAACCTTATAAAATCTGTTTTGTTATTATTTTGTATCCACGAAACATTTTTAAAATTGTTGTCATACTTTTATAACCCACGAAAAGTTAACACAATAATATACACGGAACAAAGAGAACATAAATATAGATGAAGTGTCATTCGTTTCTACCGTGAGAGAAAAGGCGAGAGAAGGTGGTGGTGTCTTCACGAGTGCGACCCGTGACCACTTGAGTCCTTGACAATCGTTCAACAATAAAACCCTAATTATGCGAAACTTAAATCTTAGATTTAAGGGCGTGACTAGGTTTGAAAGTGCGTGTGTTAGAAACATAACCACAAGAGCGGATCTATCTTTTGAGATAGGTGGTGTAGTTATTGGTGGTCGCTAGGAAGTTGGTAGGAAAATGTGGCGCTTGAGAACCCTAGGGGTTGGCGGATTTTCTAGAGAGAGAGGAGGATATTTGTGTGTGTGTTTATTAGAGAGAAAGAGAGTGGAAGAAATGAGAGAGTGGGAAGATGTGGGGTATATATGCTCCCATGAGGGGCCTAAGGTGTACAATGGAAAGTGTAAGGGTGGCCATGAAACTTATCAAAGGACCCTAAGTGAAACTTTATAAAACTTTCGATATATTTGATTCGGGACTCTTTTAAACTAGTAAATGAGGATTCATGACTCGAGAGTTACGCCATTGCTCTTAAAATATTATTTCCAAAAAAGCGATATATAATACGACTCGTATCTCAAATTAATTAAGACGATCGCTCTAATCGATGTTTCTCCAATTCTGACGCATCGAGGAATTTCTGAGTTGTCACACCTCACCTCCTTAAAAGAATCGCGTCCTCGCGATTCAATTCAAGATACTCGTTGAGGTTTAAAGAGGCGGTGCAAAAGCTCAAGGATTTATCTTCATGTTCCTACGTGAATCTAGGATCTTCTTTGCGAGTTTCTATGAGCTTGAAGATAGAGATGCGACTTTACTAAGGTCGCTCGATTTCATAGTCTCGATTTCGATAGGTCGATCAAAGTTTAAGCGTTCAAGGATTAGGATTTCCCAGAGGATTACAATTGCCTTATCGTGAGTCTTTTCTTCCTATTACGCACGAAATGTTGGGAACTCTACTAAGTCTTGGCGGTAGCTCAAGGCTCTGAGCTCTTGGTCTCAATCTAGTAAAATTTTTCGGAAGGATTGATATAGCGGGGATTAAGTTTTCACGTTTACTACTCGCTTCACACAATTTCATGGTGGATCCGTAAGCTTAATTCTAGGTTATCATCGGAGGGTTCAAGATATTTCGTTGTCTATGTCTCCTAATGGTTTGTAAGCAACACATATCCATCTCAACTTAGAACGGTTTCCTTGGTATCTTCTTAATTAGGTTCGAGTTGGTAGGTTGGGTATTTCCATTTCTACCCAACAATCGGGATCGGCACTTCGACCATAAAGGATCTCTTACGGTGCCTTTGAGGTACTAAAGCGATAGGTATGGTTATAGGAGAAGTTGGCGAGGAAGGTGTCTATCCCAACCATTGCCAAACTTGATAGGCACGCTCGTGTTCTACTAGGGTTCGAATGGTTCTCTACTTGACCATTAGTGCGGAGATGATACCTGCAAGCATATCGGATCGGTTCTCTCGGCTCTAGGGGTGATAGATGAAAATGGGTGTGTGCTCTTGCCAATCCGGAAAGGATAAAATCGGCATTTCTAAAGTACACGGTTTCCTTTACGTGTGGAGAGGTCTATTGTGTAACTCGGGTTTTCGATCGCACTTCTTTCTTCAGTATCGGAGGAGTTGGAGGTTGATAAAGAAGAATCATATGTGTTCTAACATGGTGAATATCGGGTAGATAAAGTGGATCGAGGGAATTCCTTTTTAATCGAAGTTCCATAGTGGAAAGAAGGTAAAAGCTAAAGTTCAAAGTGAGGACCAACTTATTGGAGCAAAGTCACTTTCTGGAAGGAGAGGGTGAGTACTCTCACCTCCTTAAAAGAAGATCGAGGATTCTCTAGAGCGCAAAACTATATGAGGAAAGGCAGCAAGGTCGTCCATACTTTCTATCTTGTTGAATAGCGGGAGGTGAGCAGGTTAGGTAGGACTTCGGTAACTACTCGGGTAAAGGTGCGGAATTCTACTTCCAAGGTTTCGTCTATGGTGTAGCTTATTGTTCGGTTAAGAGGACCAAAAGGATAGTAGGTGGTTCTCGAAGAATGAGAGAAGGATTAGGTGGTTGTCCCAAGGAATGTGGTTACGGTTACTCCTTAGGATTTCAAGATTTTACATTGAGCACGGAATCTCTCTTGGACGGAAAGCATAGGAAGTTCATAGTACAACTCCTAAAAGGGAGTATTGGTTACTAATCGCATGATCGGTAGATTGACTCATTGGTGCACTAAGACTTAGCAAAAGGTTCAATATTCAACTCCAAAGTTCTAATTCCCAAAAGAAGTTCGACTATCGATCAATATCAATTCAACTCCTAAATACGAGTGAAGGTTAGCGACTCTAAGTTGGTTTACTAAAGAATTTCGCATCGACGGGTGTAGATCGACATTGATAGGATAGGGTAGGCAGTACCACAATCGGTGGTATGGCGTGTGAGACTATCATCGATAGAATAATATCTGGTCAACCTCGGTGAACAACTTCACTAAAATAGGTCGTTAGAGCGTTATCGATAGGGTACCTAAATAGAGGATAAGGTATGACATCAACGACCGCAAGGTACTACCTTAATCGAAAATTTGCATTGGCGAAACAACGTCGACCAAAACATAATCGGTTTAGGAAATGAACAACGTCGACTAGATGACGGCGTTTAAATCAACATCGGTGAGTGTCAAGGTTTGGAAGTTTTAACAACAATCGGTTCAAGACTAGGCTTGAGGTATAAGTGTCGATATGAGGTTACCAACGAAGCGAGCTATATGACAAACCAGCGGGATTACAAGCGAAGCGATGCGGAATGATAATTCTAAAAGATTGTTAACGAGATGCGGTGAATGATAATTCCAATACGGTTACTATCGCAATGCGACGAATGACGTTTGAAATCGAATATCGATTCGAGGTCGAATGATGATTCAAAGTCAAATGATGAGTTAAAACTCGGAGCGAGACCAAAATTACAAAATCGAAAACCAAACCAAAATCAAAACCGAATTTAGAATAGTAAATACCAAATCCAAAAATAGCGGACTAATTCCAAGCGCTCTAGTGAGTTCGGCGAGGCTTATGTTGATAAGCAACTCGGATATAAGCGGTGCCAATCGGGTCTAACCCGACTTATGGCGAATCGCTCAGCGGTTACAAACAAGAACTTCACATAAGCGGGCGTATAGTGATGACAAAGCGTTACGATTCATGAGGTGTTGCGATGCGGTGTGTGGTGTGTGAGTGCGAGCTTTCACGATGTTTGGTGAGTGTGAGTGTGCGAGTCAACCTAAAGTTCATCATTCTTAAAACCAATCTCTTACCCGAACATAATTACATTATAACTACTCCCAAGATGTTGCAAAATTCACCTTTGAGGCAGACATAGGTGATCGATCCATATCCTGCTTGTCTCGGGCTGAATTTAGGTGATCGATATATATTCATTCGAGGTTCAATGATTTTTATAAAGCGAGGCACAACCAATTATTATAACCAATCCTAATGTATATATATTCCCAACTTCAGCGTTATCTATCCCAAAAGTATTCATTTCTTATCTCAAAATATCTCGTTTCACCATTTAGTTATTAACGTTAGGTATCCTTTGTGTGTGGTATCGACTCGACAAGACACCATGAATGCACTCAATTAACCACAATGCGACTCATAATGACACAATGGGGCGTCTAAGCGATAAACTCTATAGTTTAATAAGTTTGAGAATGAATAGTTAGATCTTATCAATTTGTCAATTCGATAAACTCAACCATTTATTCATGTCGCTTATTATCCACAAACCAGTCACATCCTAACGAGTCATAAGGAGAATTCACCCATTAACAACGTTATCCTACGTACATAGCGGGCGCCTATTAGGTTCGTCAACTTAATAAGTCCGTTATCCATGTGGATCAACGCTATTAATGTTAGGTCATCCATAACCCACGCACAACACATAAATGACATTAAATACTCATAAATGACATCTTTCGATAAACGTGCCCTCAAAACATTTAATGACTCATTTATTACAAAACATTTCTATTTTTAAACGTTGGTTCCCTTTTTAAAATGTAGAATAACAAGGCGAGCCTTGTTATCGAATGTTTAGTACAAAACCATTTATCATCTATATTTTCTAGCATTATTTACTTGTTAGTATATATGTATATATATATATATATATATATATATATACTAGTTTTAACCCCTAATGGTAGCATGACTCTAAATATCGTTGTCATATTTTCTATAACAAAGAAGGGTGGTAAAATTGGTTGGAAAGTGTACATGTTGAAAGAAAAGGATTTCATTGAAATACATGATGAGTATCGTTGTGTTAATCGGTTTAGCTATTTGTGGTCTTTATTGGTGGGTCAATATCTACATACTAACTGCTTGAATATTTGTTCCATTATCTTGTGAAAAATCTTATAGGTGCTTTTAATGTCCTCCCCTCAATAAAATTTGTAGCATAAAAATTTACTAAAAGACATCACATATAGTTCTAGATATATATAATACATTATGAATTTCTTATCAGTTCCAGTTCAACTCTTAAAGAAACCATAGACGAAGTCGTTCTTGCGCTAATCTGGTTTCATCGCATAGCGAAAAAGTATAAGAAAGTAGATAGGCTTGATGGTTGTTGAGCGTGGCGGCGAGTGGCTTTCGAATCCTAGAGGCAGGTAGTATACTTTCCCAATCGGTATGCAAACCACACTCTTCCAAAAGAACTAATTCCATCATGATTCCATGCATTATATATACGAACACCCAATCGTATGTCATTCTAAGGAGAGCAATATAAATTGATTATACAAACCCAAAGAAAGAAAATACATCAAGTCATGACCATGACTACTTTGGTGAATGATTTTAAGTCAAACATAGATTGGTGTGTACATTGCATCCGACCTTCTTTCTAAGTGCAATGTTAAAATAAAAAGGCAGTTTGGATTCGGTTTGAGTAATTAGCCGAATTGAATGAGGAAGAGAAATCATCATCTAATGTTCTAAAATTTGACGCAAATGAAGCTCTTTCAGACTTTGAAGCATGTTCTGGTATTGAATGGGGGGGGGGGGTTTATGGGTTTATTTGAAAAGCTCATTAGCCCATTGTTTTTTTTCAGATGTAGGATAGATTGTTTACGGTTGTAAGGGATTTTTTGGTTACATTGGAGAAAGTGGTTAAGGAGATTCAAGCTGCTCCTATAAAACCACCAAAAAGGAAAGATGACATGTCACTTGATACACAAAAATTAATAACCGAATCGGCTGAAGGTCGTATGCAACACTTGGCTCTATGCTCATGTTCTTGATTATGTTCTGTGGTTTATATTAACATGATAAAGATGGAGAAATAGTTGTAGTTCTACCGAGATGAGGATAGATTGCGATTTTTACATCACATACACCAATTAAGTATTCTCTTGGCGCCTACGCTAGATGATGTAGACTTGCATCCTTTTAGAATAAATCTTGAAATGCGATATGCACCAGTCGGGTCGAGCACTTGTTTCCAGTTTTTTGGTTTAACATGAGTAGAATAGTGATTGGTTCGAAGAAGAAGTTCTAGTGCTTTGTAACACAATGTCCCCACCTAGGAAACACCGATGATTAAGTAACATGAGTTAGGTTAGCCACCAGACGTGCTCAAATATATATGAAAGTGCAGGCATTCTATGTGGTTGATATTTTAGGCCACTTAGTTACGTATATATGACAAATCAATAAGAAGCTTTTGGTTTCCCGAAACAATCCATATTTTAAGCACTGTGCTTAATGAAAACTATGAATTTAAAAGTCCCGTTGCTAAAACATGCTTGAATAGATCAAGAAACTGATCGAGATCTACCAAGAGTGTCAAAAATAAAAAGATGTTGTATACTTATAGTTAACGACAATAGGAAATTATCAAAGATGAACACTACCTCATTTCTAAATGTCACAAGAGGAAAGCAACACCCACAGCCAATCCAAAGTCCGATAGCTTTAGAACGATGGTATGCGGATCAATCAATAGGTTTTAGGCTTTCGGTCTCAATGGAGAACTCTATTAGAATGGCAATAAGCAATGCCATATAGGATTTAATGTAGAAACACACGCAAAGGTAACACAATGTGAGACATCATGATTCTTGATATCCATTCTATAATATTGCAACATTAAAGTCTATAGAAGTGGTAATTTTGACCCATTTACTTATGATTGGGTCAATTTGGTCCAACAGAGTTCAAAGTTTATTGATAAATAGACACAAACACATGTAGGCAACCAAGGCGGTGAATCTAATCCGATCTGTAGTCCTATTCGGTTTTGATCCATTACTTAATGCTTGGATCTTGCCACCTCAATTAGTAAAAATACAACTATGAGTCTAAAACTACTTTGTAAGATGAGTATCCTTTTAAAACTACGGACAAGATTTGATGTGTAATATTATAGAGTTTTAAACATACACTTGTAATGTATTAGAGTTAAGAGCAACCATTTCACGATATGTTTCTTTTCGACTACCCTAGTGTCGCATATATGAGAAAATCATGAACACTAAAGCTAACATATGCAATAATTATCTTATAGGAAGTTACAAGCGATAATTTTGTTGTTTGAACTATACTTGCTATCGTATTTCCTTACGAGAGATATACGGGTTTTTAACAAAATTCCTAGTAGGTCCACTTGGTATCTGCAAAACCACACAATCAAGCTTTAATCTTGAAGTTGGATCTTGTATATGTTTACGAGTATGATTAGTCATCTTTAAAATAGTGAATCTGCGCCAATCTTTGTTGTCATTTCACTTGCAAGAGGCATTGTGCACTCAAAAGGTTTATGATGCTTTGAGTGCGAAAAAGGCAATATACGTGATACCCTTTGACGTCTTATATTAAATAAATCTTTGATGTCGTATACACTTTTGTTTCAGTATAAAAGATGGGCCAATGTAAACTTGATCAATTGATAGACACCTTATGTTGATTTGCATTCAAACCTCATATTACCTGTTTATAATCTTAAGTCGGCAACCACATCCCAATATTTCCTGTATGAAGCCATTTGTGATCATCAGTTACTTTTCTTTTATTACTTGAAATTTCCGATCAGTTGTGTTTGTATAGATTCTATCCAAACACCCCATGTGTGTCTGGTGGTGCCTTCTGGCTCCCTTCTCTTTCTTCTGCTACTGCTATAACTCTTCCATCATTTTCATTAGCATGTTTGAGAAGAAAAAAGTTAGTGTTAATAACTTCAAACCTATACCATCATCAAGATGTTGTAGCTCATTTCTATACCATCATCATAAAAAAGTTAGTGTTAATAACTTCAAACCTATACCATCATCCTAAAAAAGTTAGTGTTAATAACTTCAAACATATACCATCATCAAGTGCTATACAAATGGCTGTTGGATTGAATGAATCACAAAGTTGAACTAATATTTGCAATGGCTATAAGATTTATTTTAGTTTTTATGTTTTAGCTTAAAAATGTCGAATACTCCATATATTTTTTACATTGTTGGAAGTAATTAGAACTGCATTAGTACAATTCATTGTAAAATGACTTGATGTATCAACATTCTTTGAGTGACACTTTTCTGGATTTCTTATTAATGCATCTTGATAAGTGGGGTGGATTTGTAGTTTAAGAAATAGTTGGAAGCGAGAAAGTCTCTTGTTGGATGGATAGCGTGTGGGTGGCTTATGCCCAAGGACATGAAGCATAATGCCATAAGGTGAGGTTGGCTTCTAATCCGGGCATCATTTCCCTTGTTTTGAGGTTTCGTAACCCCCGGTGAAAGTCTAGAATGACCACCGCTAGAACCAATAAAGAATAATAAATCATAGGTTTAAAGTACGTGAAACAGCGTAGGGACAAAAGCAGATGGTACAATGACACAGTAAATGTAGAAACATCGGGGACACGATGTTCCAAAGATTCATGCGCCCGAGACCAATATTACATGCCAAAATTGAATCCATAACAAATGTTAGGGACCCGACCAACATTAAACAATTATGGTTACATTTTAGTGTGATTAAAGGCATATATGACGACAAAAAGATTAGGCTTACCTCTCATTAATCTCAAACTACCCTTTGCATCCGCACATGTCGGAATAAACTCTTTTCTTAAAATCATTATCGTGTTTCACCATTGAGCAACAGATTCCTTTTGTGAGATTCCAAATTTTGAGAACGGATAGACCAATTCATAGTCGCAAAACAACCTGCGTCGTTCTGGATAACCCCTGAATGAAAGTCTAGAATGACCAGCCCGCTAGAACCAATAAAAGAATAATAAGTCATATGTTTAAAGTACGTAAGAACAGAACTGTTAGGGACAAAACAGTATGGTACAATGACCTGTAAATGTAGAAACATCAGGGACCTGATGTTCCAAAGATTCATCATGAGACCAATATTACACGTGCAAAATTGAATCCATAACAAATGTTAGGGACGACCAACATTTCAAAGCAGAATGTGCAACTTGAATTGGCAAATACCATATACTCGATATGAGTTCAAAACGTAGATCCAAATGCTCACTAAGTTGGCTGAAAGGTTATTGAGTTAGTTTATTGCTTATGGTATCACAGTTAGTAGTTATAAAGAAATAATTAGTGATTTAAGGCTTATGTACCTGAACTTGCATTTTAAGCGACTTGAAGAACTCAATTGCCTTATCCAACATTGAAGATTTGTCGAACTGCAAATAAATAAATTAAAAGGATTGAGAAGACATATAAGAACTGACATTCACAACAACTGCATAGAGCTCAATAGCACTATAACGACACAACGCGTTTATAGGGTCTCCAGTGAGGTAAAGCCATTGCAGCCCAAATCACAAAGGAGGCTAACTGATGTAGTTTTCATGTAACAAAAGAAATATGTCGCTAAACATGAAATTACCGCGTACCTAATATCTTTATAATTTCATGTTTTGGTCACCTTGAAAGGGCCTGAAAAGTCATCAACTTTATAGGACCCCATGACCGAGACACGTCATGTTAGGAACAAACTAATTCATGGTAGCATGTGAAATCTTCGAATTACACATTCATTCTAACAATAGCGTAAGCAAGTATTTGGACATGAAAGGGTCATTTAAAAAATTTCGTATGAACAAACAAAATGGGTACACTATACCCAAACTGATGTGCAATGGTTGCCTCATTAGACACGACCTTCTTTTGACTATTACCCAAACCGCCTAATCTTGGCAAGTCTAGAGTCAATCAATCGAAAATATTGTCTTCCGCCACATATAAATTGTCCACTTTTAAATTCAAATACTCCAAGATACCAATTGGGCTCTGCATAATGAGGATTTATTCGTACAAACTTAAATAAAAATTATATAAATGCTTCATAATTAACACATTTAACCAATAACCATCAAACAGATAGCCATTGACCATTTCATCACACCTCTACCACACATCGATCCAGTTTCCAATTTCCAATATACATATTACCATTACACCAAGCATATTTACCATCATAACTTGCTCGGATGACCAAGTGATCCGTCCAACCCAGGTCATTTTCCTTCTTCCCAACGCCTCGTAGGGTGTACCATCGACCATGTGTATTTACCTACGCCATGGGGAATCCTTCCTTGACATCACCAAAGTACATTTCCATTTAGAACAATCTCCATAGCCATCCCGAAACCGACAAAGTACTCACGGGTGCATAGTTTGCGATGATTTTTGCGAAAAAGACAAAATTGAGGAAAAATAATCAAATTTAAAAGCAGATAAAAGTTTGGAGTGGTGCTGCAATTTCTCTTGCGCCCAATCAATAGTAAGCGGTATAAATCACGAAAATTAAATGTCGACATGTACATAGGCGGAGTCAAATTAAAATACTGCACATATAATTTTAAGGTAAAGCAATGGTATAAAATTGATAGTCGAACAATAAGTTGCGACGTTGGAAGAAACGTTCGAGATATATCTAAAGAGATTTTCTTATTTACTCAACTTTACGTATTATATGTACAAACCTATTTTACCTTTAATTTGATTGATCATCATCTATGTCTTGAGACTAACACCATGTTTCTATCTTCTTGACCAACATCAATCTACAAAATATAAAACCAACAATTGTGATAAGCACAAAACGGAAAATGTTTTTAAGGTTAATAAATGAAATTACAGGTCAATACCATAATATATGAACCCATTAAATGAAGAAGGAGAAAGCCAAAAGTTTGTCTTGTGTTTTCATAATACAAAAGGCCACAATGGTAAGTTAAAATTAGATTACCTCTTGAGTATCGTGCGATTGTTCCGGCATAAAATGGAAATACGGATCTTCACAACCGAAAATTGAGGTGATACTATGCACGACACCATAACCATTGCCCTCTTGTCCATGAAGACAATATATTTTAAAAGCGAAAAAATACCACTTACAAAGATTATAGAATCCAATTACGAAGATAATATAATCAATTTTACGTAAAAGTAACTCGGTAACAATTCTGACCGCGTCTATGGTTTAAATAAAAACACTTTTGTAAAAGCATATAAAGAACATATACTTGTTAAAGCGGCAAATATTAGGCCAAGCAATTGACTATTATAGCCAAATAGTGCTTGCTTCCATTCGGAATGTTCATTGCTAAAAGCCTCTTATAGGATGGCACTGCAAGTTTTGATCATCAATGTGCTAACATTAACCTCTCTCTGGGTTTATAGAGTTTGCATAGCTTGACCGACTCACTATAGATCGCTTGTGGTGCTCGTGTTGTGGACATCAAATGTTGAGGAGATTAAGGAAGGTCACAGTGGGTAAGGCGGTTGAGTTCATCATTTTCTTGGTTTCTTGAAGGTGAATAAGTGGCGCATAGACACCGTTTTCAAGCTAAATAAGGCATTCATGTGAGCGGACTCGACCGCCTCACCATTACGGACCACTTATATAACATAAACTAAATAAAGCGGATGTCATGCAACCTTATTTTGGAAAGATTAATACATATGTATAGATTTCTTTCAACAAATAAGATATTAGTGATTACTGAAATAGATGCCATATAACTCTTGATCAAGGTGTTTGAAGCTCAATTATTAACCGCAATAAGGTTAGGTGGGTTGGAATCGACTATCACTTTTTCATCATTAAGAGACATACACGGAATAATTTGTAATATTTGGCGACTTCTCACATCCTTTGAAGAAGCGAGTCGTGATCTTGATTTTTCGGTGGGTGACATGGTCGGTGCTGGCGACAAAGCACTTGATTCTCGAGACTATATATTGGAGAGCTTTTCTTCAAGCCTAACAATTAGAAAAGACATATATAACACTTTAGATCACAAACAATTTAGTTTGTTAAAGGCAAGCTATCTGATATACATTAATGAATTAAACCTTAAATTTACTTGATTCTTTTATGCCGGTGATGTTTCAAGAAATATCAAGAAAGATTCTGCACAAATTCATGTCATTGATGAAGATGGTGGACACCATTGTTTTTTTTGTGTCATGACTTTCCTTGAGGGCTTAATTGTTTACTTGATGAATTTAACATGGATACCTCACAAAAGATTCATCCGCCACAATCTTGTACATATTGCATCAAAAGCGGGCATGTCCTTATTCTCTGAAGTTGTTGAGAACTTTCACGATGCATGAGGGTTTGTAAATTGCGAAGGTCGAATATTCTTCATATTACATAACCATTAGAAATCCCGGAGGTCATATATTGTAACAAAAAGCGACCCTTTTTATTCAACATCGAGATATGAACATGCACTGACTGGTGCATTTTGCGAGTATTTGGTTTTCTGAGCGGCAAACTATTTGCGTAGTGAATTCAAATTGAAATTGTTCTTGACAATACAATAGCAACTATGATTCCAAATTTTACCGCATTCTTACGCCTTGATGCATACTCCTCTCTCATCGAGTTAGTGGATCCGAAAATTGAAAATATTTGCCAATTGATGCACCGGAAAGGAGAGATGAGAGAATGAGAAAACTAATCACTGTGAGATCCCTTGATACATGCCTTCAAAAATCTGGAAACCCCATGGACATTAAGTTGTACAAAGGCGCAAAGAAAGGTGGCGTGGATAGCTTCATTGGCGCCATGAAAACATCTCACAAGAAAATAGTTCATATCTTCAAACCATCATACAACGGAGGACTCGCATTGGAAATACATTTCTACATTTATTGTTTTCTATTTTCGTAACTTGCTTAGAGAAAAACAAAAAGGCAACATTGCAATTCATGAGGCAGCCGAGCGGGGCATCTTGGGTTCTTGAGATTCTCATCGATTCGATGAGTACCATCAACAACTTTACACCTCTAAAGAATCGACATTAGTGGACCACCAATTGATATACCGAATCATGGCCAAGCACTAAGATTATCCTAATAAGCACTATGGGAAACCTAATAAGCTAAATCATGAAGTATCTAATCTAAAGTACCTAAAAACTTATAAATTTCCTAAATAAGCTAAAACTCCTCTTGATAAGCTACTTGAGGTAACCGACATGTATATGCTTGTTGCGATCCCAAACAGACTCTTCATGACCCTTTTTGAGCTTATTTTCAAGCTCGAAATAAGCTTCCAAGCCGGATAAAAATTTGAAACAATAAAGTTAGCATAATAGAAAACCTAAAAAGCTAATTGGGGTGCAATGGGCATTATAACGACTTAAAATTGTTTTGGGCCATTTTCAAGCGATGCAATCAAGAAAAAATATGGGAAGGGCAGTTTGAGATGTAAATTAATCTAAGCTAAAAGCATCCTATGTGTAAATAAATGAAAAGCGAGATGAAGACCACTAATTGAAGACTCACAAAAACAATTTTGGGACGGTTTGGGGTTCAATTAAGGCTGCAATAAGCAACGAGCAATGACTAAAGAACAACATCTGTCTGATTAATAGAAAGACAAAAATTTTGATACCCAAACTTTTGCAACAAGCTGTTAAAACACTTTCAATCCCTTACACGCTAACTAAAATCTTAAAAGTACTTTGATCTTAAAGGTCAAAGTGGGTAGAAAAGGTTTTGACCCAAAATTAAGTTAAATCAAACACCCCTTTATGGTACAAATTATTTAAAACCGTTTTCTAAAAATTGAAACTTGACTTTTCTTGATTAAAACTAAATTAACAACTTAAAATGACTCTTTCTTTGGAACTATCATTTCGCTTCTTTTGTGCCTTATCGTGATCGCACTCAATGAAAAGGTTAAGGAAACCAACTGGTAAGACCTCCAAAATGGCTAGGTAATCGAACAAAGCGAGTTCATACGAATCAAAAACCTTGAGATTCTCAAGATCTCAATTCGGTAACTCCTTCAATAGGTCACGATCACGTAAAACAAACTTTTCAAGACTTTTCGACGAGATGGAATAGGGTAGCGTTTCAAACTTGTTCGAAAGATTTAGAGTTGAACCTCGGCATACTATCAAAAAGACTAAGGGAATCTCACAAATATTTCCATTGCATTGCAAGTCCAAGCTCTCTAGAGTTGTGCACAAGGGTTATTTGGAAGCTTGGATAGTTTGTTGTGAGTTAAGCATATATCCTTGGTATCCCACACTTCATCGTTTCGTGCTTGGTTTGATTACATTTCAATCTTAGCTTGCAATGAACATTCTTGATTTCAAGGTTTTGCACATTGTCTTATCGGTTTATGCCCACCTTTCATTTAGGGGTTGGCCAAAGAGCAAATTTACATAACTAACAATATAAAGCTCAAATCAAAGAATCATAATTAGTCTACCTTTAAAGCGACAAAGTCACAACCAACTTGATAAGATATTGTGGGAATAGATTCAACACATAATCAAATTTTTTGAACAAACAGATAATCAAATTAACATGAGGCAGTTACTACAAAAAGGACTCGTACATTTAAAATACTTAGTCAATTTCAATTCGATACAATTATCAACATCCGTCTGACCCTTGATTTTTATAGCATAGCCACACAAACAATGTACAAACTTAAAAACTTTAAATGAAATTAGAAAAAAGGCACATACTTGCTAAGAGGGATTAGGCTATAGCATCTACGAATCGATGGTATTTGTGGGTCGATGAGGTGGTTGTGGCCACATTGCTAGACCCATATATGGTGGAGGCATTGTGCATAAACACCAAGATTCATCATAGGCTTGTTTGAGATCATCCACAGGTGATCCGGATGCGGTGAATGCTTAGGTGCCATGTAATAATAAGTGCGTGTCGAAGGTCCCCAATGGCACATTCACCGTTGGCATAGATGTCACAACTTCTCCTTTATATCCTCCATTCCTCCCGAGGACTATATCGACCAAAAAGTCAAATATTTCCGTCCTCGTAATTGCGGACGATGTCATTTTTTGCAATGTCCTCCTTTTGTTTTATTCGGTATGACTCAATAAAACAATTCATACCTATGAAATCAAAGGTTTAATTGTTAAAAAAAGTAGGGGTTACGAATATCTACACAAGTCTAAGCTGTTTAACATATATATCTTTATGATGTTTAAATCAATCATAGTTGTGAGTTTCGAGTTCACATGATTAACTCAGTAAATGAAGAAAAAAGAATTTGTGTAGCGTAAGTGCAATTGTTAAATGCACGCAATTAACTCCGTAAATGAAGAAAAAAGAACACATGTAAGCGTAAGTGCAATTGTTAAATGCTTACCATCGGGATCTAAAAGCCATAACCACTAATATCATGCATCTTGGCAACATGAAAAGAGAATTTGTATCGGTTTAAAGAGGCTTAAACACACACACCCTTTAGAGATCGTTGTCCAAGTTATCACGAAACATATACATGTTAACAAACTTATAAGCAAGATCATAGCAAGAACATAAACAATGATATATACTAACCTCAAGAAATATGAAAAAGTAAGATAAATCAATGCAAGGCCATTAGCAGAAGCTGCATAAACATAAAAGAAATATATTATGAAATTATTAGTTACTTGTGTCTAGTTTAACATATTAGGGTTATGAAATAATTGTGGAATGGATTATGGTTCTGAGATTTAAGAAAAATATATATCGAATGAATGGACTATAATTTAGGAATAGATATGGTGAGTTTTTGTATATTGTAGAGATTTTTATATATTAAATAAAATTATAGCCATTTATAGATTATAATATGTAACATAATTATCAAAATAACTTGTTGCCTAAGTGGTAAACACACAAGTTATTTATCCAAACAACCAAGGTTCAATCCTTGCAAGGCTCCTTTTTTATAAACAATTTAAAAAAAATCCAAAAATTATCAAAAAAATTAATAAAAATCGGAAATTTTACAATTATTGCTTAGGTGGATAAAAAAATGCTTATGTGGCATGAAAAATGATTATGTGGCATTGAGGTGGCATTAATGCAAATGCCTCTGTTATATATATATATATATATATATATATATATATATATATATATATATATATATATATATATATATATATATATATATATATATATATATATATATATATATATATATATATATATATATATATATACTAGTGGCAAAACCCGTCCGATGGATGGGTATGACTTATAGTTTTTATTTTTAGGATTTAGTAGAGTAAATATATACTAAAAAGTAATTAAGAGTTAATGAAACGGTTAAGATCTATAATTGATACTATCATAATCCATAAAAGCGGCTAAAAGCAAGTAAGTATTTGAATTTTGGTTTTCGGTTTTAGGGTTTAGTTGAACAATTATATACTAAAAAGTAATTAAAGTTAAATAAACGGTTAAGAAATATAATTGATGTTACCATAATTTATAAAAGCAGCTAAAAGCGGTAAGTACTTTGATTTGTGATTTTTATTTTTAGGATTTAGTAGAACAAATATATACTAAAAAGTTATTAAAAGTTAAATTAAATGGTTAAGAACTATAATTGATGTTACCATAATCTATAAAACGGTTAAAAGGAGGTAGCTACTTTCTAACATTTTGTTCTAAAAAATATTAATCATGAACATTTTTTACATTTGATATTACTATTAACATTTATTATTATTATTATTTTGTTTTTGTTAATTATGTTTATTTACTTATTGTATATAGGTGCTTCAGTTGATTTTTTACCAAATTTTGTGATGTTGGAATTTGAAATATCTATGAATGTATTTATGGTTTGGTTTGATGTTCGTTGTGATGAGAATATGTATGTATTGTCGGGTGACAAGTGGATTTTGTTGTTGATACCCATTGTTTGTTAAGTGGTGATGTTTGTGTGTTTACCATGAATAGGGAAAAAGGTTGTGGTTATATGCTTTTGATAATGATGGTAGAATCGTTACAGAGGTGGTTTTCAAAAGGCGGTTGCTTTAAGGAGGCTCAACTACCATTTATTGATTTAGAAGCGATGTTAGTATTTTGTTCGGACTTCTTAAATTTTATTGTTTAAATTTGATTTCATTATTTTGTTAGTTTACATTATAATTATATTATGGTGTGTTCGTGTTTTAATTAATTATTTGATAACGTAGTTAGTAGTTATATAAGGTTTTATTTTCAATAAGTTTTAAGCGAAATTTTATAAACCAAGAACATTCAAGTTGAAGTTGGAGTTTGTGAAGCTTACGTTGGATAAGTCACCCGTCTTTGAAAAAGGTGAAGATATTTCTCTTGAGTAATGTTACTAAGGATGAGGAGATAGCGTTATTAAGAATTCTCTTAGGCTCTCCACGCATGCATTGATTGTAGAAATTATTGTTAAGAGCATTTTCTTAAATGAAATCGAACTTGAGTTTGTAATTTGTTTTCTATTTTGTTAGTTGACTTTTGAGTTTTTCAGTTGTCTTCATGACAAGCGGATAAGAACATTTTTGAATTCTTTGAAAGTATACATTTAAAAAAAATTAGAAATCAAGTATGGTTAGTTGATTGTAATTGAAATTGTAGGGCCTTACAAATATCAACCTTATCACTTTACCAAGCAAACCCAACACACGTAACCCAAGTTACGCGTATAAAACGTGAAACACAAACACAAACAAAGCTTAGAAATAAGATGAGAAAGATGGTGACTTGATGTTATATTCGTGTATGTGAGAGGATAAAAGATAAACACAATAAAGTTGTATATTCCAAAGGAAAAACAAACACACACACACTTTCAATCACACCCCTCAAATGACCATTTGAGGGGTATATATAATACAAGTAACTTAAAACCCTAAAGGCTTTGCTTGGGCTTTTCGTGGGTTGGACATGGATTGGG
Organism: Chrysanthemum lavandulifolium; assembly: GCA_022545495.1. Lineage (NCBI taxonomy): Eukaryota > Viridiplantae > Streptophyta > Magnoliopsida > Asterales > Asteraceae > Chrysanthemum > Chrysanthemum lavandulifolium. The sequence goes on along the minus strand of CM040243.1, from coordinate 83,480,279 downwards.
CTTTGGATACTTAAGCTTCAAGCGGCTAGCATAATCATAACGCCTAGCCATTTAGCTTAGTCGAATCCACGAGCCGTTGACTATTCTATCACGATATCTAACACACTTTACAAAGTTCCTAATTGTGAATGACCATCACTTCTAATAAAAACTATTAAGGCTAACAGAAATGCAAAAGCTTTGAAATGATTCATAGTTAATTTATTGTCTGGAAAATAATCATCATCAAATTTTTTTTGGGTATGATCGGTTTATGAGCTTTATCCGATTTAAGTGTGTATAGTTGTCAAAGCCTGCCCGATGAGCGGCATGACTTATAATTATCGTTGACATATTTTACTATAAAGGAAAAAAGCTGGGTAAAAAATGGCTGCAAAAGTGTTCAATGAATAAATTAAGTAACGGTTAATGAATTAAGAACACTGTAAAATATTTATACGGTGAATAGGGAACAAAAAGAAATAAATGGTAATCCAATATGAGTAAATAAAACTTAATAAATTATCCGGCATTACAAAGTATATGCTTTTAGTTTAAATACATTCCTAGAATGAAAATGTTATTTGCTAGTCATTGTCCCGTTTAACCCATTAAAGACCAATGTGATATTTTATGTTATGTTTCTAATTCGATATAATTCCTTATGCTTGAATTTGTTGGCCATCATGTTTCATTTAATATACTACTACAATAGCCTTTTCTAAAGGTGGGAAATTTGAGAGTGAGCGGGTTCATTCTACTTGCGTTGTTTAGGTCAAACACATTGGTCGCTATAAATAGGTTGATTTTTATGGTTTATTTCAAAGCCCTTGTAAATATCCTTTGAGTGTATTAGTTCTGAATAGCAAGATATTTATTTAATGCATTAAACGAAAAGAAATAGATGTTCATCCATAAGAAAATGAAAGTTAATATTTTCCATAAGCACAAATTATATATCAAAAATTCAAATGTGAAATAAAGCTTCTATCTTTACAAAAAAGATGTTTATAAAAAACAATACACTCGTGATTGAAAGAAATTACATACTTCAACTTGCTCCAGTTTCTTTTTATGTTCTAGTGCCTGGAAGACAATAACAATCACAAGGACATGTAATGTTATATACTCAATGATACCAGATAAAGGCGCCACTTTTAAACCACTACTTATAAATGCGTCATTTTAATTAAACTTTATTTATAACGGGCTCAAAGGGTAGAGTAAAAAAAACAATCTTCAAGGGAACATGTTTGAAAGTCACCAAAAGTGTTTTTTGATGCATAGAAGCTAATAATTTTTTTTATCTCAATATTGTTACAAAATTAGTTTACTATTCAAATTTATAGTGAAAAACTAACTATGAACAGAAAGTATAAACAAACTGGACCAAAAACACTCATTTCAGCTTTGGGTGATATATACTTACTTCACCTTGAGCATTATCAGGCGGTTTCTTCTGTCCTACTGCGTGAAACAAAAAAAAATAATAAATGATGAGTAAAACTAAAAACTAAAAGATTGTATTATTGAAATTACAGGTTAAATTTTGATCTATGATCTAAAAACTAAAAGATTCTAGGTTACATTTTCATTTGAAAGGTAATAAGTTTGCCTTATCTAATACAAAGATTGTTTATTTACGAAGTAGTAATGATAAGTAAAACGGAACACAATATGCATAAAACACTTTATAACCTATTGTGAAACATCGCACATCTCCTCAAGAGCGAGGCGTCAATCCTTGATATCCATGTCGTGCTCAAGTCAACTTTCTTTAGATCGTTGTACCATCCATCTTGACTTTCACAAAGAAGGGAACGGACCATTGCTGCATTTGGCCAAGAAAATGTTATTCCTAAATGAAGACCTTATAGGAGGCCAAGCCACAACCTGTTTCCTGCCGCACACGAAAAAAAGGGCAATCCTTTTTCTAATAATCAGGTTATACTTGTTGTCAAATAATTGTCATTCTTTAGAACTTACTTTGGAGTAAGGACATTGTTTATGTTATTTGCCACATTTGAGTGGTTTTGTATGGTGTCATTAGCAACATAAGTCGTCAACCAATTTTTTCACTTGGGTTTACACTCCAGTAAGATCAGGACTGGTTTATATGGTGAGAGAAGAAACTATTCTCGGTCCAAACCGTTCTGATGGGATGCGCCATAGTTGATTTCTGGCTGGCATGTAAAGTATGCGTGAATGAAATAGGAAAGCAAGAATCCATTGCCATCATTTTTGCATGTTCGTTGTCATTGTAGGCCTTTATTCCAGCATAACATTCCTTGATCTGTTTTATCAAAGTAGCCACCTTCTAAACACATGCTTCCAACATTTGCTCTCTTGGGGATTTAACACGCTGCAATATATTATGAATAAAATTTGCTTTCCGCCCTTCAAATGCTTGCACATTTTCATCTTCTATGTGCAGTGTTCCAATGAGATGACACGTATGTTGAAGGAACTTGGACTTAGATCTCGGAGGGTAAGAACAACTGCTGCAGTTGGGCGATCATTTGGACGAATTAAGATCATCCTCTTCACTAAATTCTTGGCGTTTTCTGATATCAATGGCCATGGATAGCTCACCATATCAGGTTAAGCTTTCAGTACATTCTCAAATAAGTCACTCTCTTTGTCTATATATTTACATGTTGAATCAAAGTTAGATTTGTGGCGCATAATAAAAAAAACTTAAAGCTGCAACAAAACTGATAATCAGACGATACAAACACTACTTATAAACCTTTTTTTTTATATTCATTTTTTTCTAAAAAAAATCATTGTATTAAATAAATTCTATTATAAAGCAAGCATCCATTACCATCATTTTCGCAAGTTCGGTGTCATTGTAGGCCTTTATCCAATCTGTATATGCAAGCACGGTGAATACGTCGGAAATGGTGATTTAAAAGCAAACATTATTCAACTTAAAGAAAAGCGTGACATAAGTACTCCATAATTATAACAATATGTAGTTTAATATACAGTACCTTTTGGTACACTTCCTCTTGCCAATCAACTTCTTGAAAATCTCCCCAAAAGGAACATATTATAGTATTAGTAAGAGTAGAATAAATGGTAAAACTACAAACACTAATAAATCTATATACCGCAGTCCAATACCCCTCATGACATCCAAGCCTTTGATTAGTGTTTTTTTAATAAGTCAAAGAGGTTAAAAAGTGGATATACAGTGTTGCTGAGTCAACCCAACCCGTTATGACCCGTACCTAAAATTGACCTATTTCAAGCCAAAACTATTGTTACCAGTTACCCAACCGCTAATCTTGTCAGCACTAACTTCGAAATCTGATAATAAGAGGAAGAAAAAGCGGATATATGAAAGTACACGATCCTTATTAAACGAGCATCGGTCAATTATTGCTCTATACAACAGGTAAATCACTGGAATCGCTGCAAAAGCATGTTTTGTTTACGTCACTACGAAAAAAAATCAACTTGTTAGGCTACATGAAGTTTGCTACCTGCTTGTAAAAGGTACTTAGACATCTACTGATACTACACCTCTTTTTAATTTTTATAGATAAAAACATTTAGCATTTGGATTTTCTCTTTCGTTCTTACTATATTCCCCTGCCCACTATATTAAAAATGTAAATACTGTTTGAAAGGCAAGAAAGATTTAATGTTTAGGAGGAGTCGACCAACCTTGTGAGGTCACACGTATGTGTTTATTTACACGTAGATGGTAGATCAGGTTTGTTAGTTCGATGCAAAATGGCCGAACAACGTCTCCTACTTCTTGGTTACTAAACCTGAAATGATATTTCAGTGTAGAGCAACTTAGTAATTATTTGTAAAAAGTTGTTTCATTTGTTGAACATTAGACATCATTTGTTATCAAGTATTTACAGTATCCCAATTTCAATCAAAAGCAACGATCAAAAACTCGCATTCAGGTCTAATTTCAATTATACTTGTTTCTAATTTAGAAAATAAATGTTCCAAAAACCAGGCCGGTTGGGTCTATCACATTAAAATTACCTTGAAAAAGCTATTTTTGTCAAACTTGATTTAATTACAAAAGCAGTGAACAATGTGTTAAAATTACCTTGAAGTAGCTATTTCTGAGAACAGTGTGTTAAGGCAGTAAACCTTCTACCTTTCTTCTACAAAAGCATAATACTGTGTGATGCCTTTAAGAGTAAGCTCGTCCATTAGATTAACAACATGGTTTTTTCAGGTATATGTCTTTAAAATATTTGTGATGTGAGAATGTGGTGAAAACATCGAGTCGCCGGTTTTCGGAAGGAAGGCGATTAGATGCTCGACGGAAGGTGAAACTTTGGGGACAACGACTTATCGACATGCAATATAAGTCAATAAAATACGGATAAAAAGAGATGGCGATTTAAATAAAATCATTAGTTGTAACAAATCGAACTAAATACGATACCTCAGACTCCTCATTGTCAAAATAGCATCTGCAAAACTCGATAATTTTAAACCCGATATTTTTGGTAGACCACTTGTATATATGATCAAGTAATATGAATAATTGTTAAAAAAAAATAGCAAATATAACCTTGGTCCATGCATACATAAAAAATAGGCAATAAAAGTAATATTACATAATAATCAGTAGAGATTTGCTTACTTGGCTCCCATGTGAAGACAATTTTTCAAATCTTATTGGCAATAATACACCTCTTCGTATCATTTTAGAAGGAGAGTTAACAACCTATGCGAAAAATGCATCACAAGTGCATAAATGATGAATAATCAATATCATGAAGAATAATTTAAATCGATATGTGAAATGGTCACCCTTTTGTGCGGATCCTACAGTGCACCTACAATTAGAAAGGGCGTGTCTTGCGACCACTTGCTCGGCCGCAAGTAATGGCATTCTTTGGGATCGGTACTCGTTTCTCCATGAATTTACCGGTGAATAAACTCGAAGGTAAAATTGTTGACCTAAGTATTGTCTAGCCCAATTCGAGATCTTATGTTCCACATACCAACATTGTCTAGTGGTACATACAATCACATCCATGATCTTGCGTATACTTGAGCGTAGGCGAGATATCCCGTCTCTTAAATTGTAGCTTATTACGCTGGCTGCGGACCATGGCCCTCCATCTATCCTCCATTTAACCGAGTTTTTAGTATCAAACTCATTATCAATAATAGCTTTTCTTAGTGAGACCAACACAATTCGGATACATGTTATCAAATCTACTTTCTTTTGCAAAACTCGCTTTATGTGTCGCTGAAGTCACTTCCATTTATGAGATGTTTACTTTTTGTCGAGAAATCACTTTTGCGACATTGAGAACTCACTTTGATCATAAAAGTGAATTTATGTGACGAATCGCTTTGTCATAAATTTATAAAATCGTTCATAATAGTATAGGTCCATGTCAAGAGGGTTCATTTGACGATTTTCCGAATCGCATTACTATTGTTAAAATAAAAATAAAAATACTAAAAAGGGCTTGAGCTTACCCGATGACAAAGAAAAGTGTGCATCAATCCCGGAATTGTTTGTAATGAAGAATGGAGGTAGCACTAAGGACTTGAGAGGTGAATCTATTGTAAGGCGTTAAAACACAACCCCATTAAAGGGAAACATCGAATAAATTGCACATTTTGACCCATTTAATTGACTAAAATGGGTCAACTAAACATAGCTAAAATGAAAATGGGTCATAACAGGTTCATAAGCCTCTCAAAGTCATCTAATAATGAATACAACCTTAGTTTTATTCGAAATCCATATTATTATTGTAGTAATATTTTTTACAACATGCTACATTTCTAACACGAAGCAATAGAATTCTCATTGCCCGTTGATCACATATTTTACGGCATTACAACAAAACCAGTTGTTCTAGGTTTTCAATACATAAATTAAAAGTGAAGGAAAAATTTCACGAATATTGATCTATTTGAATCATTTTCAAGAGCTAACGTAACAACTCCAACATGTGGTAACCAAATTCAATAATTTAACATAATTAATACATCATTCATTAGCATTTAAGCATTATAAAAAACCTTACACGAGTTCATAGGACTTGTCTATAAGCAACTTTTAGATTATTATATACGTGTTAATGAACAAGAAAAGAAAGCGGAGTCAAATTCAAGTAAATCGTCATACGGTATTTGCCACAATACTATAACAAATCACTCAAAAGATAGCTTAGTAGGAGGGGACACCTAGTCTTACAACATAAACTCCTTTCGTATGGATTTATTTATCTTTTATCTAACATCAGTGCACATGCTTCAAACTACGCAAAACAACTACACTTATCTTAAGCACATCTTGATGGGCATGTAATCTAACCTATAATAGATATACATTTTTGCGGTTTGGGAACATCCCGTGAATATACCACCATGATAGATATAAGGATCATTATAAGTGGACATGTTCCATTAACATTATTCATGTCATATTCTTGTGCTTGTTACTACTTAGATCTTGCATGCACAATTCACCCTTCGATCTAGTAATTGGGTTTTTTAGTGACAAAGTAGGTGAAAGAAAGGCACCTTTAAGTGATGATATGTCTCTGAGCCCATTTGAATTGCCTCTTCAAATCTCTTTGCTCCAAATACATTTAAAGATTCATACTCATTTGATTACGCATGTTTTCAAAATTTAGTGGCGTCGTCTAGCCCATTGGCAAATAAATGCAACAGAATATCAATATTGAGAATACAAAATTGCAAATATTTGTAAACATCGTTGATTGGGGAGGTTAAATAGGTAAATACCTTTGTTGGAAACCTCTGTTACCCAAAATAGAAATAAATAAATAAACTAATAGCTATGGCCTAATTATTTGAACATGTATCAAACCCATACTTCAAACCAAACACTCTCTCAATACAATATGACTAACATGTTTTTGCAAGCAGTTTCTTTGGAGATTCTGACCTCATGCCGTGTCGACTTGCCCAGGAAAAATCCAAATTCTTTGCCTAGGACTCCAAAGTTATCGGTGCCTCCGAATGGTGATTGGGCTCTCCTTATCCGGTTGTTCACGGAGCTCAATATCCCTTTGCATACCACAGGGAATGATAAATTAATTTATTTACCATATTCCTCAAGAATTTGGCGACGAAGAGCTTAAAATGCCTTTCAACTATTTGGAAGGGTCGTAAGTGCTAAGGTTTTAGTTGACAAAGCAAGCGGTGTTTGCAAATGCTTTGGTATGTCTCCACGTACGATACAATGGTCGAACGTATATAGTTTACAAATATACAACTAAGAATAAAACAATAGCTAATAAAAGATAATGGTAAGCTCACAAAAACATATGTTACCTAGCGGTGATTAGTGACAAATGGTCCGATTGACGATGAACAATGGGCGGACATATAAGGAGCATCAGTTGAGGTATTTGTTTTGAAAGTTGAAAATGTACCATCTATGGGTACTACTTACGGGTGGTATATTGCAAGTATCAATATCGATAGCCAAGTCGAATAGTGGCACCGAGTATGTACATAAAGTAGGTGTTCCATGTGACCGATAATCTTTATTCATTGCTTAGTATGTTTAGTTTAAAAACGTTAGGGACTAGTTATGTCAACACCAAAGTTATTAACTAACTTTGGCGGTTATTTCTGTTAGAAAACATGAATGGTTGTGTCGGTTCATCAAACCGATTCAGAACCTATATATATGTAAACATATGTAACGATACAAGGTTAATCACAACATACAATATTTACTTATTCAAATCATTGCAACTTAATAATCGATCAGAAGAAGTTGGGACAACAATTGGCATCAAGAGCAAGGATTAATATACACCGAAACATCTTACTGTTTCTGCATAAAAATCTTACCGAGAAGCCAAAGAGAGAAACGCAAGAAAGAAAAGAACACCGATGTTCTTTACTTTGGCAGGGAACGTTTTTTTAATCTTCCAAGAAAAACGTACGAGTTTGGATAAGGAGAAACGTAAAAGAGATAGTGCACAATCTACTTTACGTTGAAGTTGCAAGCGTCAAAACACCAGACGATATTGGTGTCGAAATTTGTTGGCAACAACAAAGGGAAGAACGAAGTGGAGTCTTTGTGTATACCGGTTAGAAAACAAAACAAAAAGCAAAACGTTGTTGTAGAGGAAGACGTATCACAGGACGAAGGAAGTACTCAAAGAAAAGTGTGGGTTTGTGTTGATACAACACAAGGGCGACAACAACGACAAGAGACAAGCAGTATTGTTTAGTTTCACGAGGAGCGAATCAAAAAAATGAAGAATTGTTTTGATTGAAAAGATTACCAAGTTGTGGTAAACGAGTTTGTGTGTAGGAAACCTAGTGATTTCAAAGTGACCGAGATCAAGGAGAGCGCACAAAGGAGATAGAAAGAACAACGTATAGATTGGTACAAGGAAGGTTTTTTTTTCTGTTTTTGTTAGTATCGAATCAGATAAAATTCGAAAACAAAACAGAAACAAGAAGTAACAAGGCAAGGAGGCATTAAAGACATTTAGTTTATACTCGTTGGTAAAAACATCCGAGACACAATTCAAAAAAACTGAAGTCGAATTGGATTTCTGGAAACAAGGGTAACGAGGCAAAAGACTAAAAGGAATTAAAGTGGGAACAAACAACGTTGGTGAACGATCTTTACTAACAAAGCAAACGAATACATCTCGTATTCATCAAAAGTAACGAGGTCACAATTTCATTTTACTTTGGTTTCAATTCATATTTAGAAATAGTATATATCTCATTAGTTTATACTATTAGGAAATCCTAAAACTAATTATTGATCCCGTAGTACTAAGATTCCGGAAACTATAATTCTCACGTTAGAAAAGAGTACCATACTAAGATAAGTAATTCCATTAGACTAGAAAGTGAAAATAATAAACACTTTCAAAATGACAACCGATGATATAGTAACCACGTCAACTACAATAAAACACTGTAACACATTTGCACAATACCAATGCCCTAAGTTAAAAACACAAACTACACAACATGGGCTATACAAATTAAAGTTATACTAGAGGCACACGGTTTATGGGAAGCAATAGAACCAAAATTAGACACACCGAGTTGATGACAAAAGGATAAGGCAACAATCGCCTTCCTATATCAGCGTTGACGGAAGATATGATCTTACAAGTAGTGGGTTGTAAGGCGGCAAAGCGATTTATGGGATTCGCTAAAGAAAAGACACTTTGGACAAGATAAAGTGCGGCAAACACGTTTACAATAATTGATGATTGGATTTAACTCACTTGGATGAAGGAAGATGAGGCGGTGGATGCATTTGCGAGACAAGTTAAATGGCTATGTCCGCGAAGGCAAAAGAACTAGGGAAAGAATTAGATGAATCACTTGTAGTTAGAAAACTATTAGACTCCACACCGATAGATTCATTGGATAGTAGCATCCATAGAACAAACAAGTGATCTAGGCGACATTACCTAGATGAGATCACGGGAAAACTCAAGCGTTTGAGGAAAGAATAAAACTCGGAAGGGAGGTCAAGTTGAAAGCGAGGAGAATCTCTTGTTTACACATGGTGAACACTCGGATAAAGGAAAGCGTTTTAATAAGCGTGGAGGTAGATCAAGTTACTCACGAGGAAGCGGCGGAATAATAACAACGAAACAACTCGCAAAGGAAACTCGAACCATAGAAACCCGGACAATTCAAGTAGGAAAGACTTGAGTAACATAAGATGCTTCAAGTGCAATAAACTTGGACATTATATGAGTAAATGTGAGCAACATCAACAAACCAGGAACAATCAAACCTTATCTTAGAAGGCGATGAACCATCACTATTAATGACTATGCACGAAACCGAACACAAGGAAGTGTTGTTGAATGAAGAGCGAATTCAACCAAAGAAATATACTACGAGATCGAGCATATGGTATTTAGATAATGGTGCAAGTAACCACATGGTGGTATAAAGAGTCATTTTAGAGATATTGATGAAAGCATAACAGAGACGAGTGCGTTTTGGAGATGGATCGTATGTACGGATAATGGGTAGAGGGTCAATCTTGTTAGGTTGTAAGAACCGAGGAGCAGTAGTATCCAAGTATACTACATACCAAACCTCAAGAGCAACATACTTAGTCTAGGACAACTTCTTGAAATAGGTTGTAAGGTCATTATGGGCGGAAACAAGGCGACTTTGTATGATATAAATAAGAAATTGTTGATGAAGGTAGAAACGATCTAAGAATCGACTCTACAAGATCGATTCTGAGATAGAGGCACCTATATGTCTCTTAGCAAACATAGATAACCAAGCATGGTTATGGCACGCTAGATTAGGTCATTTAAACTTTGATGATATAAACAAGATGACTAGGAAAGGTCTAGTAGAAGGAATTCCTAGGATAAACCACGAGACAAATTTGTGATGCATGTTTATTAGAAAACACGATGAGAACACCATTTCCAAACCAAGCCAAATTCGGATCAAAGAACCCGTTGGACTTAGTTTATGGAGACCTCTGCGGTCCTATTAGTCCGACAACATACTCGAGCAAGAAACTCATTTTCTTGTTAGTGAGCGATTGTCTGCGTTTATGTGGGCATACTTTCTTACATCGAAAGATGAGGCATTTAGTACATTCAAGGAATTTAGGCGGAAAATAGAAATGGAAATGAAGTTGAAATTATAATGCTAAACGGATAGAGGTAGTGAATTCACATCAAAGGAATTCACAAAGATCTGTAAGGAAAGCGGAATAGGACGACGGTTAATGACACCATACTCCCAGCGTGAGAATGGAGTAGTGGAGAAGGAATAGGACGATGTTATCAACTACAAGAGTATGATGAAAGCAATGAAGTTACCATTAACTTTTGGGCGGCGATTAAGCATGCCCTTTACATACTCAATAGGGTACCTCACGAGGGCCTGATAGATAAAACTCCATATGAGGCACTCTACAATGAAAACCAAACTTAGAGAACCTAAAATATTGGATGCGACTTACGCAAAGATAACGATACCTCACTTAAAGAAGGCGGACGACGAAGCATACCATTGGTTTACTTAGGAGTAGAGGAAGGATCAAAATCATGTAGGCTATATGACCCTATAGCGAAGAAACATGTTAGTAGGGACGTAAAATTTATGGAAACAAAACCATGGGATTGGAGCGAAAATGAAGGAGATCTGAACACTCAAGACACCTTTTGGGCTAGTTTTGTAGTAGCGGAGTTGACAATGAAAACCTTACACGGTCAACACGAATATGATGACAACACGTATCATGAACAAGATCAGTTCACGATCTGTTTCACCAATCACACGAAGCATACCATTCGACCCGCTCGGAAGAGGAGGCGAAGCTACCACTAGTTCTATCGAGAACTCGAGAGATAAATTTGATGATACACGATGCGTGAATACGAGAACCATATCGGACATATAGACATGCACGTGAGTTGAACCACAAAGCTTGTTATTTACGGAAGAAGAACCCGTAACTACAAGGAAGCATCAACAGACGGAAAATGGATTGAGGCCATGGAGATTGAATTGGATTCAATCAACAAGAATAATACATGGACTCTTACAACATTGCGAGAAAATCAAAAGGCAATAGGACTCAAATGGGTTTACAAGACCAAGAGATGCAAAAAACATCATCAAATACAAAGCACGCTTAGTAGCAAAGGTTATGTACAAGAACAAGGGATAGACTTGATGAAGTATTTGCACGGTTGCTCGGATAGAGACAGTTCGGTTGATATTAGCATTAGCGACATATCATGGTTGGCAAGTACATCATTTGGATGTAAAATCAGCATTCCTACATGGAGATTTAAAGAAGAAGTCTCGTTACACAACTGAAGGATTTATACAACGAGGAAACTCGGGAAAAGTCTATAAGCTTACTAAAGCTTTATGGCTTAAGGCAAGCAAACGAGAGCTTGGAATGTGAAGCTTGATCAAACATTAAAGTCCTTAGCCTTTAATAAATGCAATCTCGAACAAGCAGTCTACACAAAGAGAAACAAGAACTCTACACTTATTGTTGGAGTTTATGTAGATGACTTAATTATCACGGGAACTCCAAGAAAGGAATTGGAAGCTTTTAAATCCCAGATGGAAGAAAATTTTGAAATGAGCGAATTAGGATTGTTAGCTTATTACCTTGGGATAGAAGTTACACAGACAGGAGGTGAGATTACAATCAAGCAAACAGGCTATATTAACAAGATCATAAAGGAGACAAGTATGACGGATAGTAATGATACGAAGATACCAATGGATCGGGTACTAAGTTGGTCAAGGCGGAAGATGGAAACTCGGTTGGCGCAACTTACTACTGAAGTTTAATTGGAAGTCTCGGTACTTACTACATACAAGACACGATCTTAGTTATTCGATCGGACTACTCGGATTTATGCAAGACCCAAAGGATCATCACCTAAAGCGATAAAGCAAGTAATCCGATATATCAAAGGAACAGGAGCATGGCATAATTTACAAGAAAGAAGCGGTTTGCAAAAATTACAGATTCTGACGATGGTTATGGAATCAACAGCGATCAAGGAAAAGGAACTCGGCATAGTATTTTACTGGAGAGTCACCCATTACTTGGTGTACTCGAAGCAACCAACAGTGGCGCTATCATCATGTGAATCGAAATTCATGGCGGCTCTGCGGACATATCAAGCCTTATGGTTGAAGAGATTACTTAGTGAATTAACTAGAGATGAAGAGAAGAAGATAGCGAGGGTAGACAACATTTCGGCAATAGCACTAGTCAAGAACCCGAGTTTTCATGGAAGAAGTAAACACATCGACATTCGCTATCATTTCATTCGAGAATGTGTAGAAATGGACATATCAATGTGACACGTCGGTGAGAGAACTACAAAGGCGGATATACTAACAAAGGCTCTACCAAGACTAAAGTTCACGACGATGAGACAAATGCTCGGAGTTCAAGATTTAACAAGAAGCAACGATCAAGATTAAGGAGGAGAATGTGACCCGATAATCTTTATTCATTGCTTAGTATGTTTAGTTTAAAAACGTTAGGGACTAGTTATGTCAACACCAAAGTTATTAACTAACTTTGGCGGTTATTTCTGTTAGAAAACATGAATGGTTGTGTCGGTTCATCAAACCGATTCAGAACCTATATATATGTAAACATATGTAACGATACAAGGTTAATCACAACATACAATATTTACTTATTCAAATCATTGCAACTTAATAATCGATCGAGAAGAAGTTGGGACAACATTCCATTGTTAGCGTATCTATCTTACGCTTGCCCTTATCGTGTCGACAAGCGATTAGAACCTAAAAGGCTAAAAGCGTATCTCCGGTCACCACAAGCGGAATCAGTTCACATATGCTTATACCACTTGGTTAACACGTGTTGTTCCTCCATGCCGATATGGTTGACATTCCCGGCACGTTACTTTTTCACGTGTTGCTAAGGTTTGTGTTGGTATATTTGTAACATATTTGTTGATCGGTTGGCATTCCGGCACCATTATTTTTGGTCGCTTAGACCCGTGTTGAACGACCATGCCGATTCTGATGGGTGAACTACTACTTTCACGTATTAGGTAAGGCTTGTGTCGTATATTTGTAGCATCTTTTTGGGAATTGCTTTCTTTTAGTTCTCATATTATATAACCAAACTTAAAAACACAATATGTAACATAAATATTGGAACTTTAAAGACATCGACAACATTTCACGATCACGTATAAAGCGAATGAGCACATATTAACAACAGAGACAAGCAATTAGTATCACAAAGCGTATAAAAGCAATAAGCGGAAAAAAAGCATACAAAATAAGCGTGAAATAACAAAAACATGCATCTGGAGAATCGTTGTAGCCTAAAAAACTAACCTTTGTACATCCATAATGGTCGTCAAGTGCTTGTTTTGAGGGCACGAAACATAGGTTTGATGCCAAAACCATTATATACGGTTTAGAAACTACATAGTAGTCATAGAAGAAAATACTAAAACATAATCAATGAGCTTAACCTACAAAGATGGATAGTTTATGAGCAAAATTATTGTTTATAATTAAAACACAACCATCGGATATAAAACACCAAAGAAAAGTATACCAATAAGTAAATCTTACTTTGGTATCATTACTCTTAGGAGCATCCTTTGTTTTAGTTCCATGCCTCGAGAAATAAGAGTAGCGACAACAAAAAGGGAGAAAGCAATAACTATAATATACAGCGTTAACATGTATTATAAACATTTCAATCATGCATATAGTAGAATAAAAATTTTGAGATGAGAGTGTACCCTTGATTGCTTTTTGTATACGCATTATCATATATTCCAATTCCTTGACTTCTCTATCATACTCTTTGATAAGCTGTCAATAAAAAAATATATGATATTAGGGTTTTGAGGAAAAGGTGGGATATAAATGATATTAGGGGTTTTGTGTGATGAAAAAATAAAGATCGATATTATTAAAAAAGATTGTATAACTATAATTAAGGAATAGATATGGTGGATAATTGGTTGTAGGTTTATAAATTTAGACTTGCAAGATATAATTCAAAAATGAGTTGGTTTAGTGGTTATCATGCTTGTTAATGATACAAACACCCTAAGTTCAATCCTTGCAAGTGGCAAAATTAAAAATCGATTTTTTTAGTAAATTTAATAATTCCGAATATTTAATTAAATAATTTTATTAAAACAAAATAATAAACTAAGTGTGCTTATTAAAACAAAAATAATAAACTAAGTGTGCTTAGGTGGAATTATGATGACATGGAATAATGGCGTGGCTTTATGGGATGCCAAGTGGCATTATGACGATGGCATGCCTCTCTATATATACTGCACACACACATATATATATATATATATATATATATATATATATATATATATATATATATATATTACGTCAAGCTTCAATATAAGTTTCGAGTCATTATTAGTTTGAGTTCACAAGTCCGAGTCACGACTCTCGGCTTTTACGTCATATTGACCAATAAATATTAAAATCCATGTTCTGGGCGTTGTCGGGGTCGGTCGAGACTAAAAGTCACGATAACACCGGCGTAGCATAAAGTTGACATATATATTATTAAGTTCAAAATAGCAATTTCACAATTCCAATTAATCCTTCAAATAATCTAATACCAACCTCGCCATCTAAGCGAGAAAACCAAAGTTACCCAATACCACTAAACACTTCCAATTGACTATCTCGATTCCCAAACATAACCGATTAGCGAATATCAATTCTAACGTTTGTTAATAATTTACCAATTACCCAAAACATCACAATTAATTTGTTATTCAATAAAGGCTATTAATTAATATATCGTCAAATTCAAATAACCGAATCGTACCGGTGATTCACCGTTAACCAAATAATTACACGTTAGTCCAATTTATTATCTAAAACACTTACCGGTTTCGTATACTATTATAACACTAGCGGACATGAATCCATTATTAATAATCAAAACCGATTATCACTTGTTTGACAGTACTAAAGAACAGAACAACGGTTTACGAAAGTTTCGACCCAAAATTTGTAACACGAGGCTATACACCAATCGACATCATCAAAACCATTATAACCCATCATCTAGGTACGACCAAGAGCACATAAACATGATAAAATGCGAAACACGTGAACATGACACAACACAACACACGATACCAACACACCAGTTTACATGTTTTATTAGTTTTAACGCGTTTTAGACTCGTGTTCATCAAATCTTAACTATGGAACTCACGTTCACGAGACAAAAGGTCTCGTTCGTGACTCCTTGACTTAGTTATAATAGCACCATTTCCTTTACATTCCCAAATCATTCCCATGGCCACTAATAATGTACAAGTTCTAAATCGAGTGGTGAGATTACGCAAAGAAATTGCGTAACTTTGATACTTTGAGAGTCTTCGTATTATCGATTAGTAATGTTGAAGCATTGGTTATCACAGTTTGTGTTCATTTGTTTACTTTCATCTTCTAAGTATGTTCCAATAGATTCCACGTATTTGTGTGTATTCTTACAAAGTTTTCTCTTTGTTGTTTTGGAATTATCCAAGGCAACTACTTAATACAAGCTAAGTGTTATAGATATAAGGTTTGGGACTCCACACTCTGTGAAAGTTATAGTGCGTGCGAAAGCATGAGGACATGCTTTCTGTGTGTGTATAAGCATGAGGACATGCTTATAGCGCGTGCATAAGCATATGGAAATGCTTATGGGGTATACGTAAGCATGAGGACATGCTTACTATGTGTGTATAAGCATGCGGAATGCTTATAGTGAACCACTAAGATAGGCAGACTTAAATCGTCCACTAACAGGATATACATTCAACAAGTGCCCAATCAAACCATTCATCAAATAAGCCAAAAACATCTCATCAATCAACTCGTCTAATGTGTTCTCAATCATCTACATCCTTAAACTAGTCATACGCGAGGCTTGACTTGGCGAGCGGGCATGTGCGGTCATAAGGCTAAGTTTTCAAAAAGTGGTTATAGTCTAGGTTTTGAAAATATACCAGTTCTCTATAACCTTGGCTCTGTTACCAATGTGTAACACCCAAAATCTGGTCTAAGCGGAGCATCACAGAGCCTTTGGGTGCTACAATCTTGGTATCACAACATAAGGTACAAAGAATGGTTTTATCCCATTTATTTAGAATAAGATTCATTAATTCAAAGCGTTAAGTTTACAATAATGAAAGTAGTGCGAAAATAGGCCCAAAGAATATTAAAGCGGTCCGTTCATTCATCGAGTTGCCTATGACCATGCCCCTTGCCAAGCGTCTTCCAATAGTGAGCTATCGCCTAAACACGAGAACACATGCTAAAAGGTCGACTACTGTTGGTGAGTTCATAGGTTTAAATTCAATAAAAACATAGTGGACACAGTAGGAGTTGATTTGCTATCACGAGACTTAAGATAGATATACATCAATCACAAACCGTATCATATCCGAAATCACAATCCATATCACGCATCCAGTGATCACAACGTAGTCCAGCACTGTCGTAGAAAAATCTAGAACAATTGCTAACCCCGGACTAGGTCGAGGTAGAAGTCTACTCTTAGCTAGGCAACAATTATATCAATTAGGATTGCTACCCTAGTCTAAGGCAACGACTACCACACATCTATCTAAACAATCAAGCACATAAGCAAATCCAAATAGTTTTAAAGGTCCAAAAACAGTAGCATGATTCTCACCCCAATTTAGTTAAAAACGTAGATAAAAATGGGGCTATGAAACTCACCTTTGCCACAACAATGCACTATTTACTATTGACACGACTGGCATCTAAAGTTAATCTCCACGGAATCCAAAAGAATGTACGACGAGTACAATAGAATAGTTGTGTCGCAACCTAATGCGTATCGATATTCTTAGAATACGGCTCATCGATCTGAAGTCAATAAAAGTAACGTGTCGTAGTTTTCGTGGATCATTCATGTTATTACTTTCAAAAGTTCACCAAAGTTCATGACCCTTTTAGTCTCGTTCACCACACGAGTTATTTACTAAAACCTTATAAAATCTGTTTTGTTATTCTCTTGTATCCACGAAACATTTTAAAAGCATTGTCATACTTTTATAACCCACGAAAAAGTTAACACAATAATATACGGAACAAAGAGAAAATAAATATAGATGAAGTGTAATTACGTTTCGTGAGAGAAAAGGCGAGAGAAGGTGGTGGTGTCTTCACGAGTACGACCCGTGACCACTTGAGTCCTTGACAATCGTTCAACAACAAAACCCTAATTGTGCGAAACTTAAATCTTAGATTTAAGGGCGTGACTAGGTTTGAAAGTCGTGTGTTAGAAAACATAACCACAAGAGCCGATCTATCTTTTGAGATAGGTGGTGTAGTTATTGGTGGTCGCTGAAGTTGGCGAGAAAATGTGTGGCTAGGAACCCTAAGGGAGGTTGGCGGATTTTCTAGAGAGAAGGAGGATATTTGTGTGTGTGTTTATTAGATAGAGAAGAGAGTGGAAGAAGCGATAGAGTGGGAAGATGTGGGGGTATATATACTCCCATGAGGGGCCCAAGGGATTCGTGACTCGAGAGTTACGCCATTGTTCTTAAAATATTATTTCCAATAAAAACGATATATAATACGACTCGTATCTCAAATTAATTAAAAAGATCGCTCTAATCGATGTTTCTCCAATTACGACGCATCGAGGAATTTACGAGTTGTCACAGGTTACAATTCCGGGTTTTGGGTCATGGGTAATTGACTATGGGTTATGGGTGTGTGATGTCATGCATGATGTAATGGACATCTTGGGTCATGGGTAATGGACTTTAAAACATTGGTATCTAACATGATGACATGCATGATGTAA